>CM061241.1:72224547-72672477 GCA_030848705.1 Heracleum sosnowskyi | reverse complement strand
TATTGCCATCATGTTACCACTGGTTGATGTGGCTACAAGATCGAAGTCCTTATTCACCCTGACAGATCTTGATTCTGGCCACCACAGAATGTACTCAGTGACCTCTTGATTTTCATCCATCTTAACCTCAACACTCTTGATTTCTCTAGATTGCATCTGTTGTATCTTAAGACTGTTAGGAGGTATTGATTGAATTGGCATCTTAAGATTTCTCCCAAATCCAGTGGCCTTTTCATTTCCTGAGTACTTGTGCTTTTCTGCAGGTTTCTGTCTAGAAAACCATGCTTCTGCTTTAGCTTTCAGTCTTTTGGGCTTGACAGTAGCTTTGGCTTCATCCTTGACAGAACCTTCCTTGATAGTACCTTTGTCGACAGTATCTTCCATGACAGCATCTTCTATGACAGTATCCTTGTCGACAGTACCTTTGGTGACAGCATCCTTTTCAGCATTTATGCAGTCAACATCACATCTAAGAATGCTTGCCTCCAAAGCTTCCAGTATTCTTGGCTCATCTTCATCTGTTGTACCAGCATCTTTCTTTTCTTGACTAGGAGTTTCTTCATTGCCTTCATTCTGAGATTGAATACCAGTATTCCCAGAATTACTTCCACCAGCATTTCCTGCATTTCCAGAAGCTTCACCACCTCCAATCTCATCATTATCATCATCATCTTGAAAAGGAACATCATAGAGGCAGCTTCCACCTTGATCAGCTCTTTTAGCATTGGCTCTAGAGATTAGCTCCTTCACTCTAGCTCCCAGTACCTTGTCTCTCAACACCAGCATTTTGTAGATCTCTTGGACAGCAAAGACTCTTCCTGGATTGGCATTTGAGCTTAGTATTCCATCTAACACTCTCAGAATTGATTCAGTTTGCATCCTGGATGTACTGATCAAATTCATAAAGCTGTTCCTTCTTGTGCCATCCTTTGTAGTAGATCTGTAGAAAACACATGGTGGATTTGTGTAGACTTCAGGTAGCTTCTCTGTGATCATGTTCTGGATTTGCATATTCAAAACTTCATTGAATGGTGTTTGAGTTGCCTTGATCTTTCCCTTCATTGCACACAACACCTTTGCTGGCAGACTCTGCAATAGTTCCATTGTGATGAAATAAGATATGCCAGAAGTGAAGTAGATACTTACAACCCATCTTTTCTCATCATTCACCATTACACTGACACTGGTGATTTGATCCTTTAGCAGTTTTGTGGTGTTGATTGGACTGTTGCTTGGAGCATTCATTGCTTCTTCCACTAGACTGCTAAATTCAGTGTCATGATTCTGTAATGTGCTCTCCCTGTAATCCACCATTATAGTATTGGCTTCTTCTTGATCAAACTCAGTACCATTGGACCAAGTATGTCCCTTATGGATGGATTCAGGCAGTTTCCCTTTACCTTTCCCAAGCTTATTTTGTTCCTCCATTTCTCTCCATCTTTTCTGTAGAGCAGTTTCTTGAGTTGCTGAAGTTGGTTCTCTAATTGTCACAGGAGGTAGAATTGGGTGTCTAGATGCAGGTCTTCTTTGCAGTGCATCTTGAGTTGCCTTAGACATTAATACCCCTTCTCCATCCAAGTCACCTTCAACAAGATCTTCAGCTTTATCCATTGGTTGTCCACTGCTTGGTTTGACTTGCTCCCCCTTTGTCATTTCTTTACTCTTGACTCCAGAACCTTGTTTTGCTCCCCTTTGGTCTTCACAGTTACTTGCTCCCCCTGAGTTCCACCTGATTCCTGAATAGATATAGATTCTGATCTTGCTACCTTCTCCCCCTTAGTTGAGTTGGCAGCTACTAGGTCAGTAAGGAGCTGTAGAGAATGTTGAGTAGCAGCAAAACCATCAACCACCAGTTGAGAGAGAGAGTCCATCTTGGAGTTCAAGGTAGCACATTGTCCTTCCAGAGCTGTGATCCTGTTACCAAAATGTGCAAAGGGGCCACCATCCCTTAACCTTCTTGGAGGGGAAGGAAAAGAAAGGGGCTTGGAGGCTATGGGGGTTCTCACACTCTCAGGGTGTTTTTGAGTGATCGCATCACCCCTCACAGTTTGACTCTCAAGGCCTAATGCCTGAATAGTGTGGGCTCCCTCAAGATCTCTCTGGACATGCTCAAGTCCCTCTCCTTTTGCCAGCTCATTTGGCTGCCTCTCATTTTTATGCTCACCTCTCTTTTCTTTTATCTCTCTTTTCTTTTTCACACCCTCACTCAACCTAGATGCATGTGTATGAGCAGTACTAACATGCATTGAAGGAGAAGATTTAGAATGTACCTTCAAGAGTTTGGCAAGAGGTAGGTCATCATCAGAGGCATCCTCAAGGAGTACAGCATCAAAATCTGGCTGAGAGGACTGGACAGCATCTTTGGCAGGAATGTTACTGTCAGTTGGAGTGAGGACAACAGGTTCTGGCATGACAACATCTTTGGGATGTGGAGTGACAATAGGTCTTGTGTTGACAGTATCTTTCTCTCCACCCATGACAGCAGCTATGTCCATGACAGCAATATTTCCAATGTCCTTGACAGCAACAGAGGCTGTGACAGCATCTTCCTGAAGGTAAGATGCTCCTTGGAGTTCAGACAAAGTGTTGACTGTTTCATTTTCTGATAGAATACCACTTTGCCCTTGCTCAGTGTTTGGAGGAGTGGTGTCCATTTCACTTTGAGAAATGGGTTCTTGTGGACCACTAGATGGGGGCTCATCCATGATTGGAGATGGATGATCAAAACCTGAAGGGTTGGGACTGTCCCCTTCTCTAGGTTGTGGAGAAGAAACAAAAGAATGTGTAGGGAAGGAAGAAGGTGAAAGTGTAGCAGAGAGTGGGGGCTGATTCACAGGAGAAACATGTGAATCATCAAAAGGAATAGAGAAATCCTCAATGTGCCCTAACTCACTGTGTGTTTCCTCAAGTGGGGGTCCCTCAGGTTGTGAACCATGAGTTTGTGCAGACTCTGTACAGGGTGGCTTGGAAGACAGACCAATTTTAATAGATGCACCTTGTTGAGAAGGCACATCTAGGGAGGTGTTTGAATCCCTTTCAGTAACCACAGTTTGTTGAGAAACTGCAGCTTGGCTAACAGTGGTTTTAGTCCTCCTAGCTCTCTTCTTCTTAGGCTCAGGGGGAACCACTAGGGGTTCTGTTTGACTACCTTCCTTATTTGTTGCACTAGGTGCAGTGTCTCTCTCATGACTAACAGAGCTACCACCAACATCAGCTTCTAAGGGCCGTTTTCTGGATTCTTGCAAGGCTTCTCTTTGGGATTTGGGAAGTCTAGAGGGCCTAGGCCGAGTGTATGGTGTTGAATGTGGGTTAACTGAATTTGGGTCTAATTCAGTTTCATTCTCAAGAGTGAAAGAGTCATAACCAGAGGGTAATGGAAAATCAAGGTTGGACACTTGATCAACCATGTGTTGAGTGAAACAAAGTGGAATATGTGCATTGAGATTCTGTGAAAATAACAGTGTGTGTGTGTTCTTTTTCAAAACAGAGCAAGCCTCTAAACGAGGGGCATCATTATTAAAATCACAGAATGAGTTAATGCACATCATAAGAAAGCGAGGGTAGATTGATACCTTCTTACCTATGGCAGCCCTGAGGTGTGCCATGAGGAGAGCTCCAACATTTACCTTGTATCCATAGACAAGAGAATGTGTCAGTTTCTTGATGTAGGAGGGTATTCCATTCCAACCCGTGGACTTGGTAGAGAACACCTTGACCATGACATCAAAAATCATACTCCACTCCTTTCGCAGATGCTTCCTATCCATTTCACCAGACGGATACCATTTGGTTGTCCCCTATTCGAGAATAGGGCCTGCATACCCAATCTTCAAGAAGAGCTTCTTGAGAGAGTCATCATTAGCAAGTTCAGCAAAATTTCTGCCTTCTTGAAGTGTAATTCCAAGAGCAGTGTTGATGACCTCAGCTGTAAGAATGTAGTGTTGCCCATTGATTGTGAATTGAATAGATGGGTTCTCACCCTCCGTTTGAGCAACAACAGTTTGCCAAAATGCCTCAATTCTGTCTAAGTCGAGAATGGGGGTTGAGGTAATGGCAGAACCGAGATAGGACTTGTTCATGAAAAACACTAGTCCTTTGAAACCTTCACCAACATCATTTGGGGAAAAGATGCCAGCAAAGTTTGTTTGAGAGAGAGTCTGTTTGGGTGCCATGGAGATTCAAGAAAAGAAGAAAGTAAGAAAGTAGCTTTTTGCTGGAAGAAAAGTATTTTGCCTTGAGTTCGATGAGAGTGATATGTCTGAGTAACTAGGGAATAAATAGAGGTATCTCAAACGTTGTGCACAAAAAGTGGAATTAAAGAACGTGTCTTAACCCACTCTTATAACACGTGAGTTACTGCCCGTTATTCACTGTCAATCGTGGGGTGAATATCCAATTCCAACGGTCCACTATTGTTGATAGTAACCTGTGCGCTAGAAACAATCTGTCAGTAATAAGAGGTGGTGACAGTAGGTTATGCGCGACAGAAACTATTGCGCAAAAACATGCTGTCACCGTTAAGCGTTTGAATGACAGTATCTATTAAAAGTCTTGACAGATAGTTTTTCCCTGCTGTCAAGAAGGTTGCTGTCAAGAAACACAAGACAGTATCCTTCTTAATGACAGTAACTTAGATGGGAAATTGTTTCTGTCATGAACTTTCTAGAATGCTGTATTCATAAATTTAACCTAAAATTAACAGATTATGGATTTAGCAATGTAATCTTTTGAACACAGATACTATACAGTTAACACAGACAAAACAAAAACTCAATAACCACAAAAACAAGAAACTTTTATTTTTATTAATAAAATCATTTAAATAAAGCATTGAGTACATCATTTTATGATTTTATCAACTAGTTCTAAAAGTTCTTCCTTAATCTCCTCTTCAGTGCGACCTTCTTCCTTGAGAAGTGCCTGAAATTCTTCTTCCTATTTTGCACATTTCTCTTCTTCCTTGGCTTGAAGGGCTTCAGCCTCTTCACATTCCTTATCAAGTTCGTCCTCAAGAGTGTCAAAGAGGGCGTCCACTTCATCGCGAATGGAGGGTTCACACCAAGTTTTAGGCTTGTACTCAATACCTACTTTGTTTTCCATGATTTACTTTAAAACTGAGAGCAGACTGGTGAAGCCTAAGGTTAATTTATAGGCAAAACCGTCTAAGGATTAAAGTCTAATGGTCAACAGTTAGAGTACCCATACAACTACCATAAAAGTAATTAATGGTCGTGTCCTCCTTTAAACCTATGGATTTATGCAAAAAGGTGTGAAAGTCCAATGGAACAGATATTTATCTCTCAAACTTAGCAAATAACCACATTAATGTCATACAGGATCTAAAAGTATGAGACTGGCACAAAATACAGACATGTAAAGTCAAATCAACACATGCTGTCACATAACAGACATAGACCAAGTAGACAGTAACTTCTCTTGACAGCAGGTTTGAAGTTGCTGTCATGAGCTTCAATAAAAATTTGAAAGTGCAGAAAAACTTGGTAAATTAACATACCAGATTCAGCATTCCCAATTCACTTACCAACCTGTTGAAGGTTGATTCATCCAATGGCTTAGTGAAGATGTCAGCAAGTTGCTTGTCAGTTGGGACATAGATCAGCTTCACAGTTCCTTGTTCAACATGCTCTCTGATAAAGTGATGTCTTATATCAATGTGCTTTGTCCTAGAGTGTTGAACTGGATTATCTGAAATGGCTATGGCACTAGTGTTGTCACAGTAAATGGGAATGTCTCTTAACACTAGACCATAATCCAGAAGTTGATTCTTCATCCATAGAATTTGTGCACAGCAACTACCTGCAGCAATATACTCAGCTTCTGCAGTTGAGGTAGAAACTGAATGCTGCTTCTTGCTAAACCATGAGACCAATCTTCCACCAAGAAATTGACAGCTACCCGTAGTACTCTTCCTGTCAATCTTGCAACCAGCATAGTCTGAGTCTGAGTAACCAATTAGATCAAATCCAGTATTCTTAGGATACCAAAGGCCTAGGTTAGGAGTGCCTTTTAAGTATCTAAAGATTCTCTTGATGGCTACTAAGTGTGACTCCTTTGGATCACTTTGAAACCTTACACAGAGACATGTAGGAAACATGATGTCAGGTCTGCTAGCAGTTAGATATAGGAGAGATCCTACCATGCCTCTATAGGTGCTTGAGTCAACTTTCTTTCCTTTAGGGTCAAGATCTAGACTAGTTGATGTGGACATTGGTGTCTTTGCAGGTGATGAATCTTCCAAGTTGAACTTTTTGAGAAGTTCATTGATGTATTTAGCTTGACAAATGAAGATTCCATCAGGTTGTTGAAGAATTTGTAATCCCAGAAAGAATGACAATTCTCCCATCATACTCATCTCATATTTGCTACTCATGAGAGAGGAAAACTTCTCACACAGCTTCTCATTTGTAGAACCAAAAATGATGTCATCCACATAGATTTGTACCAGAATGATGTCCTTGCCATGGTGTTTGTAGAAAAGTGTCTTGTCCACAACTCCTCTAGTAAACTGATTTTCCAAAAGAAAAGTGGAAAGTGTGTCATACCATGCCCTGGGTGCTTGCTTTAGTCCATACAAAGCCTTGAAGAGTTTGTATACAAAGTCATACATTTCAGCATCCTCAAACCCTGGTGGCTGTTCAACATACACTTCTTCTTCCAACTCTCCATTTAGGAAGGCACTTTTGACATCCATCTGAAATACTTTGAAGTTGCAGTGTGCAGCATAGGCTAAAAAGATTCTTATAGCTTCAAGTCTTGCAACAGGTGCAAATGTCTCATCATAATCTATTCCTTCATGTTGACAGTAACCTTTAGCCACTAGCCTTGCTTTGTTTCTTGTCACTAATCCATTTTCATCAAGCTTGTTTCTGAAAACCCATTTGGTCTCAATGACTGACTTTCCCTTAGGTCTTGGAACCAACTTCCATACATTGTTTCTTTCAAACTGATTTAGCTCTTCTTGCATGGCTATCACCCAGTCAGAATCCAACAATGCTTCATCAGTTGTCTTGGGTTCCATTTGAGACAGGAAGCATGAAAACATGCTGTCAGCAGAGACTTTGTTCCTTGTCCTCACTCCAGAAGTAGGGTCACCAATGATAAGGTCATTTGTGTGATCCTTGTTCCACTTGGTGATTCTGGGCAAGCTACTTGATTGTTCAGGAACAGTTGCTTCAATTTGTTGAGTTGAATGCTCACCAATTCCATTGTCTTCATCATGTTCTTCATTGTCTCCAGAGTCATCATTGTTATGAATGTTAGAAGTTATGGTCTATGACTGAGCTGGAGTTTGGTTGACAGTAATGGTATTGACAGTATCTTTGTCAACTTCAACAATTTGAGTGAAGCTAGGTTCTTCATCAACAATTTCCTCAGCTTCTAAGTATCCTTGATTCTCAAATCTGAATGTCTGCATCTTTCCTTCTTCATGCAGTCCTGGAAACTTGGTTTCATCAAATGTGACATTTACACTCTCTTCAATAATCCTGTGTTCCATAACATAAACTCTGTAGGTAGTCCTTTCTGTGCTGTAACCCATGAATAGTCCTTCAAATGCCTTAGTGTCAAATTTTCCTTTCTTCTCATGGTTATCCTTCATCATAAAGCATTTGCTCCCAAACACATGAAAATATTTGATAGTAGGTTTCTTCCCAGTTAGCAGACAGTAAGGTGTACTTGCATGAGTTTTGTTAATCATGGTTCTGTTTTGAGTATAACAAGCTGTGTTGATAGCTTCAGCCCAGAAATATGTTGGCAGTTTGGCATCATGCAACATAGTTCTAGCTGTTTCAATGAGAGTCCTATTCTTTCTTTCTACAACTCCATTCTGCTGTGGAGTCCTTGCAGCAGAGAATTGTTGTACAATTCCTTCATCTTTACAGAAATTTCCAAGTGTGGCATTTCTGAATTCTGTACCATTGTCACTCCTGAAGATTTGGACTTTTGAGTTTGGAGTTCTATCAAGAACTCTGACTTGATCAATAATCACTTGAGCAGCTTCATCTTTGGATTCAAGAAACTTCACCCAAGTGTACCTTGAGTAATCATCCACCATTACTAAGGCATACCTCTTTTTGGCCATAGATGGTACATTGACTGGTCCAAAAAGATCCATGTGAATCAACTTGAGTGCTTCTATGTTGGTGTTCATTTGCTTGGACTTGTGCACAGCTCTCCTTAGTTTGCCCATTTGACAATCTTCACACAGTCCTTCTTGACAGAATTCCTGTTGGGGCAAACCTCTCACTAACTCCTTCTTCATCAAAATATTCATTGTCTTGAAGTTGAGATGTGAGAGCTTCCTATGCCAAAGCATACTGTCACCAACAGTTGCTTTACTGTAGAAACAGTAAACTTTATCCTTCTTTGTTGAGTTTAAGTCAGCAACAAAGAAACTTCCTTTTCTAACCCCTTTTAGAGAGAGGCTTCCATCCTTCTTGTGATAGATGTTACAAAGCATCATATCAAAATCAACCTTGAATCCCCTGTCACTGAATTGGCTGACACTGAGTAGATTGTGCTTCAATCCATCCACAAGAGCAATGTCTTCAATGACAACATTTCCAATTTCCAAACAGCCATATCCCACTGTGTAACCCTTGCTGTTGTCTCCAAAGGTTATGATTGGGCCAGCTTTCTCTACATAGTGTGGTAGCAGGGCTTTATCACCTGTCATGTGTCTTGAGCAACCACTGTCAATAATCCACATGACTTGACCTTTCTTCTTGCCCTGCAAAACAGAATGTGTTTAGGTTGCATATGGTACCCAATCCTTGTTGGGTCCTGCAGCTTTAGTGTCTCCTGAGTTTCTTCCAGTCATAAAATCATAAGCATCATTAAAAACCTCCTGTTTGACTTCTCTTTTCACCCACTTAGGTTTAGAATTGGACTTGGTCCTTTTCTTAGTGGATGAAGCCTTTTTGCTGTTGCTAGCAGGCTCAGAAGTCTCAACAGTGTGCATGTATGAACATTTTTCAGTAGTGAGAATAGGTAAGTTAAAGCATGTACTCATGGCAGTGATCTTGCATGGCATACATTCAATGTTATTAACACTCATAGTTCTATGCATAAGGGGGGTTCTGTGTAAGTTACCACTGAGTTCAGTAGCATTGGTCTTATCCTCAATTGGTTTATTACAAACATGTGTTAAATGATGTGAAGATCCACAATTATTGCATAGTTTCCTAGAAGCACCTCCAACATTAGTGTATCCATTTCCTTTATTGACACCTACCTTTCCATTCCTATTCTTAGACTTGGGAGTTACTGGATTGACAGTGTGTTCAGAAGTTGCTGTCGAACTTTCCTTGACAGTACCTTTTATTCCAACTGTCTTGACAGAAGGTTTGGAAGTTACTGTCTTGGAACCATTCTTGACAGCATCTTTGGAAGATACTGTCTTGCCAATTGTGACAGCATCTTTTGAACTTACTGTCTGATTGCTTGGTAAGTTTACTGTCTTGGGGATTGTGACAGTATCCTTTCCATCCTTAGATGTGCTGTCAACACCTTCATCCTCATCAAGAATTTCTTGTTTGATGAGCATGGCTTCTTCATCAAACTCAATTTCTGCAGCTTTGAAAATAGGAGTTTTAACCTTCTTGAGAATGGTGGGTTTGACAGCAGCATTTCCAGAACAATCTTGAATCACAGTTTCCTTTCCAGGTCTTCTACCATATGAAAAACCTATACCAACTGTCTGATTTTCTGTATGCTTATCATTGTAATCCTGAACTATCTTGGATGAGTTTTTATAAGCCTTAATCTTGAATTCATTTTCAGCAATCTCATTCCTCAGGAATTCCTCAACTTCTTTAGCACATTTTAATTCATTTTTAAATCTAGCATTCTCCTAAGCTAAAGAGTCTAGTGAACTGGTTTTGAGAACAAGAGAATCATTTTCAGACTTTAGTGTTTCATTTAGCTTACTCAGCCTAGTGATTTCCTCATTAGCAGCAGATAAGCTAGTATAGACATTGAACATTTCAGCACTTAAGTCTTTAATGGTTTTCTTATACTCATCAATGGACATATCAAGTAGGACAAGTGAAGGTACCTGACTTAAAGATGTTGATGTTACTTTATCAGTGCTAGCCATGAGAGCTAGGTTGACATATTCTTCTTCTTCATCATCATCAGACTCATCCCAACACTTTCCTTCAGCTACATAGGCTCTACCTTGATTCTTCTTAAAGTATCCACCAGTTCCTTTCTCAAACCTTTGAACCTGTTTGGGTCTTTTGCATTCAGTAGCAAAATGACCAGGTTCACCACAGTTGTAACACTTGAATTTTGACATATCCACAAATCCAGTCTTGTATCCTCCTTTGGTTGAACTTCCCACAGCAGCCTTTGATGAACTTCCCTTGTTGAACTTGGATGCTTGGCCTTGGGGCCTGAATGACCTATCCTTCTTGAACCTAAAGTTCTTGAACTTTTTGGCCATGTAAGCCATAGTAGGGTTGTCCATGCTTTCCAGTTCCTCCATTGTGTAGAAGTCTTCATCTTCCACATCCTTGAGCTGTAGTACTACTTTCTCATCATCTTCAACAACCTCTTCTATCTTCAAGGATTGTGCAGGGGTTGGTTGAGTGATTTGTAGTACTTCACTTGGCTGTGTGATCCTTGGCACATGTGCTACTAGGGCACTTGACATATTAGCCATCTTGTTCCTTGTTCCACTTTGTATGGCTCTCTTTTGAAAGAGTTCAAGTTCATAAGATTTCAGAATGCCATAAAGTGTCTCAAAGGTTATATTGTTGAGATCTCTTCCTTCTCGTATGGCTGTTGTCTTGTGTTCAAGGTGATCAGGCAGTGTAAGCAGGAACTTGACATTCAATTCTTTTCTGTCATAGTACTTGCCATGTATCTGTAGTTCAGTTAAGAGCTTACTGAACCTTTCAAACATGGAAGTTAAGTCTTCACCAGGCTTGGCCATGAATGCCTCATATTGTGATATCAGTATTTGCCTTTGATTGCCCTTAACTTCTTCACTTCCTTCACATAGTAAAGCTAACCTGATCCACATCTCCTTGGCAGATGTGCAGCTTATCACACTTACACACATGGCTTTATCCAACGTGAGAGAATCGAGCAAGATGAGTTGCAAGTGATCATCTAGCACCATTTTCTCCTTCTCAGGTTCCAAAATTTCTGAGGGATCTTTGGGAACCCAATGTGCAGGAATGACTTCACCATTTACTGTTGTGGCTTCAATTTCCTTTCTTGGAACGAAAGGACCATTCTCGAGAATACCTGGGTATAGTGGATTCGCAGCTTTGATAAACAACAAGATATTTCTTTTCCAAATGCTTTAGTTCTCTTTATCAAAAGCTGGGATCTTGATACTGTTTGATTTCTGCATTGTCGTCGTGATCTCAGATATGTATGTTAATCTGTTTGCTCTGATACCAGTTTTTGGTCCTCGTGTATTGCAGAAGGGGGGGGGATGAATGCAATACTGATAAAATTCAATCTCAATTTCAACAACCAAAACTAAGATTTAATGTTATCAATAATATGTATGCATTCACAAATAGTATAATCGAAAGACAGGATTCACAAAATAAATGTTTTATTTATTTTGCAAAGTGTTGCTACAACCTCAAGAGAGAATTCTTGAGCTTCGGTTTTTCTTCAAGACACTTACTTGTCTTCGTTACTTTTCTAGAATGAATTGATAGTCTAAGTATAAACTAATCCTATCACTGTCAACACGGGTTTGTGAAGCTGCTGTCATTATCAAGTGGCAGCTTCTTACAGATTGCCTACCCATGTGACATTCCTAAATTGCTAACATGTCAGATATACATTACAAAGAAAGCAACCTAGATTCATTCTATTTCCAGCTAAACCAATTTAGCAAATAGAGACTTGACCTTGCTCTTTGAATTGATTCTCTTTTGTTTTGTAGTGCTTGAAGCTTCTGTCGTAGTCTTGCAGACTTGGTGCAGCTTAAGGATACTGCAACACGCCTGTTTCTTGAACATTGAAACTGTCACGGGATTTGACTGAGAAGATACCTAGAACAAGGATCTTTCTCGAGACAGTTACTTTTGCCGCAAAGCTTGCTGTCACAGGAATGTTCTTTTGGTGGCAGTATGAGTTCCCCGCATAGAGTGCTGTCGAGGTTTCCAAACTTGCTGTCGAGGGCTAAAGTTGTTGTCGCGTAGTCTTCCGCCAATGTTGCTGTCAGAGTGAATATGCTGTCGTGACTTGCAACATTCTGTCTTCTTGTAATCTTACTGTCAATGCTTATGACAGTAACCTTTATTCATGCTGTCATCTAATATGCATTCTTTGAGGCTTGAACACAGCAAGTGAACTTCTTCCAAATTACACAATTAAAATAACATTGCATACTGATTACAAGAACATACTTTGGCTGTGACAGTATGTTCTACTTAATCAAGAATTAAGTACATACAAGGTTAAGTTGTTTCTATGCTATCACCCATAAATCCCAACACATAGATACCTCGTTGAGTTTGTCTTATCGAGGGACGTAAACTGGCCCCATCAAATCATTGAATATAGAACCGTGTCACTGGTATAGTGTGACCGTAATTTAGAACTATGGGAATAAAATATGATTTTATTGTTAAGATTCTTTTATCGATTTAAAGTTTAGAAATTCCGTTTTAAATATTATTTTTGAGCCGTTGAGCGATAGTTACTTGCTGGGCTTTGTAGCTCATTGTTTTAAAATGTTTCAGGTTCGGACTTTTGGAAGCTTATTAAGAATAAAGATGTGAACTTCTGTGGACTTTGTGCTACGTGATTTGCTGCAATTATTTGGATAAGATCTATCCTGCTAGTAGAACAAATTTTGTTGTGCGCAAGATTATGATTATTGAATTTGTGGAGTTGCGCCTCCAATTTTATGTTTTTGAATTATTGAGTTTGACCGCTGCATTCGACTTTCGTGAATTATTGATTTATTGAATAAAGAGTTTGTTTTATTTAAGTTTGTATTTAGATTAATACTCCGAAAATTCAGGCTGTTACACAAACACTTAAATTCAATTATGTACAAGAGAATATTTTATTAGTATAAAATATTTAAGAGCCAAGTAGTAGCTCTTAAAGTTGAGGAGAGAGTATAGACTCTTAAGCTTTTTAAGAGCCACTAAGAGTCTATTGGAGCTCATTTTTTTGGTATGCTCTTTATTTTTGGACTTAAGAACTTATTTAATAGTCTATTGGAGATGCTCTTAGTGACTTTTAGTGACTTTAGTGATGAGGTATTTAAACTTCTGTACATTTTTAATAAATTTTGGAGCCACGGATAACAATATATCATCTTTAATATGGGTGTAACTAACCAAACCTACTAGTAGTTAATTAACGTGGTTTATTAATGAGGTTATGTTCCATTAATGATTAATCGATTAACATATATTTATATGAATAATGGATTGTAACTAATCATAAATTATATTGATGTAATTAGATCAAAGAGTCGAGGATTCAGCGATTGATTACGAGAGTTTTGTTAGTGTTTATGGTTGCTATTTTTGAGGTATAGATTCTCTCTACTTTTCATTCGGTGCTACTCATGTTAGAATATGTTTATTTTATTCAGTTCTCATATCGATTCTAGAAGTATCTGTTTTGACTCTTTAAAGTTATTTAAAAAAAACTGTCTTGTAATATTTAAAAATCTATTTTTGGGGTTTCATAGAAAAATATGCATCTTAAATATCCTTTTAGAAAATCTGAACATCTCTCTCAGTTCTGTTCCAAAATATTAAAGTATCTGATTTAATTCTGTTTCAAAATATTTATATATTTGTTTCGGTTCCGTTTTAAAATATTTGAATATTTGTTTCAATGATTTTAGGAAATATTCATTTATATATCTCTTTAAAATATTCAAAATATCTACATCAAGTGATTTTGGAAATTGTGAATATTTTATTTGAACCCTTAGTGATATAGGGTATACCAAGGTAACTAGTTGTAGGGGTACTACAGCCATGTCATTACGGCACCAGTGGCATGACACTTCCATGACAATGTGATTGGTCATGACGTATCCTTCTGATAGCTCGGGAGGTGAGCTTTTACGCATTTTGATATTTATTTCAGGATACGTGGGTGCACCCAGAGTTTGTGATTTATGATTGTGATTTGATTTGACGGTGATGTTGTATATGTTGTACACGTTATCCGGTTTGTTGACATATTAGGTACCCTATGATGTGTGTATCTGTATCTGTTCTGTTCTGATCTCGGTATGAAATATCCTACCTCTTTCGCTGCTTCAGCCATACTTATTTTTAAAATAACTGTTTTATTATAAATTGTCAAATAGGTATATCTATGTCCTTTTTTTGTTCTATAAATTGTATTTCAAATTCGTACTGGGCATTTGGATGCCGTATTTTTTTTCTGGAAGGTGTTTAGGGGGATCTGGGACTGTGTGAATGAGAGCTACCCTTTATTTCATTGATTAAGATTATGGACTTATAGAATTATTTAGACTGTTTATTTATTTTAAAGATTTTAGTGCTCTGAATACAAGTTTATGGTTTAATAAGTAGCCCCCTCATATTATAGATGAGGGTGTTACATAAAAACAACTGATTCACAAAGTTCACTTTGGAAGAAATTAAAACTAAACTAATTTGTAGTTTAGGTTGTCAAAATTACAGAACGTATTTTTGAACATGAAACCCAGAACTTGTGATTTTTCAAACTAACAGTATATATAGGAATAAAATTTAAATATAGTATTTTGAGTAATTTTCATTTTTCAAATCATTAATTTTCATTTTTAAATCATCATAAAAAAATTATTAAGTTTAAGTCATTGTGGTTGTGATATTTTAAAAGCCTGATTATTTAAAACTATATTAGGTCTCCTTTTTCCAGAGACAAAAGTAAAATTATTGTATTTATTAATGTCGCGAAAACAACATTTTATTTACAAATCAACCACAGTATTCAATTTTTTTCTGAAAAGGATACCAGACTACCAGAGGGGCAATGTTGATAAACAAATAGTGGAGAATCTTCTTATTTCAAAGACATGGGCCCTTTTGTGGGCTTTTTTTATAGACAAAGAGAAGGTTAAGGTCCCAGCCTGGGACTCCCAGAAGACCTTATTTACATAACCCGGCCAACTATAAAAAAAAACATAACCCGACCGTTGTACGTGAATAAAGCCCATATAAATTAGAATAATCATCATGTTCGGTTATTAAAAAATCGCCTATTGAAGGCAAGAGTTCACAATTATAGTCTTAAACATGCAATTATAGTTTTAAACACGATGGCTCTAATGGTCTAATCATAAATCTTTGCTTGTCTTAAGTTCTGGTAGGGCCGAGCATAATTATCAGAAATCGATTCAAACTGTCTAAATCAAAATTTTCAGTTTTATTACAGTTTGATTTAGTTTCGATTTTGGTAGTAAGAAAACCGAATTTTTTTGGTTTGGGTTCAATTTCCACTTTCAAACCGACTGAAATAACCAATCCAGCCCGTTATATATATATATATATATAATAATGTTAATCATTATTATAATTGTTTCTCACTTTATAAATTATTCACCACTTTTATCTTCATGCTTATTTTATTTATGTTAGGAATAAGTACTTAGTAAAGTAATACAGAGGGGGTGAATGTATTATTATCGACTTTCTTTGTAGCAATGTAATTTTTTGTGTGAGTGTAGGCGGAATTTAAACAACATAGAAATTACTTTTCAATCTAAAATGATATTTAGATCAAATGTTGTTACAACCTGTGAATACAAAGAGTTTTCTCAGCTTCTGTTTCTCAGAGAGATATAATTCTTCAACTTGAAAAACGTACAACTAAATGAAGCAATCTATGCACTTATAAATTATGCACAACTTGCTTTTACAATAAGACAAAAGCTAATTGTACTAAGTGTTTTTCCAACAAACATAGATCCATTTCTTTAGTTGTCCTTCCCTTGAATTTCTCTCCAAGTTTCGTTGTAGGCTTGCCATATGTACTCTATACTGGAAGGACCACTACAGGTGCACAGGTTAACGTTGATCATTGTCTCCATAATCTTTGCAGAAGTTTGTCTATAGTTACTCTGAAAAGTAACTAAGTCCCTCATTAGAAATCTCTATAATAACGGGTTCAATATCTTGACTTCTCGAATCAGTGTACTACTGACTTCTCGAATCAGCTTCCTTGTGACTTCTCGAATTAGTGTATTGACTTCTCTAATCCTTGACATCTCGAATTAGTTATTTTGACTTCTCTAATCCTTGATATCTCGAATTATTATATTTTAGTTCTCTAATTCCAGACATCTCTAATAAGTGTATTTTGACTTCACTAATTGGTACATCTCAAATTAGTGTTTCTTCACTTATCGATCAATACACTTCACTTCTCGAATCTTCAGTATAACACTTCTCGAATTGATGACTTCTCGAACAGATTATTCTGCACTTTTCGAATCTTGACTTAGCCAGTTCTAACTTCATTTCTGCAACTCTTTTATTCTTCAATCTGTCTTCAAATATCTTGAGGCATGATCTAGAGATCTTCTTCCAAATTACATTTAGAGACTTATTTCAGGCTACACAAATTGAATTTACATTAGACTAAGTACAAATGTGGAACCTTTGAAAACGAAGAGACCCCCAGGTTAAAAGGTCAAGTATGTAATACACAGTATTACAATTGTTAAGTGTATACTGAAATGCTTCTGTAACTAACAATTTACTCCTCGTTAATAATCAATGACTATTTTAAAGAAATAATTTCTTTCATTTTTGAAAATACAATGAGTTAATTTTGTTTATAACAACAAATATGGGTTACACCTAGAATTATTTATATTAGTTATACAAATTTTATCTTTATCTTTTATCAAAGAGTTTTGTTAAGGGACAAATAAGGGTAGTATCTAAAATTATTTATTTTAGTTTAATGAAAAAATAAAAAAATTTAAAAAGTATTTTGGTGTTAAACCAAAACCGAAATGAACCAATCCTTCAAGAATCGGTTCGGTTTGGATTGATTTTTATAACATTCGGTTTGGGTTCGTTTTTCAAAATTTTCAAAACCGAAAATTTTGATTTGGAAGTCCAAATCGAACCGTGCTCAGCCCGTTCTGGTCCCTAAATCTAAATCAAAATCAATAACCCTTTAGGATTTTCGATAGAGAATCGATTTACTCTTCGATTCCTGTCCCAGACAAGAAATTAACTTTTTTTGCCAAAAATAAAATTATGAAACATGTTTCTTTAATAAAAATTTAAATGATAAATCATATTGTTTAATGACTATTTCTAATTTAATACAGTTTTACTGTCACTTTATTGAACGTGTGGTCTTGAAAAACCTTCTATCACTCTTGTAATTTTTTTTGTCAATTGTATCATACTGTTAAATGACTTCGAGACAATTGGTTTTAGATGCACTACCTCTTTTGTATTTTCTCGAGGTATGAACATTTAATTAAATGATCTTTTTTCAAGTGATATATTATTCTTATTATTTTGACAATAACAGTAGAACTATAACTTACAATCATGATTGAAAGGCATATGCATAGCCTATTTATAAACATCGAGGATTCGACTCAACTTAAACAAGAATGTAATAAGTAAATATTAGATTAGATGTCATGGGAATCTCAGAGGGTATTATCAGTCAAGTGAATGAAGATTAAAGTCATCTACTGACTTGGAGTAATTCTACATTGGAAGAAGTTCAGTTATTTGATTAAGTCTCAGTAAAGTATTCAAGAAAGTAGATCTATTTAAAGTGACAGAGATTTCAGAAGTGTGACAAAAGTTTACAGGTTACAGAGTTTGATAAAGGGAATAGAAAAGGACCACAACTTAAAGTCAAAAGATGAAGAACAGACATTGCAGTTAGTCACTCATGAACCAGACAATATGTGACGCCCCCAAATCCGGGGTCAGGGAATTTGGTCGTCACGCTAAATCTCAATTTAAAACAACCTGTTAAATATTAAACCAAAACAAATATAACATCTACGACCCCAACTCTACCAAGAACCTTTTAGGCTATAGTGCTAGAAACAAGAATCCAAACTTTACTAAGCTTTAACTTCCTTTTTTACAACAATACTCTTTACATAAAATCTATAACACTGATATAACTTCGATGTGAAGTATACCAGGCAAAACTAAATTTATACAATGTAATATTTACTAGAAATCAACTATATACAATACCCTTACATTAGATCCAAATTCTCTGCATCAACTCATCTTCCCAACGTCATCTTGACTCTTTCCGCTCCATAGTTATGCAATTAAATACTGGCAATCTACCTTTTTCACTGGAGGGTTAAAAGGTAAAACAAGTGTAAAGCATAATGTAACATAAGATGTAAAAGAGATAACTACAACTCAACAAAGGACAAGACAGACAACAGTATTAACAGAAGCACGGGAATCCAGAATCAAAGAAGATAAAGTAAACTCAAAAAATCAAAATACGTTAAGTATTCTTGAAGTCCGTAAACAGGTCATGGAAAGAAGTTCATGAAAATGTTCAAGCCTCAGTGACAGCAAAAGAAACAAGACTTTCAAGATGACAGAAGTATGTGAATGATTTAGGGTTAGTACCACGGGATTCCAGTGATTTAATTGAAGCAACCAGATCAACAAAGGACTTATCAGCAGCACTGAATTGAAGACATAAAAGAAGAATTGATCAAGTGTTATTCATCTATGAACCAGACCAGTTGCACTAGGTGACGACACTTAAAAAGATCAGGTTGTTTTATCGTCTAAGAAGAAATTGATACAGTCTAAAACTGAAACACCCTGGAGCTCAAGAGATTTATTAAAAGATAAAAGACAAGTAAATGATTCGATAGTTTTTCTATTTAGAAAACTATCGAATGATATAAAAAGTTATTCTCAGAAAATCATTTAGAATCAATTTGACATTCGATAGTTTTTATTTAAAAACTATCGAATGGTAAAGTGATTTAATCCATTCGATGGTTTTCTTAAATGGAGCAGGTGGAAAGTATTACTTTGTTGATCAGTTGATGAAGATCCAACGGCCAGGAATCAACCAATTCTTTTGGTTCGATGGTTTTTCAAATGAAGTCTATAAATTGAGTTTGAAGAAGTGTTCTTCTTCAGTTAAGGTAGAACACAGAAAAGTCATTTACGAAGAGAGAGTTCTTGACAGAGAAATTTACAGAGAATTTAATATAGCTCAGAATTCTGTTATTGTAGTGATTGTGTTTAACCTGAACTCATTGTAGCTAATCCTACGGATTAGAATTTGTAGCACCCTTCGTGGTTTATATTTATAAAACGATATATTCCCCGACTCGTGTTTTGATTTGGAGTATTTGATTTTGAACTATATCACAAAGAATTATATGTGAACGAAATCGAAGAATTTGTGAGTATCGTATTCAACCCCCCCCCCCCCCCCCCCTTCTACGATACTTTGGACCTAACAATTGGTATCAACGCTACTTGATTGATATACAAATCAGATCCGGTGAATGAGACAAAAATCAAACATAGCTTGAAAATCTGAAGCAAAATTTTTAACTTTCAAAATTTTTCATTTGATTGGAATTTCTTGAATTTTAAACAATTTGAAATTTTCTACCATGAGTGCTCCAAAGACAACAGCAGGTATCAAGGTGCCCCCTTTTACTAGAAATGACTTTGGTCTGTGGAAAATGAAAATGCTATTATTTATAAAGGCATCAAATCCTTTGTATCTTGGCATACTGGAGAATGGACCATTTGTACCAATGAAATCAATTGAAGAATCTACAACTCCATATGGTACTAGAGTTCCTAGAAGTTCTATTCCTAAGGAATTATCTGAGTACACTGATACAGATAAAGAATTGATTAGATTGGATACAGGTCTGATGCTCATATTGACAGACTCTGCAGACAAAGAGATGAGCTATTAGATAATGCGTTGTACAAGCGGGAAGCACATGAGGGATACCATCAATCTAATAATGGAAGGAACTGAAGACGTGCAGGAAAACAGATTGGACATCCTGACTTCTCAGTATGAATCATTTAGGTCTCAACCAGGAGAAAGTATAACTCAGGTCTTTGAGAAATTTACTAAGCTTCTGAATGAATTGGCAATGAAAGGAAAGACCTATCCTCTGAGAGAATCAAACAGGAAGTTCATGATGACGCTGCCCCACCATGTAGAACATAAGTCATCATCCATAAGGGAAAGAATAGACTTCACAAAGATGTCATTAGAGATGATCTCTGGCAAGTTGAAGACTTATGAGATGGAACTGGAACAAAGAGTAATTATCTACGGACAAGGGACAGTGGACAACAAGAGTACTGCACTCGCAAGATCAGCCGCACTTGTAGTGGATGAACCAACAACTTCTGAAGTTCAGGTTCAGATCCCTAGAGCTGGAAAGGAGGTGATAATAGAAGCTGAGATGGATTCTGCAATTCTGGGTGATGATGAAAGTGTCTACTACACTCTAGAAGAGCTTGATCAAATGGAAGACAAAACCATGGTGTACTTAGCTACAAAGTTTAGCCACATCCGTTTCAAAAGAAACCCTAAGTACAAGTTCAAGGGACCAACCAACAAATTTCAGAAAAGCAATTATTCACCAAGTACAGGAACTAAGGGAGGCTACAAGACAGGCATGATTGATAGAAGCAAGTCAAGATGCTACAACTGCAATGAGATAGGGCATTTTGCTACTGAATGCCAGAAGCCTCGTCAAGCAAGAGACAAGAAAGGTGGTTATGATAGAAAGGATTCTTATGATAAGTTGAAGAAAGAAAATGCAAGGTTGAAAAAACAACTGGAAAACTCATCTGGAAAGCAGAAAGGGAGAGCTTATATAGCTGAAGGTAAAAGCTGGGAAGATACTGGTTCGGATGAAGAGCAAGAGTATGTAAACATGGCCCTGATGGCAGACTCTTCAGAGGAATCACCTCAATCATCACAGGTACCTATCCTAACTACAATTGACATGTCTAATTCCGAGTTTAAGAAAACTGTGCAAGACTTAAGTGTTGAATTGTTTAATGTACACACAAGCATGCTAGCATCTGAAATTGAAAATGCTAAACTAGTTCAAAAGGTTAAGGATTTAGAATCTAGAAATCAAGAACTAGAGCTTGTAAGTGTCATAATAGAAAGTCTGAAACAGAGGATTGAGTACTTAGACAACAAGGTCAAGTGTAATGAAGAGATAGAGACTATCCTGAGGAAGCAGATTTCAGACCTAGAGTTGAAACTGAACGCTTATAAGAACTCCGCCCTGATTCAAAAGGAAATAATTGATAATCAGACCATAGGGAAGATGACTGCAATAGGTCTAGACTATAGCAAGAAAGCTGGCAAGAAAGTTTTGGAATTTCCTCAGACACCTAAACCTGTCAAGAAGAATATTCCACATGTTCTCAAGAATGTGAGCTGTCCAGTTTTTGTTAAGCCTATGTCAGGACTTTTTGAAGAAGGAGACTTAGTCATAACACAAGAATTGCTAGAGGAGGATGTAAGGAAAGAAGAGGAAGAGTCAACTGAGTTGCCTAGGAAGTCAGTGATTAAAGAAAAACCTAAAACTGAGATAGGCAGCAAGGTTAGAAAGAACAAGAAAAACAGGAATGGGAAGCTGAATGTAGTTAATCAGAATATTGTTAATACATCTCCCATTGCATCTAGGAAGTTGTGTGCTACTTGTAATTCTGCTAATCAACTTACACATGCATGTAAAAAGGTTAAAGTAGAAACTGCTGTCACTTCTGGATTACATAACATGTCTGACATGCCTGAACTTCATGAACCCTGTGGAAAGAAAGAGTGCTTACTATGTTCATACGGAGAAACTCCCACAGTTACTATGTTCATATCATGCATGCTTATTTTAAGTTAATGAATGCATCTGGTAGCAATAACAATGAAACTCCCACAGTTAACATGAAAGGAAAAGGTGTTAAGACAGAATTAAATGTTACTCCTGTTAAATCCCCTAAACCTTACGGACCCAAACATGTTTGGGTACCAAAGTCCGCTTAATCGATCTGTGATTGCAGGGCAAGGTACAAAGTGCAAATGTGTTATGGATACTGGATAGTGGCTGTTCCAGACATATGACAAGAGAAGAGTCCCTGCTGATAGATGTGGTTAAGAAGACCGGCCCAATAGTTACCTTTGGAGATGACAACAAGGGAATCACTACGGGATATGGTAATCTGAAGATTGGAAATGTCATTGTTGAAAACATCTCTCTTGTGGAAGGATTAAAGCACAATCTGCTAAGTATCAGTCAGTTCTGTGACAAAGGATACAATGTGGATTTCAGAAAAGACAAATGCTTGATCTCAAACAGGAAGGATGAGAAGCTTGCTCTACTGGGAGTAAGAAAAGGAAATTTGTTCATAGCTGACTTAAGTTCTACCAGTGAAAAACAATTACATATTTCTATGGAAAGGCTTCTTCAGAACAAAGTTGGTTATGGCACAAGAAGCTCTCACATCTGAACTTCAAAACAATGAACTCTTTGGTAAAGAGAGAGTTAGTGAGAGGGTTGCCCCTGATGGAATTCAATCAGGAGGGACTATGTGAAGCATGTGAAAAAGGGAAGTCGAAGAAAGCATCACATGGAAGCAAAGGAATGACAAGCATTGCTGAACCATTACAAGTGATTCATATGGATTTATTTGGTCCAGTCAATGTTATGTCACTTTCAAGAAAAAGATATGCATTGGTGATGGTGGATGACTACTCCAAGTACACGTGGGTGTTGTTCATACAATCAAAGGATGAAGCAACACAACTAATCATTGATCACATCAAGAAGATAGAAGTGGAAGCTAAGCTACCTGTGCGGACAATCAGATCAGACAATGGAACTGAATTCAAGAATGCAGTTCTTAATGATTTCTGCTCAGAGAAAGGAATATCAAGACAGTTTTCAACACCAAGAACTCCTCAACAGAATGGAGTAGTGGAAAGGAAGAACAGGACCTTGGTTGAAGCAGCAAGGACCATGTTGAATGAAGCAAAACTTCCCACTTACTTTTGGACTGAAGCAGTGAACACAGCTTGCTACACTCAGAATCGAACCCTGATAAACAAAGATCATGAAAAGACTCCGTATGAGTTAATGGCCAACAAGAAACCAACACTGAAGTACTTTCATGTGTTTGGTGCAAAGTGCTTTGTACTTAAAGATGGAGAACATCTTGGCAAGTTTGATGCCAAAGCAGATGAAGGCATTTTTCTGGGCTATTCTCTGGAATCTAAGGCTTTCAGGGTATATGTGATTGAAGATAAGAAGGTGTTGGAAAGCTTTAATGTAACATTTGACGACACCAAAAGACCAGGCCTGCAAATTGGAGAGAACTCTGAATCCTTGGTATTTGAAAATCTATCAGGAGATCTCTCTGACAATGAAGTAGAACCTGAAGTTGTTACAGTTATCAATAATAATCATGATGATAATGATTCTGGACCAAGTGGTGATAGTGGTGGACATACTCAAACTACTACTGGATCCACTAGTCAGTCTACAGAATCAACAGATCAAACCGTCAACAACTCAGGGGGAGCAGGAGAAGGATCAACTAGTCACACTCCACAACATCTAGAACAAGGAGAATCATCAAGATCGCATCTGCCAAGACAAAGGGTATGGAATAGAGATCATCTCTTTCACTTGATCATTGGTGATCCAGACACAGGAGTGAGAACTAGGAGAACATCACAAAATGAATGTCACTATTCTGGGTTTTTTCAGAAACAGAACCTAAGAAAGTTGAAGATGCTCTAGATGATCCAGATTAGGTGATTGCTATGCAAGAGGAACTCAATCAGTTTGAAAGGCAGAAAGTTTGGAAGCTGGTACTCAGGCCTAAGGGAAAATCTGTTATTGGAACAAGATGGGTATTCAGAAATAAGTTGGACGAAGATGGCATTGTAACGAGAAACAAAGCCAGACTGGTTGCTAAAGGTTACTC
Organism: Heracleum sosnowskyi; assembly: GCA_030848705.1. Taxonomy (NCBI): domain Eukaryota; kingdom Viridiplantae; phylum Streptophyta; class Magnoliopsida; order Apiales; family Apiaceae; genus Heracleum; species Heracleum sosnowskyi. Next base: position 72,648,487 of record CM061241.1, on the reverse strand, counting down.
TCAAGAAGAGGGTATAGATTATGATGAAACCTATGCACCAGTAGCAAGACTTGAGGCCATCAGAATGTTTCTGGCATTCGCAGCACATTCCAATTACAAGGTATATCAGATGGATGTGAAGAGTTCTTTTCTGAACGGGGAGTTAGAAGAAGAAGTGTATGTGGAACAACCTCCAGGTTTTGAGGATTCAAAACTGGCAGACTTTGTGTACTTTCTATTCAAAGCTCTCTATGGACTCAAACAAGCTCCAAGGACATGGTATGACACTCTCTCTGAATTCTTACTTGAAAATGATTTTACAAGAGGTGTTGTAGACAAGACTCTCTTTTTCAAAAAGCATAAAAATGATTTGATATTGGTGCAAGTATATGTTGATGACATAATATTTGGTTCTACTAATGATGATCTATGCAAGAGATTTGCTAAGTTAATGCAGAGTCGTTATGAAATGAGCATGATGGGTGAATTGTCATTCTTCCTTGGACTGCAAGTATACCAAAGACAAGATGGTATATTCATTTGTCAGTCCAAGTACATTAAAGATCTTCTGAAGAAGTATCAAATGGAAGACTCATCTACAGCAAAAACTCCTATGCCAACTGCCACTAAGCTTGATAAGGATGAAACTGGTAAGAAGGTTGACATCACAGGCTACAGAGGTATGATAGGCTCATTACTTTATCTCACGGCAAGTAGACCAGATATAATGTTTGCAACATGCTTGTGTGCTAGGTTTCAGTCTGATCCTAAAGAATCTCATCTAATAGCTGTTAAGCGAATATTTAGATATCTTAAGGGGACTCCAAATCTTGGAATTTGGTACCCTAAAGATACAGGATTTGATCTTATTGGATACACAGACTCTGATTTTGCAGGTTGTAAGATTGATCGGAAGAGTACTTCAGGAAGCTGTCAGTTTCTTGGAAGAAGATTAGTTTCTTGGTATAGCAAGAAGCAACATTCAGTTTCCACATCAACATCTGAGGCTGAATACATTGCTGCTGGAAGCTGCTGTGCTCAAATCTTGTGGATGAGAAACCAACTCCGTGACTATGGGCTTTTGTTGACAAAGATTCCAATATTTTGCGACAACACAAGTGCCATAGCAATCTTTAACAACCCAATGCAACACTCGAGGACGAAGCACATCGACATCAGGTATCATTTTATCCGAGAGCATGTCATGAATGGAACTGTGGAGTTACATTTTGTACCCACAGAGGAACAAATTGCAGACATCTTTACTAAACCGCTTGATGAATCCACTTTTTCAAAGCTGGTTGGTGAACTTGGGATGTTAAATTTTTCTAATTGATTTTGATTAGAAGTCAGTAACTGCAAGATAGTCCTAGTGAATACATGAGTTTAAGAATTTCTATATCCTTAGGACTCGTGAATTTATTTTCTGGAGCAATTCTCGTAGTTAGGATTATTGTACTAATTTAATGTCATAATTATGAATGATATATCTTCTGGCATTTAATTGGTTATTAATTCTAAAAATTATTTAGGTGCTAATATTTGTTCTAAATATTGAAGCATCTATTTAATTTGAATTAATTTACTTTGTTTTTAACATTGTAGATTAATGCAGCATAATTTATTGGATTTTAATTGATTAATATCATTTAATGATATTTAGTTGATTTTATTCTAAGAAAATTGTGAATTTTCTGTTAACAATTGATTTTGATAAATTTTAAAAGATTTATTGAAAATAAAACTTGACAGGAAATACAAAAGTTTTGAATTTTAAAACAAGAACAGGTTTTAAAATTGGAAAAGAAGCAAAAACCATCGAATTTAGAAAATTCGATAGTTTTTCTAAGTACTAAATAAAAACCATCGAACTTAAACCTTGATAGTTTTTAAATAGGAAAAGAAAAACCATCGAAAACACCTTTCAATAGTTTTTGAGAATTATTTAAAAAAATGCATCGAAGTGAATTTATTTAGAAAATATCAAATTCTCGATGGTTTTTTAAATAAAAAGAAAATCTATCGGAGAGAATTAATTTTTCCTTTATTTTAATTCTCGATAGTTTTTTTTAACATAAAGTGTTCGATAGTTTTTGGATTTAATAAAGAAAACTTTCGATAATTTTTCACAGAAAAGCGTTTTATATTCTGACCCTCATACACTTCGATAGTTTTTAGAAAACCATCGAAGTAAAAATGACCACTTTTGCCCCTCTGAAAAACTATCGGTAGTTCAAATGAAATCCATCGAACACTGAAGTTACTAAATTACCCTTGATTTTTCAAGAGTATTTAACAGCCCCTTAGCCAGTTTTCTTTTCATAATTCTGAGATCTAAGCCGTTTGTTAAATACTTACATATATATACACAGAGAATCAACAAAGAACTCGATAGTTTATATACTTTAACCTTCATTTGCTTGAGTAAAATCATAGTTACAACAGTAATTCCTTGATTTACTGTGTTTGTATGGTTCAATCTTGAGTAAAGTAAAGGTTTGATTTGTTTTTGATAAGAAAACCATCGAGTGAAACAGTTCAAGAATCTCAGACAATTGTTACCTCTGTTCTTTAGTTAGCAATTGATTGGGTTAAACACTTGTTTACTAAAAATCTTCTGATAATTCGAAAGGGTCACAATTAGGGTTCTTAAATTGATAAGTTTGTTTATTCCAAGTTGTTTAGTGATAAAAAGGGTAATTTTGTTAAAAAGAAAATTTTAGTTAATTATTAATAATTAATTAAATTAAATTGGATATTTAGTTTTGGTTTTAAAAAAAATAAATAATAATTTTTTAAATTTTCTGGAAAGTGTGAAAATACAATGGCCGGAGAATTTATTATTACCAAAACTAATCATGTCTCGTTTCAGAATCTGCAAGCCATTACGAATTTACAATTTCGTGCATGGGCAGAATTTCTGAACACACGATCGTTGGTGGCATATTCCTTGAGTACTCCTGTAGTTCTTTGTATTGATCAATTGACTGCATTGTACACTACAGCCACTGACACATCTGCGAATGGTATTAGTGCATTCAGTTTTATTGTGCCTGGCGGCAGAACAATAAGGGTGACGGAACATGATTTTAATAGGGTTTTACAATTTCCAACAGAAAACCTTGTTCCTGATCCCACAACTGAAGAAATACATGCCTTCTTCACTCTCATTAGAAGTCAACAACCTAACTTCATTGTGGGAGAGTTTCTGAAGCATTATTTAACTAAGCCATGGAATTTCTTCTTTCATACACTTATCCATGTTTTTACTGCTAAGCTTACAAATCTGCATGGTATTCCCTTATTTCTTCAGAAAATAGGGTTTGCCATTGCTAACAATAGGCATATAAACATAGGAAAAGTTAGTGACTGATCAAGTGATTCTGTGCATGGGACCACTGGATGACAGAACGGGCATGGACGATATGCTTTGTTTTTATCCTAGGTTCCTACAACTAATTCTCAATGATGTGTTAACAGACGATGATCGGGACACATTTGAAGGTGAACACACACAAGAGTGCATGAGAATGAAGAGCAATGCCTTAACCGCTCTCATAAGGAAGACCAACTATCTTCCAGGGGTACCCACTGTTCTCACTGAATATCTAAGAACGGTGCCCCTACCACTTCTACCCCCAGGGGAACAGGTAATTGAAGGTAATATTCCTCCACCTCAACCTGAAATGGCACATGAACCAATGGATGTTGATCCAGAGCCCTCAGTGGCCTTTCCTGACCAAGAGGTTGCAAACCCACAACCTCTAACCACGGTCGAAGAGCCTTTGGTAGATCCAAATGAAACAACAAACGAACCTCCTTCCCCTCTTATACCCAGTAAACAAACATCCTTGAGTGTAGAGGGAGATAGTGCCAAAGCAGCACCACATAAGGAGATACACCCTTCAACAACAGCTCTGCCTTCCTCTAAAAGGAGAAGAACAGATACCGAGGCAACTGTTGATACTTCATTTCTCTCATCCAAAGAACCCTTCACTGATTTTTCTGATTTTGATTGGGCAATGCTAATGAAAGCTATATCTGAACCAATAGCTCAATCAAGTAAGGAAGAATTGACGGAAGCAACTGGTGTTCCGACCATATTACGGTCAGGTTCACTGGTTGAAGGTTCTAAGAACCAAGAGTCTTCACAGACGTCGAGAGAAGGCTTTGACCTAAATGCACAATCTAAAGGGTCATTGTCTACCTCCCCAGATGGAACATATCTGGATCCTGCGGGTAAAGGGTCTGACGTAGGTGTAGATCGGCAACTCGGTGACAATGAATCAATTATTATTGAGGAGTCAACTGAGGTAAAGTCTTCACAGACTATTGGGGAAGGTTCTGGATCTCTGCTGTTAATAGAGCCTATTTCTAACCCCCTAGAGATTCAAACTCTAGATCCTTCAAAGGATATATCATCTACGGATGATCAGCAACTTGGTTTAACCAAGGACGGGGACTTGCGAAGCCCCATTGCACCACCGGTGACCTCCTTAAGGACGGCTACAGTGTTTTCTTCTGCAGGTACATTGAGCAAAAAGGGATTGAGTGAAACAAAAACACTTACACCTGGCCTGAGTAGGAAAGGAAAAATGAGTGAAACACCGACAGAAACGTTGAGTGTACACCCAGAGCCAAACGTGAGGAGTGACACCCTAACCCTTCCAAATATTGATGATTTGCTATTACCGACAGAACGAGAGTTACAAGTTCAATCTACCCTCAAGGAGATGACAGTTCGTGACAAAGAAGGAAATCCACTATTCAAGGTTCCACTGCGACCTTCCTTTGACCAAGGGATCTCTATGCCTTTACTGAACCAACTGCCCGAGCTTGCATTAATTCAAGTGAATTAATTTCTAGATTGTATTGTCAAATCTAAACTATTAGAAGTTAGTTACTTGTTGTTGTGTGACTATCTAGCGGATCATTATCCCTAGAAATTATCTCGAACTACTTTTTAGTATTCGATCTTTTTATTAGAAATATAGATAAATTCATGTTGAATTTATTCTAATTTGTTTTAATTAGTTTGATAATCATTCACTGTAATCGGTACTATAATTGTAACACCTTTCAAGTTTAATATCAATTATATTTTACTTGAATTTTGTTTCATTTTATTCCGCTTAAATTTGTTCTTGAATTATTATTTCACGAACCGAACAAATTCGAGAAAACAGTATAGTTTGTATTCAACCCCCCCCCCCCCCCCCTTCTACAAACTTATCAGGACCTAACAATGATTTTTAGAGACTACAAACAATATACTTTTTTTGTAATAAAGTAAATTTTGTCTAGTTTTTTTGACATTAAGTTAATTGTTGCATAGTTGATTTGTCTTAATCAAATTAGAGCAATGACCTAATTCCTACAAGATACACAAAATGATCAATTAGAAAATGTTCACAAAATGAGGCATGTAAGGGATGAAGAGGCCTTTTAGGAAATGTTCATAAAACGAGACATATAAGGGAGGGAGAGGCCTTTTAGAAGGTGATACCCCAGATTCAGAAAAATCTCGAGATATTTTAATTATTTCATTAAACTTATCTATTTTAATTATTTAATTTATGTTAAAGACTTGCACTATGTTCAAGATCTTCTATTTGAATTTGATTAGACAAAAGTAGATTAGGTAACCAAGTGTCTAATAAAGCAATGCCGAAGTTAAATAAGCCTTATAAAGCGTATAATATAGTGCCTTAATAACATAAAGAAGGTCACAAAGACAAGGTCTATTAGTCATACGATGTTGATTATAATCAATAGAGATAAATGAGTGGTTCAAACGAAATAAACTTTTAGAGTAGATGATAAAGTAACAGTGATCAAAATGTTAGTTGATGTGGTTAAAATTTGTTTAAGTATTTAATATAGGTCATGACGTACTATTAAGTGAAGTTTAAAATGGGATTACTTATGAAAGATTTACGAAAGATAAAGATGAATCTGTTACCCAGTAGATGTCGATTATAGAAGGGGGGTTGAATATAATCGTACTAAATAATCGATTAAAATAGATATGTAAAACAATCAATACCAGCTTTTATTAATCTTTATAAAAACTGATACAAACTCTCTCAAGAAACTATAAGTTCTTAAGAGCTGCTAGGTTTACAAAATACTCGTGTAAGTTATTACTCTCGTAAAACCTATTCTATGTTTATATACATACACAACTACACATTCTGTTACAAAAGATAATCCTTATTTAATTAGATTGATCTTCTTGTCGCTTATCTTCTGTAACAGCTTCGGTGATACATATCCTGGCAAATCAATCTTCTCTTGAAATCGTGGAACAGTATCAATCACCATAATTCCCGACTTGACCCGCTACTGATGATGACGTCATCAGTCGTCAGCTTCTGATGATGTGAGTATTGATGCCACCTGGTCCTGACGCACTCATTAAATCAACATTATCCAACAATCTCCCCCAATTTATACTTTCTGAAATAAAGCATAAATTCTCTTGATTTAATGATGCCAAAACCTTTATCAAATGCTCGTAGGATAAAGATGAGAATTATGCCTTAGATATTTTTCAATATCAAACACTTTTATAAACCCTGTATTCTTCTGAAGAAACTTTTCCATCAACTCATCTTCTTTCTTCAACAATGAGTCAATCATCTTTCTTCTTAGCTTCTTCAAACTTTCATTATCTTTGTCTGTCTGATAAACTGCAGCTCTCAAATCTTCAATGGGACTTTTCAACATCCTTTCATCTAGATATATGAGATGTTTCAACAAACGCACTACCCTTCTTCATTTCCACTTCACGTCCATCTATGTCAATGTACTTAGGAACATATCCAGTATTCTTAGAGTTCAGTGCTATCAATTGTAGATCAATACTGGACTGGATCTTCTTTCTCCACTTAACGCATAGATCATCCTTATGAACAAAAAGATATAACACATACCTCAATTCTTCCAGATTCTTCATTGAAATGTCCAAAGCTGTCAATACAAACGTAGTTCCATCTTTGAGAAAATACACCAGCTTTTCTTGAGGTAGACTTCCATCATAAACATCATAAACCATTTGAACAGATACCAGTTTGTCAAGATGTCTTTGAGTCAACTTGTCACTCAGATTTTCTGTTAGACATGCCTGATCATATGACGTTGCTTGAGGAGTTATTTCTGCATCAGGATATCCAATCCCTCTATGAGTTCATGTACTTCGACATTCATTCTTCTTTTTAGCAAATTCTTCATAGGACCTCTTGAATCTTCTAGGTTCACCAACTCCAGGAATTTCAGAAAGGCTTTTGAGATGTCCACTTGACTTGAATATTTCATTGATGTGAATTTTAGATTTATCTTCCCTGACATCATAGCCTTTTCCCTTGTAACCTTTATGCTTCTTGAAACCATAAGCATTCCTTGAGCTCTTAGCAGTATCTTCCTTCTTTCTCAAATATTCTTGCAGCATCGCTCCAGATTTAATAAAGCTGTGTCATTGCAAAGACTTGAAATAGTCTTTCTCTGCTTGCTTAGCTGCTTCAACATTCAACGATGTTCTCACAAGAAATATATGTCTATCATTCTTTGAGTCTTCCTTTCTTCGACTTCTTCTTTGAACCAACGGAACATCATCTTCCCTTTCTTCATCTTCATGTGGTTCAGCATTCAGTGATTTCTATCTGAGAGGAACTGTTGGTCCTTGTGTATTGCAGAAGGGAGGGGATGAATGCAATACTGATAAAATTCAATCTCAGTTTCAACAACTAAAACTAAGATTTAATGTTATCAATAATATGTATGCATTCACAAACAGTATAATTGAGAAGACAGGATTCACAAAATAAATGTTTTATTTATTTTGCAAAGTGTTGCTACAACCTCAAGAGAGAATTCTTGAGCTTCGATTTTCTTTAAGACACTTGCTTGTCTTTCTTACATATCTAGAATGAATTGACAATAGGTATAAGACTAATCCTATCACTATCAGTCACGGGTTTGTGAAGCTGCTGTCATTGTCAAGTGGCAGCTTCTTACAGATTGTCTTACCCATGTGACTTTCCTAAATTGCTAATATGTCAAATATACATTATAACAAAAGCAACCTAGATTCATTCTATTTCCAGCTTAAGCAATTCAGCAAATAAAGACTTGACCTTGCTCTTGAATTGATTCGCTTTTGTTTTGCAGTGCTTGAAGCTTCTGTCGTAGTCTTGCAGACTTGGTGCAGCTTAGGGATACTGCAACACGCCGGTTTCTTGAACATTGAAACTGTCACGGGATTTGACTAAGAAAGATACTTAGAACAAGGGTCTTTCTCGAGACAGTTACTTTTGCCACAAAGCTTGCTGTCACAGGAATGTGCTTTTGGTGACAGTACGAGTTCCCCGCATAGTGTGCTGTCGAGGTTTCCAAGCTTGCTGTCGAGGGCTAAAGTTGCTGTCGCGTAGTCTTCCGCCAATGTTGCTGTGAGAGTGAATATGCTGTCTTGCCTTGCAACATTCTGTCTTCTTGTAATCTTAATGTCGAAGCTTTAGGACAGTAACCTTTATTCATGTTGTCATCTAACTGAGTATCCTTTGAGGCTTGAACACAGCAAGTGAACTTCTTTCAAATTATACAACTAGAATAACATTACATACTGATTACAAGAACATACTTTGGCTGTGACAATATGTTCTACTTAATTAAAAATTAAGTACAATCAAAGTTAAGTTGTTTCTATGTTATCACCCATAAATCCCAACAGGAACCTTCAAGAACTTTCTTTCCCTTTTCTTTTACAGAAATAGTCGGTAGCTCAGACGAATCTCTTGCACCCGTATTTGATCCTTCTCTGATCACAATACCTTTTTGAGGTTCTAAAATCACTTTGGTAGTTCTTCCTCTCCCTATACCATGGCTTCTACCTTTACTTCTGTTCCCTCTTTTTCCACTCCTGACAGATACTTTTTGAGATTTTAGCATTTCATACTCTAGTCTTTGAGCTCATCAAATGCTTGCATGTTGGTCATCAAATTCTTCAAGTCTAGGATCTTTATAGTGCACAATATATTCTGTTCAATCAATATTCACAGTTTGATGAAACTTCTTTGCCTGCTCAGCAGTTGTCACTATAATATCATGAGATTGTCTTCTTGATCCAGACCCAGAGACTTGAGTTGACTGCTGTCTTAGAGATTGTTTGGACATAGAGATGCTTGTCCTAGTACCATCATCAATAACTGCCTTTTTCTGACTAGAACCTCCATCAGGAGCATCATCTTTTCTTTGAATCACTAACTCCGAAGAGCATTTTGTTGATACTATTTTCTCCCCCTTTTTGGCATCAGTACCAGCATCAGGAACAAGAGCAGAGATAAGTAATTCCAGCTTAGCATCCATAGAGTCAGCCTTTTTCTCCAACGTTTCAATCCGTTGTTCAAGAGAGATATGATCTTTGTGAACAGAAGAGAAATTCCTTGATTGACGAACAACTGATTGAACATGATCTTCCACAAAAGCAACAATGCTCTTGGCATGTGAAGTCTTGACATCAACAATCTCTTCAAAGATAGCTTTAAGCATGAGAGAAGTACCTTTGAGATGAGTCTGAAGATCTGTATTTTGAATCTCCTTAAAAGCAGTAGCCAAGTGATGATGAGCATTGCTAATCCCAACAGGAGATGCAGGATCAGTCCAGGAATGACTCCACTGAGCACGCCTATGACTTGTCAGTATATCAGTGGAAGAATCATCAGGATCAGAATCATCAGAACTGGAACTAGAGCTATCAGTCTGATCCTGATCAATACGAGAAGGAGAACCTGCAGGATTAGATGATGTTCCTGCAGAAAAATCAATGATCCCTAAATCTCTCTTTTCTTTTTCAGTGATCTCATCACTACTCACCAACACAATATCTGAACTTTTGAGAGTCAGAGTTTCCTCACTGGAATGGAAAGCATCCACACTCAATTCTACCTCTCCTTTTGCCAGTTCAGGAGACTACATCTCAGTTATTATATTTTACTCTAAATCTTTTCTCTCATTCTCACGGAAAAGGCTCAGAGCACTCAGAAACGAAGAAATAAGAGATGGCAGAGAAGAGTAGAGTGCAGTCATACTGATAGGGGTTCTCTCAAGAAAGGGTCTATCAGTAGTCATACTGACACTAGGAGAATAAACAACCATAGCAGTATCAGGGTTAGAGACATTACCTGATGCCTCAAGTTCCAAAGGAATGGAGGACAATGGTTGAATCAGAAGAGCTTGACTTTCATCATTTGGGCATTCTTTCATACTTTGAATGAAAGGTTCTTGTGGAGCCTGGACAGTCGGGACTGCTTTAGTAGTGAGTACTGGAGGTTCTTGTGTGTCCTGTCCTTGAAATTGGTCTTCATAAGTAGATGGTTCTTGTGGGACCAGAGGTTCAGAAGCTGCTATATCAAATTCATATGTAGGTTCTTGTGTGCTTCCCTCAATAATTGGATCATCAAAGTGAGCGATGATGTCATCTTTGAGAAACCCTTGAGCAACGTCAGGAATTAACATCGAAGAGATTTGAGTAGAGATTTGCAGTTGCTCCATGCCTTCATCGACCCTTTGAGAGGATGGTTCTTGTGTGGCTTGACCTACTTGGATTGCTAGTTCCCTTTGAGAACCAGGTTCTTGTGGATCCAGATCAACAACAGGAGCAGAGGATGTCCTTGCCTTGGCATTCCTTTTCTTTGTTCTTTCAAAACAGATTTTCCTTTTCTGACCAGCAGCCTCAACAATTTCTTTCTTGGCTGCTGCTTCCAGTCTTTTAACTCGATCATAGGACACGTCAACAGACCTTCCCTTTGGGGATACTGGTGGACTGGAGTCAGAAATTACCACTTTCTCATGTGACAGTTGCACATCAGGTGGGTCAGCATCAGGAACAACTACTGCATCAAGAGTGAAAGCTCCTTCTGGATCAGTACTGATAGGAGCAGTAACAACATCACTTTCATGAAGAGTTTGGTGTAGTGCATCGACAACAGCAAAATGAGAAGTAATGCGAGATTTCCTTAATCTGCGTCATTTTGGAGATGGAGGTAGATGACCTTCATGAGAAGCATCAACAGATGATATCTTAAATATAGACGACAGGGGCACATTATCATCATCATCATCCTCTTCATCAGTATCAGAATCAATGACAGTTGTATGTTTTCTCCGCGAGGCCAAAATTTTTGATGTCATACCAACTGCTTGAGCACCTTGTTTCTCCATAGTATCAGTGGGGTGAGGTAACAAGGTCCTTGATCCTGACGGCTGAGAATGTCGCACAGATTTGGCTAACCTTGTGTTTCTTACAACTGAATGTTGTTGAGAGCTATCAGAGGTGGGAATTGAGTGTTTGGAAGACTGTTTAGGTTGTGTACTTGGGTTAGATCCAGAGGGGTATCACCATCAAACCTCTGAACCAGAGTACTAGGTATCAATCCATAAATAGTAGGTAGTCTCTGTCTCAGAAGCTGCCTGACCTGTTCAGGATACACAACATCACCCTGAAACATTTGTCTACCTTTTAACATATACTCCTGAAAGGAGCGAGGAGTATTCTGAAAAACAGGTAAAATGCTCTCATTTTGAAAAGCAACATTAGGGCATAAGTACTTAAAAATCAAGTGAAGAAATCGACCAAAGTAGACAATTTCTCGATTTTCATTAATTCTACTTCCTATGGAATCAATAAGCATGCTAGCAATATTAGAATCATATCCATAGATAAGAGAATACCCGATGTTTTGTGTGGCCTGAGTTAGAGCATCAAAGTTTGAGCTCTTATTCATGAAGCACTTGTCAATGGAATCAAAGAAAAAATTCCATTCCTGACGAAGCTTGGTCCTAACCAATCTTCCAATTCTACTCATGTCACCATTATATCCAATTTTGGTGAAGAACTCCCGGAGTATAGCCTCAGAGAAAAATGGGGTAAAAGAGGTGGGACTACCCAGATGTAAAGATCGTTGAACAACAGCAGGGGTAACCTCATAGAAATCATTCCTGTAGGAAAAGGTGAGGCGAGGTTGGGTATTTGAAGTACCCAGAGTATAGGTAGCAGTGCGCCAAATCTACATTACCGCCTGTGCTGAAATTGCTTTGGGTTCAGTCAAGGCATACCCAATTTGACTAGAAGATAGAAGATCTTGAATCAGATGAAACTCGGAGGGAGCTTTCGTCTTATCCAGAATAGCAGAGTAGTTGTTTGTGACAAATAGTATACCATCATTCGTGAGATTCTTGTTTGTTGGAGCAGGAAAGAAAGTTGCTGCCATTGTTGAGAGAAGAACAATCGAGAGAGAATATAATAAAAGATATTAGATAATAAGTCGTGAACAAGACAATATCTTTTGAGTATAATTAGCAGGAAAATTTGCTCCGAAAAACAAGACTAATGATGATACTGGAACAGTTATCGTGTAAAAAATGGCTACACACGATTTCTGAGGACGCATGATTATGGCGCTATACACACAACGGTTGTATATAATAGTGCATGAGAACCACGTGAGATGACACCTGTCGGTCAGCCGAAAAAAACACTCCTTGCAATCAGCTATATACAAAATATAAAATCAATAATAGACAAATTATCGATTTAAAATTTTCGTTCAGAAAGAGAATATAGAGATATGGAGAAGTCCAACAGTCTATTAAATACTGTCTTGGAACTCCACACTCTACATATTCCCCATAGCTTAAACATTTCATCTTCCCAGTCTTAACCTATAAAAGCCAGTCTTCATCGTAGACCTACTAATCACATCAAACAGCATTTTGCAATCCCATTGCAGGAGTATTTGAGCTCATGCCTCTTGAAGATTTTCTGGAGATGGGATGGGAGCAGCAAGCAAATTATCTCATCGATGAGTTGCTGGCATTGATTTTTCTGGATGATGAAGGACTCATCACTGGCGATGAGATAGCTGAGGGTCCTATTTCAAACCCTTACGTCCACATTATCCGACCCGGTCCGTTTGATGCACCAGTCTTGTTAGAGGACGTAGCGGCCGAAGCCTGTCTTTTGCTCCTCCGCAAAAGCTACTTGGAGGGTACCGAGGATGAGAGTGTCCTTGATTCCTGCAAGCTGCAAGCAGGAAAGAGAAAATGGGACGATGATGAAGATTCAACGTCAGGGGGATGTCAAGCAATCGACATCTCATCTGGTATCCTGTACAAGTAGTTGTCATCAGAGGTTAGAGCACACAATAGCTTCTGGCTCTAGCTGTGTTCCCTCTGATGGATAGCATTCAAGTACTTGTACTGGTTTGTAAGGCATCTCTCTGTAATAAGTACACTAGATAGGGTTCAAGAGAGAGATTAGCTAGACAATGATAGGAGATTTTGTATAAAGCAATTGTAAAGAATATTTGAATCAATTAATGAAAAGATCCAATGTTTCCGTTAAGAATTTTGCTTTATGTTTTTGAATGAATGCACATATGTCTGATGAAAACAAATTACATAGAATAATTTATTGTAAAAAACAATACATCAGAACATAACTGTCAGGATCTTCACATATTTCAAAGTGAAAGAAAAGATATCACTTAATACAAAAACAAGATTTACTAACCATCAGTACTTATCAGCAGTGGTAACCATCAGTATCAGATATCAGTACCAGGCATCAGGACTTATTCATTTGTAATCATACCAAGTTCATTGACAAGTTTAGTGAATACTGCTTCTGCCAGTGGTTTGGTAAAGATATCAGCTAGTTGTTGATCATTAGAAACAAAGTGAAGTTCAATTGCTCCTTCCATCACATGTTCACGAATGAAGTGATACCTGATACTGATATGCTTGGTCAGCGAGTGCTGAACTGGATTTCCTATCATTGCAATAGCACTTTGATTATCACAATAAATAGGGATTTTAGAAAAGTGCAAACCATAATCTAGCAGCTGGTTTTTCATCCATAGTATCTGAGCACAACAGCTTCCTGCAGCAATGTACTCAGCTTCAGCTGTTGAAGTCGAGATGGACTTCTGCTTCTTACTAAACCATGAGACCAAACGACCACCCAAGAACTGACAGCTACCAGAAGTACTTTTCCTGTCAATCTTGCAGCCAGCAAAATCATCATCAGAATATCCTATCAGAGTGAAGTCTGATGCCCTAGGATACCACAAGCCCAAGTTTGGTATTCCTTTTAGATATCGAAATATCCTTTTAACTGCTATTAGATGTGGCTCCCTTTGTTGTGACTGGAACCTCGCACAGAGACAGGTTGCAAACATGATATCTGGTCTTCTTGCAGTGAGATATACTAGAGAGCCAATCATGCCCCTATAGCTTGTCACATCCACTTTAATTCCTTCCTTTGAATCAAGCTTGGTGGCAGTAGCCATGGGAGTACTAGCAGCAGCACTATCTTGCATATTAAACTTCTTGAGCAAATTTCTGGTGTACTTGGACTGATTGATAAAAATTCCTTCATCAGTCTGTTTGACTTGTAACCCCAAGAAATAACTCATTTCTCCCATCATGCTCATCTGATATCTCGACTGCATTAACTTAGCGAACTTTTGACACATATTGTCATCTGTAGACCCGAAAATGATATCATCTACATATATCTGGACTAAAAGCAAGTCTTTACCTTTTCGAATATAAAACAGAGTTTTATCAATGGTACCTCTCATGAATCCACTGTCAAAAAGAAATTGAGTAAGTGTTTCATACCAGGTCCTTGGTGCTTTCTTAAGTCCATACAGTGCTTTATCCAATCGATACACATGATCTGGATATTTGGGATCAACAAATCCTGGAGGTTGTTCGACATACACTTCTTCCTCCAATTCCCCATTCAAGAAAGCACTTTTCACATCCATCTGGAAGACTTTAAACTTCATATGTGCAGCATATGCTAGAAATATTCTGATGGCTTCAAGTCTTGCAACTGGAACAAAGGTTTCGTCATAGTCAATACCTTCTTGCTGAGAGTAACCTTTTGTTACAAGTCGAGCTTTATTTCTCGTGATAACGCCATCAGAATCAGTTTTATTTCTGAAGACCCATTTAGTTCCCACAACAGATCTATTTTTGGGTCTTGGAACAAGTTTCCATACTTCCTTTCTTTCAAACTAATTCAGTTCTTCTTGCATGGCTGTTACCCAATCAGCATCTTTTAAAGCATCTTCAACTTTCTTTGGTTATTCTTGAGAAAGAAAGTTATGAAAGAGACAATCATTTTGAGTGGCATTTCTAGTCTGAACACCAGCGTCAGGATCTCCAATTATTAGATCAGGAGTGTGAGCTTGTGTCCATCTTATTGCTGGTGGTAACCGAGTTCTAGTACTTGATGCTTCCCCTGCATCAGTGTCGTCTCCAGAAGAACTATCTTGAGTTGTGTGAGAAGCTCCCCCTGAATCAGTTGCTTGAGTAGCTTCACTGGAGTTTGAATGTCCCTGACTATTATCTCCTGATGTAACATCAGTATCAGTACTTCCATTAGTACTCGTAGAAGAACTATCGGTAGACTGTTCACCAGTAGCAATATCAGAAGAATCTGTGACAGTAACAGGCTCCCCCTAAACATCACTACTACAACTATCACATTCTAGTTCGTCTCCAAAAATCAGTTCTTCATGAGTATCTTCAGCAATTCCAGTAATTTTCTTATCATCAAATGATACATTTACTGAGACATTAACAATCTTGGGTCGCAGATTATATACCTTGAATGCTTTTGTTGTGTCTGGATAACCAACAAAAATTCCTTCGTCTGCTTTTGTCTCAAACTTTCCAAGTTGTTCAGGATGGGTTCTCAGAATAAAGCATTTACAGCCAAACACATGCAGATGTTGTAAACTTGGTTTCTTCCCCTTAACCATGTGATACGGAGTCTTTCCATGCCTTGTGATTAAGGTGCAATTTTGAGTATAGCATGCAGTGTTGACAGCTTCTGCCCAGAAGTAAGTAGGTAGTTTAGCTTCTTCCAACATGGTTCTTCCATCTTCAATTAGAGTTCTGTTCTTCCTTTCAACCACTCCATTTTGTTGTGGAGTTCCAGGAGCAGAGAATTGCTGCACAATTCCTTTTGATTTACAGAATTCCTCCATTGTTGAGTTCTTAAACTCAGTTCCATTATCACTTCTAAGAATCTTGACTTTATTACTAGATCCATTCTCCAGCAAATTGACATGCTCTATCAGAACGTCTAGAGTTTCACTCTTTTTGTGAAGGAAGTATACCCAAGTGAATCTTGTATACTCATCAACGATTACCAGTGTATATCGTTTCTTGTTGATAGACATCACATTTACGGGCCCAAAAAGATCCAGATGAAGCAAGTGATAAGCTGTATCTATTGAGAATTCTGATTTACTTTTGAAGCTGATCCTCTTTTGCTTTGCTTTTTGGCAGGAGTCACATAGTCCATCAGGAGAATACATTTCCTTTGGAAGACCCCTCACTAAATCTTTTCTTACTAACTCATTGATGTTGTTGAAATTCAAATGAGATAGTTTCTTGTGCCAACTCCAACTTTCATCTACTGATGCCTTTGATAATAGACACGTCATTGTCCCATCAGTAGCAGAATGTAAGTTGGCTTCATATATGTTACCACGTCTATAACCAGTAAGAACCACTTTTCCATCCTTCTTGCTAGTTATCTCACAATAACTTTCATAAAAGTTGACGTGATAACCTCTGTCAGTAATTTGACTGATGCTCAAGAGATTGTGCTTCAGTCCTTCTACCAGAGCTACATTTTGAATGATGACATTTCCAATCACAATATTGCCATATCCCAAAGTGTGTCATATATTGCCATCTCCATAAGAAACCTTTGGGCCAGTTTTTTCTCAAAGTCTGACAGCAGGGTCTTATTTCCAGTCATATGTCCTGAACATCCACTATCCAGAACTAGAACGTTTTTCCTGTTGCCCTGCAATCAGTAATTCAATCAGTTAGAATTTTTAAGAACCCACACTAGTTGGGTTCTATTTTTCAATTTCTTGTTAAGAATTGCAGCGAAATTTTTCTTTAAATCACTTTCAACTGATTTTGACTCAATTGAACTTGATTTATCAGAGTTTTTCTTAACATACACATGCATAGATGACATAGTCAATTTATTATCAAAATTTGCTCTTTTATTGAATTTGGGCAAATGAACATAATTGTCATGATACAAATTGTGATAACTAGTACATGTGTAAACTGAATGCCAACTACTACCACGGTGAGAACATGGATTCTGTGGGTTATAACTAACTTTTCTATTCCTAACATCAGATATAGGAATATCAACTCTCCTCTTTTTATTCTTCCTGCAATCAATGGCAAGATGATCAGTATTACCACAAGTATGACATGTCTTCCTTGGAGCATTAGGAATATATTTATAATTATTAGACTTGTCAATTCCCTGTTTTCCATTCCTATGCCTTTTAGGAATTTTCTCATTTTTAATACCAGTAACTGCATTGATTTTCTTCTTTAACTTACCAGAGGAGAGATGACCTATGTTCTTTTCTTTCTTGACACTTTTCTTGACAGATTCAGCACTAATTTTAGCATGAATTTTAATGGGAATTTCAGTGCTAGTTTTAGAGATAGATGATTCATGAGATTTAGTTTCTTCACTCGAGATTGAATCAATCTCTATATCAGAAACTAATTCGTCTGTCATTTCTTCCTCAGAGACTATCTTAGTACTAGAACTCGATCCTTCTTCAAAGGTGGAGTTGTTTTTCATTTCACTTACGGGAACAAACTTTATGTGTGTGGATAGAGTGACTTTTTCCTTTTCTTTTTCCTTGTTCTTTTTGTATCCTAAGCACTCTTTCCAATTTTTATCATTCATAAGTAAATGAGTCTGTTTACCAGAATGAGTCCATACTCTTATTTGTTCTCTTTCTTTCTTTAACTCCTTTTCTAGAGACTCTATTTTTAGCATCTGCTCGATCTCTATCCTTTTGAGTTTTTCACACAAGTTCTGAGTATCTGTCAAAACTACTAACTCAGCCTCCAAGTAATCATTCCTTTTCTTAATATCAGCTACTTCATTTAAGATTATGATATTTTCCTTAGACTGATTTTGATAACTAATATGCATGGTTTTCAGAAAAGATTTCAGTTCACACATATTATCAATATCAGTTTCAGGTACCTTTTCAAAGATTTCTTCAACTTCAGCCATCAGTGCATAGTTAGTTTCTTCTTCTTCTTCAGAGTCAGAGGAATCCATCCATCTTTTGCTTGAAGTAACAAGTGCCTTTCCAGAAGTCTTTCCAGCTTTGGGTTTCTTGCAGTCTGTCGCATAGTGTCCCATCTTGTCACAATTAAAGCACTTGATTTTGGAAAGATCATTCTTCTTGAACTTGCCTTTCTTATCAGTGTACTGATTCCCTTTTGAAGTCCTTCCATCTTTTCTGAACTTGCCATACTTCATTTTCCTGAAGACTTTGACCATCATAGCCATCATTTGTACTAACTCTTTGTCAGAATCATCATCTGACTCATCATCAGTGTTGTCATCAGTATCAGTATCAGAATCTGATTTTACAGCTACTTGTGCCTTCGTCTTCATTTTGTTTTGACTTAGATGCCTCTTCCTTGATTCAGTCTTTAAAGCCACAGATTTTGGCTTTGATTTGAAACCTTCCTTCTGTTTGATTTCCAGATCATATGTTTTCAGCATTCCATAGATCTTATCAAGTGTCATCAAATTCATCTTATAAGTGTGTCTTATAAGATTCTGTTGGTTTATCCATTCCATAGGTAAAGATCTTAGAAACTTGACATTTGAGTCTTCAACGTCATACACCTTTCCTACCAGTGAGAGTTCATTCATCAAAGTAAGAAATCTATCATAGATTTCTGTTATGTCTTCATTATTCCTTACTTCAAATTGTTCATATTCTTGAATAAGAATTCCTCTCATGTTCTTCTTAATTTCTTCAGTTCCTTGGCATTGAACTTCCAAGGCATCCCATATTTCCTTAGCAGTCCTTTGTAACAGTATATAAACTATTATGCAGAATATTTCTAACCTTTGCATCTTTTAGCATTGTTGTCTTGTCTTTAGGTGTCAAATCTTTCTTTTCTTTCAAAACAACACTTGCAGGAGTCGTCTCAGTTGCTGCAACTGGCTTGGTTGGAACAAATGGTCCATCATATATCCTATCTATATAATCGGGATCTGAAGCTTCTAAGTACATCGTCATTTTGACCTTCCATGTTGAGAATTCAGATTTCTTCAACATTGGAATCTTCATTGTTTCATATCTATTTCCTGACATCTTGATCGTTTCTGATTTGTAGAAATATCAGTCTGCTCTGATACCAATTGTTACCCAGTAGATGTCAATTATAGTAGGGGGGTTGAATATAATCGTACTAAATAATCGATTAAAACAGATATGTAAAACAATCAATACCAGCTTTTATTAATCTTTATAAAAACTGATACAAACTCTCTCAAGAAACTATAAGTTCTTAAGAGCTACTAGGTTTACAAAATACTCGTGTAAGTTATTACTCTCGTAAAACCTATTATGTGTTTATATACATACACATCTACACATTCTGTTACAAAAGATAATCCCTATTTAATTAGATTGATCTTCTTGTCGCTTATCTTCTGTAACAGCTTCGGTGATACATATCCTGGTAAATCAATCTTCTCCTGAAATCGTGGAACAGTATCAATCACCATAATTCCTGACTTGACCCGCTACTGATGATGACGTCATCGGTCGTCAACTTCTGATGATGTGAGTACTGATGCCGCCTGGTCTTGACGCACTCATTAAATCAACATTATCCAACAGAATCGAAGGTAGAAAACGAAACATGCATAAATATTACTCCCCCCGTCCCTGAAAAAATGGCGGTATGCTAAAATTTTAGAAGATTAAGAAACTCAGTTTTAAACTCTTTATTTACTACGTTACCCTTGAGATTTGTAGACACCCGCTTAATTTTGAGGAAGTTTAATTTCTACGTGGGTAGTTTTATTTCAAAATTTTCTAAAGTATCTATAAAAATAAAAATGAGTACATTTCCCTTCAGACTTGTTTCTTCTTCTCCATACATATACTGTTAGGAATTATGTTGATTCTTGATGATAACCAAATTAACTTAATAAAATTTGTATAAGTGATAATAAAACTTTCAGCGGAAAGCATGTTATTAAAGTATCCGTTGAAAGGTAGTTTATCTCTTGAAAAGTCTAAATGTAACATACTCTTTCTGGTTCAAGTACTAGCAGTTGAAGTGTAATAGTGTAAGCGGAACAAGTCATGTTGACTTATAAACAGATATGTAGAATAGGGAGGCTAATTGTAAATACTATGTGCCTTGTAATTTTACACAAGTGAAATTGTATTTCAACGGATAGTCATTCAGCTTTCAACGGATGCACCTTGGAGAGTTTCAACGGATGCAATCACAACACTTTCAACGGATGGCATACCTCAACCGATACCAATCCAATAATTAACAGTTGACATTGTGAAAGGGACAATCCTGACAAGTCACATGGGTTGATGAAACAGAAAGAGCATGGAAACCAGCATTTTGGGAAACCTTGAAGAAAAGGAAGCATTCTATTTCCATATGGTAAAAAAAGATGATTCTACAAGGACAATTAGCTAAAAGGCAAATCATTGCAAGGACAATTGGACTTAGAGTGAAAAAGCAAACTTTTGGACTCTACCTATTGTACAATTCTATGTAGTTCAATTTTGCTTGTAAATTTGGAGTATATAACCAAGTGTAGCAATATTTTTGATGTTAAGAAATCGGACTTTGTATTCTAGAGCTAAAGCAATATTCTGTTGTAAATTGCTGAAGCAAAAACATTGTAACTGCAGCTGTGAGTTTGGTCAAAAACAACACAGAAATTTCTTCAAATAAAATCTCTCAGGTGGAACAATCAATCCACCTGAATTTTTAATTCTTGTGTATTTTATTATCTGCAATTTTATATTTCTATTCTAAGTGAAACTTTGTCTGCAAAAGAATTGGAAATTTAAAAGATTGTATTCAACCCCCCCCCCCCCTTCTACAATCCTGTGATTTAATTGTTAGGGAATAATAATTGGTATCAGAGCAAGCTTCTAACATACAAGAAGTTTAAAGATCAAGAACAATCAGAATAATGGGAAATAAGGATAATGGAGTAAAGATACCAGTTCTAGACAAAGACAATTACTTTCAATGGAAAGTAAAGATGCATCTACACCTCATGTCTACGGATGAAGGGTATGTGGACTGCATTGAGAAAGGTCCTCATGTGCCGATGAAGGCAAAATCTGGAATTGCTCTGCAAGGAGAAGGAGCCCCAGATACAATTCTTAAATTGCCATCAGAATGGACATTGGAAGATATAGCTGAAATGCTTAAGGATAAAAATACCATGAATATTTTGTTCAATGGTCTAGAAACTGATATGTTTGACAATGTTATCAACTGCACTACAGCCAAGGAAGTCTGGGACACAGTTCAAACTCTGTGTGAAGGAACTGAGCAAGTTAGAGAAAACAAGATGCAACTTCTCATACAACAGTATGAACATTTTCACTTCAAGAGTGGTGAGTCTCTGAATGATACTTTTAGTATATTTTAGAAACTATTAAATGGATTGAAATTGTATGGAAGAGTGTATCAAACCAAGGATTCAAATCTCAAGTTTTTGAGAGGCTTGCCCAAGGAATGGAAGCCTATGACAGTTTCTTTGAGAAACACTCAATAATACAAGGACTTTACTCTTGAAAGGCTTTATGGAACTTTAAAGACCTATGAGTTAGAAATGGAGCAGGATGAAGAGATTTAGAAGGTCCAGAAGAAAAGTGGTTTAATAGCTCTAGTTGCCGGTATGGAAGAGGCTGAGGACATGAAGATGTAAGGAACTACTAAAGCTACACCAAACAGTGATGTTTGTGAAGGTATAGCTGAATCAAGCAAAGGCAAGGGAAAGATGTATGAAGAAGATGAATCATCAAATGAAGAGGATATGGATGAGCTAGATGAGCATTTAGCTTTCCTATCAAGGAAATTTTCAAAGCTCAAGTTCAAAAAAAATCCCGAGGTGACCAAGCCATTCAAGAAAGACTTTCAACCAAACAAAAATTTTGTTGAAAGGTCTAAGTTCAAGTGCTTTAACTGTGGTATGGGAGGTCACTTTGCAAATGAATGCAGGAAGCCTAAAACTGAGAAAAGGGACAAGAAGTTTGAGCCTGTTGATTACAAAAAGAAATATTTTGAACTTCTCAAGAAGGAAAGGGCATTCATAACTCAGGACTATGATCGGGCTGCTGATGGGAATGATTCTGATGAAGACACTGAGTATGTCAACCTTGCACTAATGGCTGATTCAACTGAGCAAGAAGCAAGTTCATCAAGTAGTCAGGTAATCACTACAAACCTCAATGAGCTTTCAAAAGAGGAATGCAACAGTACCATTAATGAAATGTCTACTGAATTGTACCATTTGCGTGTAACTCTTAAATCACTTACCAAAGAGAACACTAGGATTAAAGATGATAATCTGTTCTTAAGTGATAGGAATGCTGCATTAGAAGCTCAATTCATTGAGTTTGAGAAAATGAGATTAGATTGTCAGAATGCTAAGAATGAACTGCTAGCTGTATTGAAAAGAGAAGAAATTCTCAAAAATCAGTTAGCAAAAGAACAAGAAATGATTGCTACTTGGAATGATGCCAGGAATGTTGCCATCAATATTATTAAAGTTCAAGGAATGGAAACTTTTTCTCTTAATTAATATCCTCTAAAGTGATAACCTCTCTAAATTGATAAAGAATCTCGGTCCCAAATTGGGACCAATATTAAAATTTAATAACCTCTCTATCGTGATAATTAATATTTTTTTTAAGAAAATTGTAGTGCTAAATATCGGTCCAAACTTTCGCATAAATTGATATTTTTGATTAAATATATTTTTTTATATACTTTACGAGTATGAAAAATATTTTTTGATACTAATTTAGGATAGATTTTCATGTCTAATAATTTTTAAACTATTCATGATCAGACTTAATTGCAGAAACATGGCCTCAGTTATTTTTTTTTTTGCAAAGAAATGGCTTAAGTATAGAAACATGCATGGGTGTGGCCGAATAATTTTCTTTTTTGCACCCGGTTGCATTCCGTGAAATGGGTTAGACGGACGTTAGGTCTATAGCCGTTGAAAATATAATTGAGGGCTAAAAAGGTAAAATGAGGGGTAATGGATCGACATCACACTTCAATTATTGTATAAACCCACTCCCTCCAAAAGAAAATTATTTCCCCCCCCCCCCCTCTTCTTTCATCGAGTATAAACCCTAACAAGTTCAATAATTGATTAAGATAAAATTGCAGCAAATGGAGTGGATTTTGAGAGCTAAGGAAGATCAAAACAAGTACAAGCCATACGAATGTCCTGAATATATTGGTAAACACCACTATCCTTAATTATTTGTAATGCATGCATATATATGTTGTTCGATATGATCATATAAATTGGGGTTTTGCTTCCTAGAAATAGTATTGTGTATGTCTTGTATGGTAGTATGTGTATTTTACAGATTTAGAGCACTTTATACTCTGGCTTAGTTTAAATGCGAACTTTTGTATAATTTTTTGATTTTATTGTATGAAAATGATGATTTGGTTATTTATTATACCAGATGATGAGCTATTCACTATTAAGTTGTTTTATAATGGTGAATTTGAAGAAAATCCTAAGAAGTATAGTGGAGGTCTAGTTGCCTATGTTGATTTCTGCGACTCAGATAGAATAAGTCTGCTTGAGATAAATACTATGCTGGTAATGTGTGAAGCTACGGGTGGTTGTTATAATTTGTGGTATAAGCTTCCATGAACAACAATGGATAAAGGTTTATTTGACTTAGAAAGTGATGATGAACTGATGTTGATGTGTGCATTGCTTAATCCAGAAATTAGGTGTAGGACTAATAGGTATATTGAGATTTATGTGACAAAGATTGCTGTTAAAGATGCCATGGTCTGTAGTCAAGAGGAAATTCATATGCAAAACCCTTTCCCAGACTCAACACAATATGAAATTGATCAAGAGCACGAGTTAAGGGATCTTGAGGGAGTGTATAAAGATTTCTCTGACCCTGATGAGAGTGATGAATATGTTATGAATGCAAGTGATGACAGTGATGATGAGAGTTTTCATTACAGATGGTTCTAACAAGGATGACAGTGATGATGACTTGGAATTTGAGAGGAATGTAGACAATACAGTACATGAAGATTTTGAGGACTTTGAGAATGAAAATGCAGATACAGATGACTCTAGTGTGTATGCTGGGAGTGATGATGAGAGGATGGCAGCAAATTCTACTGATGAGGATTAGCCAAACTTCCCAGTCTTTAATGAGGAGGTTGATATGGAAAGGCCAGTGTTTGAGCTTGGGATGTTGTTTAAAAGTCCTCAGATTTTTAGGAAGGCAGTGAGGACCCATGCTATACTTGAGAGGAGACCAGTTTCACTTGTGAAGAACTATGGGAGGAAGGTCAAATACATCTGTGAGGCACCTTGTAAATGGAGAGTTTATGCTTCTCCCTTAAACAAAACTACAACATATCAGATAAGGTCCATAATCCCTAACCACACTTGCATGCCTACATTCAATCAGAAACAAATTAACTCTACTTGGCTTGCACAATATTATGAAAAGGAGATTAGAATGAACCCTAGTTGGCCTGTTGCTGCATTCCATAAAATGATATTCAGTGATTTGAAATGTCAACTGTCAAAGCATGTTGTTTACAGAGCCAAAGCAAGAGCACTTTGGAAGATCAATGGCACTCATGCAGAACAGTTTGGCCAAGTTTGGGATTATGCATATGAAGTAAAGAGGGTCCTCCCTGAAAGCACAGTCAAGATTCTTTGTGAAGATCCAGAGCCAAGGACAGAATGTGGGATATTTATGAGAATGTATGTTTGTTTGGGGCCTTTAAAAAGTGATTTTACCCAGTTTTGTAGACATTTAGTTGGTTTAGATGGTTGCCACCTCAAAGGGCCATTTGGTGGACAGCTTTTAGCAGCAGTTGGAGTAGATGCCAATGATGGCATGTACCCAATTTCATGGGCTATGGTTGAATCAGAAACAACAGAATCTTGGACATGGTTTTTGCAATTACTAGCTCAAGACTTGAAAATTGCATGTGATGCTGAATGGACCTTTATCTCTGACAGACAAAAGGTGTGTCTACTTTAGTTTATCAAATATTGATCCATATTGATTTTATCTATACTAATTCAATAAATAAATGTTGCAGGGACTGATAAATGCTTTGGAAGCAGTGGTGCCAAATGCAGAACACAGATTCTGTGTTATGCATTTGTACCAAAACATGAACAAGCAATTTAAGGGAGTTGCTTTAAGACAACTACTATGGAAATCTGCAAGGGCTACAACTGAGTGGGAGTTTAACTTGCACATGAACAAGATGAAAGAGGTACATTATAGTAAAGTTGAGTGTGTGTGTGTATATATATATATATATATGTGTGTGTGTGTGTGTGTGTGTGTGTGTGTGTGTGTACAATACTGAGTAAATTGCATATGTCTACCTTATACAGATTGCATCTAAGTGCTATGACTGGCTAATGGCTAAACCAAAAAGTCAATGGATAAGAGCTGTTTTTAGGCCACATGTTTACAGTGATATGTTTGTTAACAATCACTGTGAAGTGTTCAATAGCAGTATAAGAAAGTTTAGAGATTTACCAATCATTACCATGTTTAGAGAACTTCATAAATCTGTCATGAAAAAGATCCAAGTCAGGAGAGACAAGCTTGCTGTTAGGGACACTTTGGTATGCCCTAATGCACTTAAAAAACTAAACTAGTAAGTGCCTTTCTTATTTAGTTCATTTTCATTTTGATATCTACAATGGTTACTCATTCCTGCAAATGTATTTTCATTCATAGGGCTATCCAATTTGCTGGTAACTGTGTAGTGGCCTGGTCTGGAGGGACAACATACCTAGTTACATGCACAGATGGCGGACATGAATTAGTTGTAGATTTGTCCAAGAAAACATGTACCTGCAGGAAGTGGAATCTTACAGGGATTCCTTGCTATCATGCTTGTGCATGCATTGCTGTTAAGAATGAGCCATGGGAGATGCATATAAATAGCTGCTATAGCAAGGATACATACATGAAGGTAAATATCCAACTTATTCTACATAATTCCATTGTATTTGTATTACTTAAGATCTAAATTCTCTTTGTCAGCTCTACAACTGTACCTTGGAGCCCATTGTAGGCCCAGAATATTGGCAAAAGGCCAATGAGCCAAGGCCTAGGCCTCCTAATGTCAAGACTCCTACAGGAAGGCCAAAGAAGAAAAGATCAACAATGAATGATATTCCTCGAGATCCAACAAAACTAAGCAAGGCTGGGACTGTTGTGAATTGCACATACTGTAAAGCACAAGGCCATAATTCAAGAACTTGTGAAATGAAGGTAAATGTTGTTATTATATTTCTGTTTCATTACCTTTAACATGTCTAAGCTGTGCTTATTTTTCTATTTCACTCACAGAAAAATGACTTGCTAAAAAAGGCAGTAGAGGAAGGGACTGTGCCTGTCATACCTAGGTCAATAGTTGTGTGTAAAATTTGCAAGCAACAAGGCCATAATTGTAGGACATGTCCACAGAAGGGACAACAACAAGGCCAACAGACCACAGAAGAAGGCCAACAAACCATTCCTGAAATGATTGTTCAACAACAACAGGGTGAGTGCCATGGGACTCAAGGTAGCTCAACATCAGCCCCTCACAAGCAGGGTAAGAAAATGACTCCGAAAAGGAAGAGATAAAGCAAATTGGCCTATTTATGTTGAAACTACTACTACTGCTTTTGGCATCTCCCTTGAAGTAATGTTAAACAATGACAAACATTGCAACTATGTATTAAGCAATGGCTGTTTTATTGAAGTTATGGTTTCAATTTGTTGCTTCTTATCAATGTGCTTAAGTTTTTGTTTAACTTACATATTAAACATATTAAACATAGAAATAACATACCAAAAACAACAAATAAAGACAACATAAATAAGACAAATTTTCAACATTCAATATCATTACATAGGCTGAAGCATTCAAACAAGAAATAACTTATTACACCTCTTCTACATGAGGCTGTGAAAAAACATACAAGATACAAATTAATGCTACTAAAATGAAGCCTTGTTTCCATCTTCTGCTTTCCTACTTAACTTTATCTATCTCCATTTCTAGATACCTGCATCGATTACAACCATCAACCCACCGGAAAAAACCACAGCCTCGACTGCCTTGAACACATCCAAGAAACCTTCGACCATCATTTGCATCCGTTCGTGTTGTTCTTTCAACCACCCAGAATCCACAAAAACATTTCTGAGACATAGCTACCTTTGGTTTTGATTTGCAATTGATGTTTGGATTCTAGGGTTTGGTTATATACAATTGAGGGATGTATATATATATAGTATTGTGTATGTATATAGGCGTTGAAATTGTTGTGGACATGTTTACCCTTGAAAAAGTAACGTCCGTCTAACCCATTTCACGGAATGCAATCGGGTGCAAAAAAGAAAATTATTCGGCCACACCCGTGCATGTTTCTATACTTAAGCCATTTCTTTGCAAAAAAAAAAATAACTGAGGCCATGTTTCTGCAATTAAGTCTCATGATCATCTTAATCTATATATATTATAAAAGCCGACGAGTGAGCAGATGACGTGTCATTGCACAAACTCATCAATTTAATTTTCTTAATTTCTTAAGTACACACCTCCTAGGCTCCTACAATGATGGCGCATGTATCTGTTCCTACATTTTGGTATCAATCCAGGACTCCAACATTGTTTTTCACATTTCTTTTAAACACTACATCACTACATCACTAAAGGTATCAAAATGCTATATAAAAGCATAACAACAACCCTCTCAGGTGTTAGCTGAAATCAAATTACAGTTGAATAATTTTGTGTCACTATTTTAAACCAAAAAATATATTTCATTTGCCTTTATTTTTTTTGCTAAATATTTGCCTCTATTTAATCATCAAGAAGTAATAATATTACTTAAACTTTTCTTATTTAATTGCATGCTTTTAGGTGAATTATTTTCTCTTAGAATTCTTTCAAAGTGTTTATCTTACCCAAGGAAGTGAACCACAAATTATTTTATTTTACTTTATATTCTATATTACTCACATTTAACAAAAATGTATTTTATGAGTGATGAAATATAAAAGTTCTAAAATACCTTATCACAACAATTGATAAAAAACAGTCTTTGGAAATAAGATAAGAAGAATAAGGAATATATGGGTTGAGAATAGTAATAATTCAATCAAATGTAATGGACCTACATGCATTCACACTGATATCAACGAATAAAAACATTTTAAATTGTTGTATCACGAACACCACAACATTTTGTAACGATTTTGTGTACTCAAGGTACCCTTAACATTACTCAAAATAAATTTCAGAGTCATATTTGCTTTTTATATTTACATATATGTATTACTATGTATATAACAACATTTTGTTTACTTATTGCGTTCATGTAATTTAATTGAATTCAAATAAATATGAAACAAAGTAATTTAGCATGAAACTCCAATATACATGCAATTAACTCAATATTATATTTATAAAGCAATTTAATATTATATATATATATTATATTATTTATAATAAATTTTAGTCTTAATTTATTATTATTTACTAGAGTTTTTATAGTATCAATATATAATGTCTGATTTGGTTTAACTGGTTTTAATATATTAAAAATTACAATCAAACTATTTATGTGTAAACGACACGTTTAATCGTTCCATTAACAATAAATTTTTTGATTGTGAATTTTATTGATTAAGATTATTATGGTCCGGTCCGATTCGCGATTTGATAGATATTTTGAACATCCATTCATCGTACCATCTTTTCAATCTATTTATATAAATTTATTATTAATCACCTCTTAAAAAGTGGCGCCTCTCCCTAGATTTAGCACGGGAGAGCTTACAATGTTTTTTTGTTTTTTTGTTATTTTTTTAAATTTGAGCTCGGCTCGACTCGGCTCGAAATCTTAATCGATCTCGAGCTCGAATAAACTGTTGGTCTCGATTAAAAACTCGAGCCGAGCCGAGTTTTTGTGAGCTCGACTCGATTAGCTCGAGTTTGAATTCGGCTCGAACTCGATTATATTTTTATAATTATTTTTATTTTTTATTAATATTTGTTATGTTATTTAATAAAAAAAATAGTTGTAGCATATATTTTTTTTATATATATTATCACTTAGACTGTTAGACACCTATAACATCAATATTATTTATTTATTTTTTAATGTTTTTAATATGTTATTATATTTATTAATAACTTGAGATGACTTTTGCAAGATGCACATAAATCGTGTTAATGCTACTGCTCAAACTACAGTGCTCAAACTACAGCAGTGTAATTCAAAGATTAAGATAATCATTGAAACTGAAATAATATGCATAAAGATTTGATGTACTTATTTTCTTCTCCTTACTAGTTACTACTTACCTATATAATATTTTAAATTGTTAATGGACATATCAATCAATTAGGATCAATTTCCAATTCTATAATAATATACTATAAGTTTAATACTTTAGTCTAAATTAGACCAAGTCATCAACACAGTAAAGACGTACTATCGTAGTTTACTATATTTTTATTTAATTAAAATATAATTTATGTAATTACGAATGATTTAGTGTATATTATGTATATTTTTTTAGAAAAGTAATTAAATTAAAATTATTCCCCGAACAAAAGTAATAGATTCACATATCATAGTTATGTTCAGTGTAGTCCAATTAAATGTTAGACCTCTTAGACCACATATATACTAAATACATTGTACTGACTATGTGCTGCACTAACTTTTGTTTTTTTAATACATTTTATGCATTATATCTCCGGGCAACATACAATCTTTATTACTTTAAAAAAATCATAATTAAAATGAATTTGTTTTGTAAATCAAATTCATTGTACTGCAATTTTTAGATTTATTGTACTGCAATTTCAATGTTAGTATATAAGTCAAAATTACACTATACTGCAAATTTGGTCTAACATGTCTAACCTTTAAGTGGACTACACTGAACATTTGCCTCACATATTATTATTGTTATAAAATATTTAAGATATATCATTTATAACAATATCGAGTTTTACCAATTTTTCGCAAAACAAGTAATGAAATATGAACAAACGAAAAGAGATCAACTTATTTAGATGATTTGAAAAGTTAACTATCAATACTAATATACTATTAACAATTCACATTAAGTTATTAAGTGACACATATAAGTGTACAACCAAATCATATTCGATTATTTGAATGTGCGGAGGAAAATTTGTTTTAGATTATTTGAATATAACACATTGTTATTTTAAAATTTTATTTGTCATTTTTAATAGGGAAAAATATAATAATTTTTTTGAAAATCAAGTAAAAAGCTCGGCAGGCTCAATAAGCTCGACAAACTCGATAAGAACCCGATAGCTCGAAAACTCGTTAAAAAGCTCGTTTAGCTCGAAAGCTCATCAAAAAGCTCGATAAGCTCGAAAACTCGCGAGCGGCTCGAGTTCGACTCGGTTAATTCACGAGCCAAACTCGAACACTCTTTTCTAGCTCTATTATTTTTAAGCTCGGCATTAGTCGACAAAAAAAAGCTCGAGCTCGACTATGAAAAGCTCAAACTCGGCTCGACTCGGCTCGAATTACAATCCTATTTTTGTTCATTTTTTAGATGAACAACACACCTCAAATAAGTCACGTTGCACATCAATCTCATTTGACATCATTTTTTTGTTAAATTTAATTTTAGTAATTTTTAAACTTTTTGACAAAAGATCCACGAGGTGACTGGCTTAAAAATTCTTTAAACTAATTTTCTAATTATATTCGATATTCTGATCCTAAAAATGGGGCGACACAAGCAGTTTATACGCTAACAGGAAAAACTTAAGGCGACATATTTTTTTTTGCACATGGTCCTGATCATAGGCGAACAAGTCTTGCGCCTAGGGCTCCCAACACTTAAGGGCCCGAGATTTTCAAATCTCCCACGTGTAAACATATAAGATATGTCGGCTATATATGTACGATTTGGCCCCTTAAACTGATTTCGACTAGGGCCTCTTGAACCTCGCCATGTGCACACGTATCCACTGAACATCACAAAACACATAAATAAGAGATACTAGCTTATAACCCGTGCAATGCACGGATCTTTAAAAAATATTTAATTATACAAAATTTTAAAACTGAAACTACTCAAAAATTAAAGAAAAAAGAAAGTTTCGCATTTAGAATTCTATTTAACTTAGAAAACCTACTCATATTTGGTTTATATTAATTAAATATTTTTTAGTATTTGAATATTAATTCTGCACTTACGCATAGCTTGTATGCGTGTGTTGGGCCGCGCAACACCCGTTAACTCCATATTAATAGGATATTGTCTGCTTTGGGCCGTGGCCAAGCCCGCACGGATTTGTTTTTGGGCTCCTCCCAAAATGCCTCATACTAATGGAGTTGTTTTTGGCTGCTTATATTCAAGATAATTCTTCTTTATCTTATCGATGTGGGACTTGGGTTGACACCCACTCTACAATCTCCCCTAAATCCAAGAACCGCCAATCTTGTAACTCTTATACCGCTGCCATTCATCTGTTACGCATCTTGAGGGACACGCCGCCCGACCACCTCAGTGTCAAGAAGACTTTCGACACAAGTTGTCCAAGATCTCCAACCGCAGTTCTGGAGAGCATCCCCCACACCACGCAACTTGCAGCCCGCAACCCCAGGGGATCAATTCTTCTTAGCCATCGGCTCTGATACCACTTGTTGGGCCGCGCAACACTCGTTAACTCCACATTAGTATGATATTGTCCGCTCTGGGCCGTGACCAAGCCCGCACGGATTTGTTTTTGGGCTCCTCCCTAAAGGCCTCATACAAATGGAGTTGTTTTTGGCTGCTTATATTCAAGATAATTCTTCTTTATCTTATCGATGTGGGACTTGGGTTAACACCCACTCTACAGCGTGTTCCAAGTTCTTCGCATCTATGGGATGCGTGTACGAAGCAATGTGCATTCTATGTAAGCGTGTAGAACGATTTCACATTCAGAAAATGCGTATGCAGTATCTTCACATTCACAAAATGCGTGCATGACTGGTTATTTTGGTCACATTTACCGCCAACTGGTATTTTGGGCATTCTCAGCTCAAATAAGGAGATAACGGGCTTTCACCCAAAATTTTATCGACCGACTAAACTTTTAATGTTTATTCTAGTCTATTAGAGCATCTCCAATGCAATCAAATCCCTTAGCAAAATCCTATGTGGCAACCCATATAGCCAACCAACATACATAATCATCATCTAACCTCCCCCTTTCTGGATCCATATCACATCATTTTATTGTGTTTCTGAATCATAACTTACCTTTTGTTAATAGTAATAAAATGTATTTTTTAAGATATAGCCAAAAACTATAACTAATACCATTGGAGACAAAACACTTTTTCATTCTCTATAATATAGATAATCATTATTTTATATTAATTTAGCCAACCATTATAGCTAATATGATTGGAGATGCTCTTATAAGATAGTATATATTTTATTTTATTAAATGGAATTGCCTGTTATTTTTTTGGAAAATGAGAGCTTTTAGTTAAGAGAAATTTTAGTTAGAGAATATAAAAAAGAATATATGATTTGGCCAAAAAATCTAATCGGTTAGTTATTAGTAATTATAAGATTATTATTTTATTTTATTAAATGGAATTTCTCGTGATATTTTTGAAAAATGAGAGATTTCAGTTAGAAAAAATAGAAAACTAGAAATTTTAGTTAGAAAATATAAAAAAGAATATACAATTGGGTAAAAAAAAGGAAATTGGTTACTTTATTAGCAGTTATAATATGATTATTTTATTTTATTAAATGGAACTGCCCGTTATATATTTGGAAAATGAGATATGTTAGTTTGGAAAAATAGAAAGGCTGCTCTATATTTAACTTATTAATAAATGTTAGTTATGAATATCACTAGAAAACTAGACAGAGAGGGGGGGGGGGGGTGAATGGATAGTTTTAATATTTTTCACTTCTTGAAAGCTAAGATCTGTATTTGATTGTGCATGTATGAGAATGCGGAAATAAAAGAAACAGAACACACACAATCACTTTAATCTACTTTGTATAAAGTAAATCAAATACTACAGGTTCCAAAATTTCACAACTGAAATTCTGGTTTCTAAACAAGAAAAGTGCTTTCTTGTTTTCTTACAGAGAAAAGAGTGCTTGAATATTTCTATATGTATCTCTCTTACAGCTAACTATAGGGTGTGCACAATATATATAAGACCTATACAAACTGGTGCACACACCTAATTACACAGCTACCCCTAACTGTAACTCCATCATGTTTTTCCATAAGAGCTTAACTGTGTCAGGAAGGACCACTTGCTCTCTGTCGTCCTTTCCATTATCTGTAACTGCTTGTCTCTATTCTTTCTCTCCAAGTTTTGCTGTAGATTTGCCATCTGTCTTTGGACCACCTAATCGTAACAGATGCTTTAGTATTTGTCTCCATAAACTTTGATACTGTACCTTGATTTGTCTTGTTGTAAACCGCCTAAGTGTTGATATCGTGAACTCCAGTATACTCCTTATCCTGTGACTTGTCGACATAGAGCATTTCGGACTTTGCTATATGAGGACTTTGCTATATGAGTATTTTAGGAGTATGCGATATGGCATATTTCGGACTTCACGATATAGCCTTTGAGGACTTCACGATCTAGTACATTTCAGACTATGCGATCTCAACACTTCACGACATGTGCCATGAGGACTTCATGACATAGTTCATTTCAGACTATGCGATATCAGCACTTCACGACATGGATTTTGAGGACTTCACGACATAGCTAATTCTGATTTCACGATCTAGGGACTTAGACAAATTTCTGCAACTTATTTCTTCAAGACCTTATTCACTTTTATCCTGTTGCATGAACAAATTGAACTTCTTCCAGGACATTTATTTCATGGCCTATCTACATTCTAGGTGCAAGAAACTTACTAAGCTCATTATAAAATTGAGCATACATAATAGAGCTAAGTACATGAAAACAAGATAAGTACAATAGATACCTATACTATACCCCAGTGATAAACTTCACTAGGTCATGTAGAGTGACATAGTCACAAGGCGTAGCCTTATTAATAGTGGTATTCAGACATGCCTTGAGCCTAACAATAAATATTATATTATATTAAATAGAATTGCCCGTGATATTTTTGGAAAATGAGAGCTTTTGGTTAGGAGAAATTTTAGTTTAAAAAAAATAAGAAAAAAATTAAGCTTTTGCTAAAAAAGCTAATCGGTTACTTATTAGTAATTGTAATATTATTATTTTATTTTATTAAATAGAACTACCCGTGATATTTTTAGAAAATGAGAGGTTTTAGTTAGGATAAATAGAAAAGTAGAAATTTTAGTTAGAAAATATAAAAAAGAATATACATTTTGGCTAAAAAAAAGTAACTGGTTAGTTATTAGCAATTATATTATTATTATTATTTTATTTTATTAAATAGAACTGTCCTTGATATTTTTGGAAAATAAGATGTTTTAGTTTGGAAAAATAGAAAAGGTACTATATATAATGATTTTGAGGATTTCATCCAACGGTTCTCATCGATTTGATCAAAAAGATCTAATGGTTGTTAATTGAGTGACCAAACTAGGAGAATTAGACTACAAACCAACTACAAAACTTTTAATTTTTCGTCTTTAATATAATAGTATAAATGTCTCCAAGAAAATACTTTGTCTTTCTTTTGTTGTTATCTACATGGTTAACAAATTATTAATCCATGTAAATGACGAAAAACTATTTTAATTTTTTCAATATCAATTGTATTTTACCAAATTAAGTATTTTATTATTTTAATTTTAATTTATAATAACAATCAACAAACCTCATCATGTTTTAATTTTTAAAACTATCAAAAGGAGAAAAATGGGAAAAACCAACAAAAAATTTTAATTGAAAACCTGTAAATGTAAAAATAATTCTCAAATTTTGTAAATCGGATGACGGCTTTATAACTAAGATATATTTGATATTTATTCTTAAATCCTATATCTATATTATAATTGATACCATCACATATATTATAATAAGAAATTTGAAATAATTTATAATAGAATTATTTCATACCACTATTTCAAAATGAATGGATACTTAATTTTTATTTATATTTGAAAAATATATTTACTAAAAAAATTATTTTTAAAAAACAAAATTTACATGAATTTTTATAAATTTCATATAATTTTATAATGTTGCGCATAGCGCGCCTCAATTTCCTAATTGTCTCTACTTTGTTGTTGTGATCTTTGTAGTTTGGAAGATTTCATAAAAATATATAATGTTATTGAATTTATAAGTAAACTAGTTGAAAAAGCCGCGCTTCGCGGCGGCGTAATAATTTTTTTAAATTTTTTATCAAATAACTTACGAAAATTACTCGGTCCTCGCTAATAAGTCGTCCTCCCGTGAAACACGTTTTCCTTTTTAATATCAAAATCTCAAATTTAATATATTGAATATATATTTGTCTTATATATTAATTTTTATGTTAACATACTCATTTCTAATGAGACACTCTTTCGTCGAAAAAACACCTATATAACTTTACATATTCTACTTCAAATAGAACTTTTAGTTATGTATTACAAACGTTTATTCTACTTCCAATAGAACTTTTAATTGCAAGTATTTCTTTTATATCCGAACTTTTCTCCTCTATAAATCGAAACACCTATTCTATTTCAAATAGAACTTGGTAAGAACTTCTCTTATATTTGAACTCTTCCCCTCTACAAATTCAAACACATATTCTACTTCAAAAAGAACTTTTAATTATATGTCTTCGCTATAAATTCGAATTCTTCTCCTCTATAACTTCGAACACCTATTCTACTTCTAATATGCTAAAGAATATTTTTTGATTTATTAGTATTTAAAATTGTAAACCTCTAAAAAAATTAGAAAAATAGATTGAGACGATCTTAGGGGTGCCACCTCACCTCCCGCGTATCCTCCTTTATATATATATATATATATTGATTTTTGACGTAAAAATGTTAACATGCATAATTTAAGCATATATCCTAGAATTTAAAGAAACTATGTATATTATATATACTAGCGTGTTGAAAATACATTTTAATTATTTTAAAATATAAAAAATATAAACCTTTCTTATGTGATAATCTCTCTAAAGTGATAATTTTTCCTGGTCCCAAGAATACCACTTTAGAGTAGATCTGACAATGGATCGTGTCGTGTACTTTCGTGTCGTGTACTTTCGTATTTTCGTGTACTTGAATGTAAAACCCATATCCGACCCGTTTTGAATTCGTGTACTAAATTTGAAACACATATCCAATTCATAATGTGTCGTGTACTTTACGTGTCGTATTCGTGTACATTAAACAAAAATATAAATTTAATTTAATTAAAATTTATATATTATAAAATTATTTTAATTATGTAAATTTTTATGAAATGTGTATTAAATATGTATTACATACAATTTTACAAAAATTTGTAAATATAACTTACATATATAAATGTATACTTCTTATATATAAATGTATAAATTACTGCCAGTTAGTCGTGAAACTTTTATTTATTGTTCATATGTAATTGCTTATATATTTTTTAAATATGCAATACTATAAATAATATATATTTTTTAAAATTATTTATTTATTTCGTTAATTCGTGTACTTTCGTTCTGTGTCGTGTACCTATTGTGAAAACCCAAACCCGACACTAATTATATTCGTATTTTTTCGTGTTCGTGTACTTTCGTGTTTGTCTACCAAATTTTTGCACCCAAACACTAATTATCCGTATCGTGTTCGTGTTGTGTTCACGTGTCGTGTACCAAATTGTCAGGTCTACTTTAGAGGGTTATACTGTATTACTTAATTTCAAAAGAAAAATACTAGTACAATCTAAAACTTGCATTTTTCTAAATTCAAATTTTTTTTTAATAAAATGATACGATAAGCATAGGTCGTGTTCATCTATGATTATCACTAAGCTCTTATTTTTGATTACTTATATATAGTAGGCTAAAGTAAGTGACGTAAAAACAAGTTACTCAATTTTTTTTATTTAAACACTTAAATTAATAAAAAATACTTGATAGTTAAATTGTTAAAAGAAACTTTCTAAATATTATTAAATATTTGATAATAATTTTAATAATTTACTGAATCAACGAGTATAACCGCTCATTTATTTTCCAAACGTAATAATATTATCTTACATTTTTCAATTTTATTACATTATCTTTCGTTGTGTAACAACATTTTCGAATATATAAAGTTTAACAAGCTAATCGAAAGAGTTATAAACAAAAATATACGAATAAAAAACAAAGATGCGGCTCGAGAAAAATGACGAGTATCAGAAAGAGGAAGTCGCAAACCAAGTAATGATTTTCTTACCAATATCTTCTTTTGTTAAGTAAATCCGTAATTAATTTCATTGTTTATAATACTAATTATGATTTTGTAATTATATCTTCTTTTCAAGTTTACTATTTTGGTATTCAGAGATGAACTAGCTCTTTATCCCGTGCAATGCACATACATATTCTAAATATGAGTAAATTGATTTATTCGGTTTTTTTTTACGTTTGCATATTAGAATATCAACTTATGAGTTATGCGACAATAAAATTAGTACAATTTTGTATTACACTTATCTATACTATATTATTAAAGCCGAAACATTGAAAGTTTTGGTTTTCGGTTAACGGTCGGTTTTTGGTTTTCGGTACTTTTTCTAATTAATAAATTAATAATATAATCAAAATTTGGGAAAGTTTTATTCTACATTAATATTTCACTATATTTTACTACATAAAAATCAAATAATATTGAAATCTAATCAAAAAAATGGAAATGTGGGATCTAATTTGTTTAAATTTAGGATACACTGCTACAAATATAATTATTTCTTTTTAGGATAACGAAAGCTACTACAAATCAAATCTTTAATGGAATTGTATTATTGTCAAGTTACCAAAATAGTAACTAGATGATTGGCTTTTGTAATTAAAATATATTTTTTTCTAACAAAATCTACTCATTTTCCAAAAATATCATTAAAATTATCTTTAAATTAAAACATATTATCTTTTATATTTATTATTACTAAAATCTATGTTTTCCAAAAATATGAGTGCAATCCTTACTTATTTATTTTAAAACCTATTTTAATACTTATTTAATATATAATAAAATAATATAAAAATAATAACTAACTGATTGCCTTTTATAATTAAAAAAAAAATCTAACAAAATATACTCCTTTTCCAAAAATATCACGACAATTACCTTTAAATTAAAACATAATATCTTTTATATTTGTTATCACTAAAATCTCTATTTTCCAAAAATATGAGATGCAATCCTTACTAATTTATTTTAAAATATATTTTAATACTCTATTTAATATATAATAAAATAATATAAAAATATTAACTAACTGATTGCCTTTTATAATTAAAAAAAATCTAACAAAATCTAATCATTTTCCAAAAATATCACGACAATTACCTTTAAATTAAAACATAATATCTTTTATATTTGTTATTACTAAAATCTCTATTTTCCAAAAATATGAGGTGCAATACTTACTTATTTATTTTAAAATCTATTTTAATACTCTATTTAATAAATAATAAAATAATATAAAAATAGTAACTAGCTGCCTTTTATAGTTAAAACGTTTTTTTCTAACAAAATCTACTTCTTTTCCAAAAATATCACGGGCATTTACCTTTAAATTAAAATATATTACCTTTTATATTTGTTATCATTAAAATCTCTATTTTCCAAAAATATCAAGTGCAACTTATATATTTTAAAACCTATTTTAATACTTTTAATTATTTAAAAAAACTTACCTATTTTTTTTTCTAAGAAAATTTACTTATTTTCCAAAAATATCACGGGAAATTACATTTAAATTAAAATATATTACCTTTTATATTTGTTATGACTAAAATCTCTATTTTCCAAAAATATCAAGTGCAACCCTTACTTATATATTTTAAAACTTATTTTAATACTTTTAATTATTTAAAAAAATTACTTATTTTAATAAGTGAACGTATTTTTTTTAAATATAATTAATATAATTAAAACACATCTAGAAATATTATGGGCAGTTACTTTTTTTAATTAAAACATGTTAGATTTTCTATTTGTCCTTATTAAAAAAGCTTACTTATTTTAACATGTCAACGTATTTTTTTAATAAATACAGTTAATATAATTAAAACACTTCTAAAAATATCACGGACAATTACTTTTTTTAATTAAAACATGTTAGATTTTCTATCTGTCCTTATTATTAATATTATTTTATTATAAAATATTATTAATAATACCTCATTTATCTTCCTCGGCCTTATTTGTATTTTTTTTATATTTTTTTATGTTTCAATGAATATTTAAGTTTCTCATTTTATAATTTATCATATTAATTTTTATTTTATTTAATATTTTCCGTTCACATTAAATTTTTCAGTTTATTATTTTTTAAGGCCCGTGTCTTGCACGGGTTATAAACTAGTATACATAAAAATTCTTTGTTCTTTTGTTATCTTGTGTTTATTTGAACATATTTGTGTCATACAAATCTAATACTTAAAATATGTTAAAGATTATGTATAATTTGATTTATTAGAGGTATAAATAATTACAATGCACATTAATCTAATAATAATATAATAAGATATGCTATATATTAGCGTATATGATCATATAATGTCATGTATGTTATATGTATGTATATATATACGTATGCCTGTATGGATAACCAAAAAATTAAAATCGCTGAATGAACTATTTTTTTATATTCACATAATGAATGTATGTACGTATATATGCATGTGTGTATGTATGTTTGTATGTATATATATATATATATATATATATATATATATATATATATATGTATGTATGTATATGCATATTAATTGTGCAACATTTAATATAATGTAATAAATATATTAATATTAAAAGAGCAAAATAACCCTGAAAAATATATTAGGAAAAATGGTAAAATAGTACACAAATTAAATTGCTTAATCAAAGAATAACAACGAGGTTACAAATCGAGATGGATCACGATGCCCAGATTGACCGCTTTCCTTCCTTGTGCGAAGGTGGATTCTAAGGTAATCTAGTCGATCCTGATATTCAAGGGGGAAGGCTCACTAGCCATATTCCTTCTCAAAGGGGGATTCTAGTTCGATGAAAGGTTCTTCGATTGAGGAAGATACATTTATTGCTGTATTATATATATAATAGATAGATAATAGATGTAGAGATGGATGTCTAACTACTTTAAAGTTAACCAATTTTTGATATTTTAGATTTTTCAGAATATACATAACTTGAATTTTTGTAAATGATATTCGAATGTTAAAAGTGTAAAACATTAATATGATGTTTAGTTGAATTCTTACGTAAATATAAAAGTGACGGATATATGAGCCGCAAATTGTAGTTAAAATTTGTCAAGAACAGTTCATGTCGTAAGATAAAAATTTATATATTGATAAATAGCTACATACAATGAAATATAGATTCATAGATTGATATATAAATAAGATGTTTCGTGAAATATAGATGCATAAATAAACATACAAATTATTGAGCAACAATGTACGATTTACGAAGAACAACAAGGATGAGCGATGATATAGAGATTGTTCTCAATTTCAATTTATCAGTTAGACTTAAATTTTACTTGCCGGAACAAAAAGTGAAATGATAAATATTAGTAACAATAATATACTTAATATTTTTAATACAATTCATTGTCAATACGAAGAATTTCTAATAATCAATCTAACAACTTATTACTGCAAATTTCATAGGGCTCAAATAACGAATTTGTATGATATGAAAAAAATCTTCATGTTCTAATAATAATATAATCAATATTTTTATCACAAATGATGCAAATACATGCATTTGAAGAATTGTAAATTTGTCTATGTTTAACATTTAAAAGCTGCAAAATTAACATCACAAAATGTTATGTACAATATTTGTTTCTAAATATGGATTTGTTGTATAATTTTTTTATTAAATTGATTAAATTCCATAAAAAAATGATAAACCAAAGTTTGATCAGCTAGGCCCAAAATTTCACTCTCATTTTCTGGTTTGCACTACCGCTCGAGAGTGCAAACACACTCCCCCCCACACACATTTGTATCTATCTGTATCTATATTATATACAGTACAATAAACGTATATTGGTGGATTCAAGAGCAGATCTATACAACAATCCTTCTGTTTGTGTGCATATATTATATACACGCTCATCTTTATATCTACACAGACAAGATACAGGTGAAACAAGAAAAAAAATGAGTGTAGATCTGGCTGCATCAAACTGTCATGGAAATCTTGATGAACAGATTGCTCAGCTTATGCAGTGCAAACCCTTATCAGAAACTGAGGTATTTCTCTCTCTCTCTCTCTCTCTCTCTCTCTCTCTCTCTCTCTCTCTCTCTCTCTCTCTCTCTCTCTCTCTCTCTCTCTCTCTCTCTCTGTCTCTCTGTCTCTCGCTCTGTCTCCCTCTCGCCCTCTCGCCCTCTGTATTATTAATTAATTTAAATTCACGGGTTAGATCTTGTTTATGTTACTACTAGCTGCACTTGAAAAAAATTATATGTTTGATAATGTGTATGTATCATGAAATGTATGATTTATGTATATATTTTAATTTTTGATATGGGTTATATGGGATAGTTGATTTTCTTGAATTCTTGGTAAGGAATCTTTAAAGGTCCAATTTTTTGATGGTCATTTGTGTAGTAGTAGTGATTTTGTGACTGTTGTTTCTTTTAATTGGTTGAGTTTGGAATTCTTGTTGGCGCGAGATTTGATTTTTGGTATGAGTTTAGTGTTATTTTCTTGAATTCGTAGTACGGAATCTTTAAAGGTCCAATCTTTTTGAATTCCTGATGTTCTTTGGATAGTAATTGTGGAATAATAAGTTAAAATTACAGTTTTATAGAGGATGGATGATATATAAAGGTTTCTTTTTGTCCTTGGTCGCGGATTATTGTGCGTATTAGTTTTCTATTTTAGGCAAACAATGAAATTTAAATTTTCGTATGAAACAGTTGGTTGGTTGTCAGATGTTTTTATTAATTGGCTGGCGTACAAACCGCTACAGGCCATTTTCCCATTTTCCTGAAAGAAAAATTTAGATCTGTCTTAGTTGAAATCTAGTTGGAGTAATGATTTGTGTACTTGCTAATTGCTCCTGCCTCCTAGTGTCGGATCGAATCATGGCCTCATCAGTTATATATATTCAGAAGTATGTCGTTGGAGATATACACCGAATTACTAGTTTATTACTTGATTGTGCTCACTTTGCAATCTTTATTTGGGTTCAGTATTAAGTAACTTACCAAAGTGGCTTGGATATATCAAATAACTCACTGAAGTCGAAATAGACTCCCTTAAGTCACCAATTTGACAATTAGTCTCTTTCTGCTAAACACCGGAAAAATTGAGTTAAATATCAACTACCTTGCTCAAGTGGTTTGAACATATCAAATAACCTATTTAAGTAAATTTTTAATTATTTGTTTGAAAGATAATAATTTTACCCATTAAGTTTTATTTCATTAATATAGCCATTGTAGTACTTCAGCTAACTTCGTTGGAGAATCTGCTATTAAAGAAAAACAATTAAAATTATAATTTATGTTATTTTGGGATACGATGTTTAAGTTAATATAATAATACAAAATTTATTAGGATAGAAAGTTAATATATGTTCAAGTAAATATAGTATTAGCCTTGATAAACTAAAATATATTATTAGGATAAAATGTTCAAGTTAACATATTTTTAGAACAAATATAATAAATTTAATATATTTATATTATTAAACTAAATGAAATATTATCAATTCACTGATCCTTTACTTTAATGAGTTACTTGATATGTTTAAGCCACTTGAGCGAGGGATTTATTATGGAACTCATTTTTTATGGTTAATTCTAACAGATGTTTGACGAATTCAGATTTTTTGTCAAATTGGTAAGTTCAATGACATTGTTTAACTTCAATAAGTGACATGATTTTTTCCAACTGAAGTGAGTTGCTTGATATTTAACCCTGTTTTACAATGGTACAATTAAGCATTTTAAAAAGATCGTTGAATGTCATCGTTTCGTGTCTCCAAGGAAAAAAAGTTGTTTGTCAACTTGTCCGGACTAACCCAAGTATCGTTGAATGTCATCGTTTCGTGTCTCCAAGGTAAAAAGTTGTTTGCCAACTTGTCCGGACTAACCCAAGTTGTGACTTGAGAATAAATCAGTTTCAGTATTGGTCCAATAAAAAATTGATGAAAAGCTTCAACTTGGTTGTTTTTTCAGAATTTGATCCTAATACAACCTTGTTCCAATTGGGGTTTGAAGGATCGAATTCCTTTGGGTGATGACACAGACACAATCCGACGACTACTTTAAAACCCTATGAGGTCATGATTGAAAATCCTTTCTCTCATCTTGCAATCCATTTCTTCTCTTCTTTTGGATCACTCCTCTCTTCGGTCTCATATGTTTGTCGTTGGACAAAAGGCAAATAATACGATTGGTCATGTATTTGATGATAGTTAGTGGACTTAGTTATATGTCTAAGCAACAATATTTAAATTGGAGACAATAATAAGGAACTATACTAAACATAAAGAGGTCCACATAAACATTAGCCAAGGAGTGCTTGACACGTTGCTTAGTGTCTCGAAATCGGTGCAACTGCCGTTAGTAATTTCAGTTCAGCTACTTGGGCTCTCAAATATCAGATTGATTTGTGTGGTGTAAATGTATTTGGTTATGAATTTTCTTAGTTCGCGTGCTCTTGCATTTGTAGATGATTTTCATGAAATCTTAATGAGTACATTGCACGTGATAATTGCACGTGATAATTGAGTTCAGTTTTGGTGATGACATCGTTTGAAAACGGTACCGAGCCCAAGTACTATTTCTTGTGGAAATGTTATTGTTGCAGGTCATATTCAACCAAGTATGTTCTTCCCATTTAAGTACATTTTGACGTTGTTCAACATTCACAAAAAAAGCCCACATAATCCAATTTGATGAATTTATGTTAATTTTGGATACACTGTTCAAGTTAATATAATATAATTAAATATGTTAGGATAGAATGTTAACATATGTTTAAATAAATATTTTTTTAGCCTTGATAAGATAAAATATATCATTAGGATAAAATGTTCAAGTTCTCGTATTTGTAGAATAAAATATTAAATTTGATGTTTTTATATTATTAAACTTATTAGAAATATTATTAATTCATTGAACCTTTATTTTAATGAGTTACTTGATATGTTTAAGCCACTTGTGTGAGGT
The DNA here is from genome assembly GCA_030848705.1 of Heracleum sosnowskyi. NCBI lineage: Eukaryota > Viridiplantae > Streptophyta > Magnoliopsida > Apiales > Apiaceae > Heracleum > Heracleum sosnowskyi. The sequence goes on along the minus strand of CM061241.1, from coordinate 72,603,950 downwards.
TTTTTTTAGTGGACTCTTTTTTTTAATGGTAAATTTTAACAAATGTTTAACAAATTGAGTTTTTTTTGACAAATTGGTGAGTTAAACGAGGCTTTTTAAAATTCAACAAGTTACATGATATTTTCCAACCACTATAGTGAGTTGCTAGATATTTAGCCCAGTTTTATTACAATGGTACAAATAGGCATTTAAATTAAATCGTCATCATGACTTCGACGAATAATAAAATTAACAATTTATGTTAGTTGTTTAGCAAAAAAAAAACAATTTAAGTTAGTTGACTTGAATACTTTATGATATGTCAAAGCAACAATATTTAAATTGGAGACAATAGTAAAGAATTAAAAGTAAACATAAAGAGTTCCACATAAACATTAGCAAAGGAGTACATAATAATTTAACTTATTTTACCGATCGGTTGTTTCATACCGACAAGTTCAATACTCAAAACCCTCGACTACATCCTCATCATGACTTCAAAGAACTATATAACTAACAACATAAGGTTTTAAAAGGAATTTTTTTCATCAGATCGAATTGAGTGAGCTTTATTTGTGAATGTTGAACAACGCCAGACTGTGCTTGAAAGGGAAGAACATACTTGGTTGAACATGACCCGCAACAGTCACATTTCCTCTTGAAATAGTTATTTGGGCCCTGTATGGTTTCTGAACGGTGTCATCTCCAAAACTATCTCCAAAACTGAACTCAATTATCTCGTGCTTTGCACTCATTAAGATTCCATGACAATCATCAACAAAGGCAAGAGCCCGCGAACCTTGGAAATTCATTCTCGGATACATATTCGCTACACCACACAAATCAATCCGATATTTGAGATCCCAAGTAGCCGAACTTACTAAAGGCAACTGCTCCGATTGCCAGACACTGAGCACTGTGTCAAGCACTCGACAATAGTAAAGAGTACCTTTTGCCTCTCCTAGGCAACCGGGTTGTTCCCAAGACGACAAACTGTTTGTATTCCTTTCCGTTATCGGTAACCCGATAAGACAGCTTACATTTTCACTTACATTGTATGCATATAATGAATGATTCCTCAGCTCCCAATATATAATACCATTTAGGAACACCCCCTTGTAAGTACTACATGGTTTTGCTTGGTTGGAAGGCACTTGGGTTTCAATTCCGTCACCCCAATTCATCCCCTCGGATGAAAAAACCCTGGATTTGAAACACCCTACTGACTCCATAACCACAAGAATGACCTTAAAATGATCAGAAATAGAAGGATCAAAAGCAACTCCACACGCAAAAATTTCAACAAAATCGAATGTCCAATCAAGGGGTATAAATTTTTTGGTTAAAGGGTTAGATATAACAAGTTTGTTTTTGCCAACTAACCAAAGAAGGAGGCCATTACATGAATTTTTAAGAATGGCAGGGGAATCAAGGAATCCTAAACAAGAAGGTGGGTCACTGATATATTCTTCACGGGGAGATACAGGCACATACTGAAGCTTCTCAGGGTAATGAACACTGGATTGATAGAAAAATCCAGTGATTGTTGGTCTCTTCTGTGAATAAAGCTTAGAAAATTCTGTGCTTGAGACTAGATTATTCCATGATTTGGAAACACTGGTGCAAACAGAGATGGACTTTGGGTCCGATTTTGACATGATTTCAGAACAAAGATCTTTTGATAGTGATGCAATTGGTGTTTGGTATGCCATTGCTAGAGGGGAACACGTCGATTTAGCTTTGTGACACTGTTGTTTAATAGCTGGGTTGTTGTACTGCAGGAGAGGGATACATATACTTGTATATATAATCTTTCGGGAGATTGCAGAAATTATATGTATGATATCTACTTGGATTTGGATTCTTAAAGATATCTACTAAATTGGGGATATGATATCATTATTGTATATTAAATGTATGATGATAATTTGTCTTCTCGGATGTAAATGTAATATGTTTTAAGTTTCAAGTCGTAACGTACATGAGTTAGACCAAAAGCGTTTGTCTTCATTCATTCCTAAATTTCAAATGTTGCTAGTGTTGTCCAGCTTCCTAATAAAGGCCCATAAATAAATTTTGTTATATTAAAATAATTTTCATTTTCCGTAGTGGATATTGATTCGTAATTATGCTTGGTACAGGCTTTTGGCTGTTCTCGTTGGCTTGTTGGGTTCACAATATTAGCGACTCACAGTTTTGTATAGTAAATTTATATTTTATGAATATGTAGGAACAAGTGGCATAGATCTAATGTAATAAATACATTACTTTATATTTATATTCTATATATTAATTAATATATTACTTGTATCTCTTTATGTTATACTAATTACATTGTATCATAATTTATCCCTTTGTTTTTATTGATTTTGCTGCCAATTGCAGTCTTATGTGTTCATACACACACACACACACACACATATGTATTAAGTAATATGTTTTTTCTGGTTTGTAAGTATAATGTATCTGATCGTCAATACAATAGTTTCATTGATTCATTCACTATATAGGTACTAAATACCATTTAACTATATAATATCTTTTTCATAACTTAAACTACTGCATTTTATTCAATACGAGGTTGTTAAATAACTAAATTTATGTCTAGCAAGTGTGTGGCTGTGAGCATGTATTTATTATTAAGTACGATATGAATGATTTGATGGATGGCTAGTAAAAATTTTGTTCTTACAGTACACTGGCAACATTGCTTGACTTGGGGTTGTGAAAAAAGGAAATCAAGGATTAAATAGTAAAATTCATTTGTACTGGATACTTGTATGCAGTTTGTATGATGAACCATGTGTGTTACTTATATTTTGGGAAGGAAAAACTAAAGCAATTCCCTCGTGTTGGATAAAGTTTTGCTGTTGTCTATTCTGGAAGATGTTGCTGAAATCCCTGGAGTTGGCACTTATTCGATTTCTCAAATTTTAGGCCATATAATTACTAGCGTGATGCTTGGTCTTACTTTTTTTTTTTTAAAATTTTTAATTTTTTTTATCGCGAGTATGTATATATTTTATGAGAAGCTTCTTTGCAGGCCTGAGGAAAATAAACACTATTCACTTTTTAGTTGTTACTTCATGTTATTGTTGCTCTTGAAGTTTTTTAAGAAGCATTATCTATACTCTATTATATTTTAATGTGTATTGTGGATGTAGGTTAGGGCATTATGTGACAAGGCTAAAGAGATACTAATGGAGGAAAGTAATGTCCAGGTATGTATCACTTTTTTGCTTCTTTTTTATTTTTTTACAACTGTTATTATTACTGCTGGCCTAAGATTGTATAGTTAAGTAGCTAAGGAGACTTGCACCATCTTTTCTTGAAGTTGTTTAAAGCGCAATAAGCAAAATGATCTTGTTACATCAGTAAATTGTAATACACCTGAGTGCACACTTCGATTTAAGATTTTAATTGTATAAGCATCGATTGACAGATGTATATAAACCCAAGTAACAAAACAAAATCCTTTTAAAACCTAATGAGGACTCTACAGGTCTAAATTTTATGACCGAGTCCCATGCAACTATGATAATTTTTTTGAAAAAAATCACTGATGACCGCTGAAGAACAATGTGATTGCTGAATGGAATTGAGCAATGAAAAAAAAACAAAGGATGGAGAGAGAACTAAGTGATCTCCATTAAGATCCTGTAGTTTGAAGAGGTATAATGAAAAATTTGAGAAATAGAGAAAATTACTCTGTTGAAACTGAGGAAATACCATAGAAAAACTCTGAAGGTCCACAGATGGAAAGTGAAACCTTATTTTTAGGACAGGAGTGCAGACTTGGAGAGAGGTTTTAGAAAGAAAAATTGATATCTTGCACAACAACAATCATTATCTCAACTTCTAGAACATCCACAGCCCGCACTTTGTACTATCTAATTTAGGGCCATTCTTTTCCCTATGCTGTCTAGAATATCGTAGATAGTACTATGCATCTAACACTGTTATAAAGTTGTAAAATAAGATGATCCTTTCTTCAGCCGCTTTCTGTGCCCAATACTATGAAGATTAGCTGACTTCCTCTAGGTAACTACGCTTAAAGTCCTCTAGAGTTTTTTATCCTTAAGTTGAACAATTTACTTCAGAACTATTGCCAGCACCAACAGGGCATACATATATTAGATATAAAAATTTCCATCCTTGTCTCCATCCTTGAAAGCTTACGTTGGTTCATTATTTCCAAGAGCTTCCTGTATGCAGTGGAGTTGAAAGGGCAAGGGTATAGTATCATCATTTATCAATACTTCTCATCGGAGTTCACGTCTGGCCTCTTCCACTCATGATTAACGCATGAAAACTTGGGTATTCTAAATATATTTGTTCGTGAACTTTCTTTTGAAGAGCACTAGTTCTTAGCTTTTATGCCTTATGTTCCCAGTATCATCCCATCTGTCGACGGCGTTTTGTACCAATGTACTGTACTCATGGGCCTTCTTGTGCATCAGATGCTTTGGTACTCTTTAGACATATCGAAGCCTAAATGATTTTGTATTTTCCAGGAATAGGAGGAGCTCCTCTCCCTTCAAAACTCTCATTAATTTCTGAATTGCAAGATCCACCTTTAGTTATTAGCTCTTTACCGAAGCTTGCAATCAGAGGCACCCTCAACTCTGTTCCAGTTGTCCATCATCAGTAATAAAGGATCCTTTCCATATTCTGATAATGACATTCACGTTCGTCGAATGAATTTTCAATCCCATTTTGAATGTGCAAAGCCAAGCCTATTTTTTTTGTCAGCCTAACCAAAAGATTCATAAACACTATTCCCTTCATAATAAGCTCGAACAGCTAGCCCAGATACCTCAAATCTCCGTCAATTTCTTGGTAAAAATATCTATTCTTTTTGATGCTTTGCATCGCAATGCCTTGCCTTAATCATCAGCTTGTAGATATATTGTTGTATCTCACACTTTTCCCGCCCTTTGTACCCCAGAGGATTGATAGAGATCGGGCTTTCCCACTTGTTCCTTCCACAAGTACTCTTACTCTTAAAGTGTATTTCCAGACTCTTATCCAGTGTCTGAAAACCTTTGAGCAGTAAAATAACATGTGCGAGGAGCTCAGGATTCATGCTGGTCTTCTTATTGGTAGAATGAACTTATCTTGTTCAATTGCAGTTACAGATGTAGATAGGAAGAATTTGTGGACTGATGAGGAACAGAAGTGGAGTATTTTTATATATGTTATTAATTATTTATATGTATGTATTTAGTTTAGATAGAATTAAAATTATTTGTTTTTATGTTTTATATGTTGAGCTAGGAGTTGATTTTATTATATAGGTTATTTTAAATAAACCCAATTGTTTACAGCTCTAGTCCATTAGATTATTTTATGAGGGTTTCTATTCCCTATATAAGCATTGTGATCTCCACATATTGTCTTATGAGTTATTTATTGAGATATTTTCAAATATTGAATTGGGTCTCTATGTTGGGTTGCGATCCATCATAAAATCCTCTCTTCTGCAGTTGGGAAACCCTTGGGCGTGTGGTTCTTCTGCGGTTGAATCACCCAAGTTTATTGTTCTTCATTTATTATATATATATATATATATCATTCTTTTACAAGTTGTCCTGCATCATGGACTTTGTATAAATACTAATCAAGTCATTGAATATGAGCCCCGTTTTATCGATCATTGACAGACACTAAACAATGTGAAGTACCTCAAGCTATGATAATGGGAATAATAATTCCCAAGAGAGCTATTTTTATTATATTCATTTTCAAGCTTACAGTTAAGTCCTGCATGCTTAACTTGCTGTTAAGCACTTGAGCTAAAAACTTTCGAGTCTTGTGTCTCATACTTATTGCTTCACCAATATTTGGGCTTTATTGATTTATATTTCTCGCTCTGTAGCCTGTTAAAAGCCCTGTGACCATCTGTGGAGACATCCATGGGCAGTTTCATGATCTAGCCGAACTCTTTCGCATTGGAGGAAAGGTATATGTCTGTTGAGTATTATTTTTCAGGTCATATTTGTTTTTGGGCATTCTAAACTAGGAAAAAGTGGTTATATAGTATGAACTGTATAAAGCAATGGAATTGAAGATGGGAGTAGGTTTTTTTTTTTTTTGTAGTAAGCTGAAATAGTAATTATGATATAGTTCTGTTGAAAGATGAATTACTTTATCGTGCATTTTATGTGGAATTTGCAATGGTCACATGGTCATCTTTGTATGGGTAACTTATGACATATTTCTACAAACAGATGAAAGTCATGTGGTTTCATTGTTAATTAATTTTTATAAGCAAGTTGAAAGTTAGTAGTTAGTACCAATATATTTCAAAGAAAAGAAAGAGGAAAAGTTAGTATTACTACATAATTGTCTCTTTGAATGAGAACTGTGGTCAGTTTAGATCTTAGCGCTTAAGAATAATTCTATTCATATCTAAATTCATCGATCATTTGGATAATCTGTAGATTGCATGCTGGTATCTTTCTTTGAAAGTTGTGCTATGAGTTCCCTTATTCATTTATAGGTACATCCTTGTTTTTCTGTTTCTTCCTATTGTGTCAAAACAAGGCCTACAATTAAAGTACAGAATACTTTGTTGTATTAGCATGGTGGAATTATTCATATTAGTTCTTAGGACTCTTGATGATCCATTGATGGAAATGAAAAAAAAGAGGATAATACGAAGAACTCAAGGCCTTGAAGGAAATTTTTAGCACAAGATTAAGGCCTATGTAGTATGTACACATATTTTTTGGTCTTGAACTGAAGAAAATTAAAATATTTTGGGACTTCATTATTTTGTTATAACTATTAAGAGAGATGATAAGGGATTGATCAACAGCAACAAAAGAATAGCATAAAATCATAATTCACCAATACACATTTGTCATCATTATAAAATAAGATAAAGTAGTAATTTTTTTTTAGTTTTGAAATTTGAAACTCAGATATTATAAAATCTGTGCATAGCATGGGTTATAAGCTAGTAGTCATGAATATGATTTATATATTTGAGAGAAAATGCAGACAGACACCTGGGAGAGCAGCAATGTTCTGTTCAGTTAGTGGTTATCTATGCTTTTTATCTACTTATTGCAATTGCCTATCTTATTGCCTCTGCCATTCTAACATTTAATATTGTCTTCAATGTATGAGCTTATAATTTGTCTTAATTCTTCTCTGCTGCACATCTATGGCAGTGTCCAGATACAAATTACTTGTTTATGGGGGATTATGTGGATCGTGGCTATTATTCAGTTGAAACTGTGACGGTAAGATTTTTGAGTATATCTGTCAAATATAGGAAAAATAAATATCTTTGCTGATTCAGTTGTTCCGGTATATATTTGCTCTTTTGTGGTCGTGACATTCTTATTCTGGAAACTGGTCTTATACATCTGTAGAGGCACTTATTTGCTCTGCTCTTCATAGTTAAAACAGCTTATTCTTAACTGGGCTAAGCTCAATTAAATAATTTCTTAGCCTAATTACGTTTTCTTTTTGTGACAACATCCCCTAAATTACCTTCAGTTATGCACATATTGTCCTAAACAAATGTACAAACTACAAAACTGACTTGCTTTTCTGATTCAGCTTTTAGTGGCTTTGAAAGTGCGTTATCACCAGCGAATCACAATACTCAGAGGAAATCATGAAAGCCGTCAGGTATTTATGTTGAAAACCGTATTTCTTGAAACTGGCAAAGCTGTAAATGAACAAATTGTCATGCTTTATTCTTGGTTCTCTAAAGGCCTGATATTTAATAGTTTGTGGATAATGACTTGTCCAAGAGCTGCGTTGCTGAGGAATACGTTCTTTTGGGTGTATAGATAGGTTTTTAATGAATTCAGTTGTGTAAGGTACTCCCTTCTTATAGTGCATGATAATGTCTTCACCCCAGTACTTCAAAGTTTCAAAAGGGTATGTCTTTATGGAAAGCCAGTTTTTACTTGCAGGATATAAGATTTGATTTTCAATTTTTTTTTTTGCTGGTTACATAACATAATACTTGATAATAGTTTTAATAAAATAGTTGGCAGGTTCATGCAACAATCCGATTTATAAATACATGTTTATAGTTTATACACAGAAATACGAGCTCATAATGAAAGGGTTTAAGAATTGAAGTAAATTCATGCACCTAGATACACCTAAGATATTCATCTAAGAGTTGCTTATGAATAAAGAAATAAAGGCAGGATAACTGGTACTCTTCTAAATTGAATTCATTGTTCCGGAAATCATGCTCTTTTAGCTTCGTCGTTTGTGCCTACACAAATATATGTTGTAGGTTATTTACTGCTCTTTTTGTGTGAAATCGCTTCCCATGTCGCTAAGTGTATGCACTGACAGGCCAAGAAGCTCAGACTTGGTCTTCCAACATGTCATACAAAGAAATATTGGTTGAGAAACAATAGTATACTTATTAGCGTGCATGTAACATTTCCGAAATGTCATACCTAATACGGCCAAGTATGAGTCTGTAAAACAGTGCTTTGCAAATAGTCTGTATCTGAGAAATGATCAACACTTTGGTCTTCTTATTCTGCTATATGATTAGACTGCTATGTTTATCCTGCATGACTTGTCATATTTAAACCTTGCATTTTCTTTTAATATGTTAATGAAATGCGTGGATGATAATTGGTTTATGTATTCACCTGCAGATAACTCAAGTTTATGGTTTTTATGATGAATGCCTCCGGAAGTAAGTTTCTTCACTCTATTGTCTATAAGGTCCAACTGTGTCTAGGTGTTTTGTAGCTAAATGTTTATAGATGTCTTTAATTATTGTACTGTCAATATCAAACTACCTTAGCAGCAGCTTAAAAGTCTAACTTGAAATGCATAATCTTTGACAATATTGATGTGCTTATGCTCATTCGGAATTTAACCATTGTGGCTTCCCGCTTGGTGCTTAATACTGGCTTGTTCCTTTGTTTTTTCTAGAAAGAAAGTAGAGGGAAGTAGAGAGAAGTTTAAAAAAGCAAGTTAAATAACTTTTACTGGTGTGCTCTCGAGTTTTAATAAGGAGAGGAATTTGAAGGGATGTGATAGAAGATAGAAGAGGTCAATAAGTAGAATAGAAGGTTATATTTGGAATTATAATAAACAAATTTACAAGGATTTCATTTCTCTATATTTTCTATTTCATCTGAAGTCCACCTATGGAAAAAATCCTTATTCGGATCTTTAAATCAGTAACCAAAGCTTTTTCTGCCGTTGCAGAATTAGTGGGTGCTGCCAAAGCCTTCTCTGCTTACATGTATTGACAGTTTGACACCAATATTCTTTTAGTCAGCATATTGTTGGTTTTGCCTGTTTGCAGGTATGGGAATGCTAATGTTTGGAAGATATTTACTGATCTTTTTGATTACTTTCCGCTGACAGCGCTGGTTAGCATTCTTGTTCCTATTCTTTTTGGGTGGTCCCTAATAGCAATTCTTTTGCAATGTTACTATGTTTATTCCATTTATATACTAGTAAGGTTATTCCTCTCAATTATAGAATAGCTTATTCCTCTCAATTAGAGAATGAAGTAAATCTGTCTTGGTTAGGGTTTTCGATAAGTTTGCTGCTCAGTTTCATACATCTAGCTAATGGAAATCTAATATCTAATGTAAATTAAATTAATGATTCATTTATAATATTTTATTAGAATCCACTTATAATTGTAAATTCAATCGGAATATTATCAAATTACAAATACAATTGCATAGACATTCTATTATCATTCATGTGATATTTAAATCTATTACTTCTTTTGTTTCATGTGAAATATAAATCAGTTACTCCATATTAATTGTCTAATATAACCTATATTTATCCATTATTGTTCTATGATTTATTAACAAAAACATTCTTGGCATTGATTTATAATTTTTACATTAAGAGCTTGTTTGGCTGTACTTGTACCGATTTAATGCATGTCTTGTGAAATAAGTTTATAAGTGTCTTAAAAGTTAAAAACATCTTAAAGTCATAACTTGGTAGAATGTATTTTTTTAACAACTTATTTTCTTTTTGGAGAGTTTTTCTTGAATAAAATTAACATCATCATTCACATATTCAGCACTTCAACTTAAAAATTTAATTAAATTTTTATATTTTTAACAAGTCATAAGTTGCACAAAATGACAACCATAAAATTACCCAAAAATATACTAAAAATTTTCAATTTTCACTTTTAACTTTAAGTCACAAGTCATTTTTTTAAAGCTTACCCAAACAGGCCTATTATGCAATTATTTTATTGTATTTTTTTTTTCAAATTTTATCCTTGGATAATCATATTTAATATCTTGAAATGATTCTGTATGCAACTTTATAATGTTGTTAAACGTGAATATCTATAAACTAATAAGAACTTTTTGATTATAGTTGTCTTTGAAATAATTTTATTACAATTATATATTAATATTTACTTTTTAAGCTAATTGTTGCATTGCATTATTATATTTTTTAATATGAATAAGATAACCCTGTATTTAAATTTAAATAATGTTAACCATGAGTGTCATTAATACATTCAGATTCTTTCATAAAGTATGCGTCTTATATTATAAATATAATTTATATGTTATATACTTATATTGGCATGTGCTTTGCATGGGTTATCTTGTAGTACAAATATAGTAAAGCCTAGAACAACCAACTGACTTCTGTGAACATCATTTCGCATCTCATCATTACATTGGCATCAATCTTAATATGAAACTAAACATTATGTTCTTGAGTAGTAATCGTCAATTCACATTCATAATCTGTTCCTCTTCAAAACAATAGAAGCAATTCAGTCATAAATTGTTCCTCTTCAAAACAATAGAAGCAGAAGAATGAATTCTATTTTATCAGGGAGTGAATTACTTCCTATTGTTGCTAAAAATAATATTTTTAGTCTCGTTATTTCCACCTTTGCTCCAGTTTCTTAACAGGAGCAACTAATGAGATTGACAACTTTCTGCAAATGATATCCGACCTGACAAAACTTGTCATCAGACTCACTACTACTCTAGGAGTTGTATCCCATAGCCTTCTTTGATGTCCTATCAATTCTTTTAGCCTGTAATATAAATTTGTTTGATAGTTATCATGGCGTCCTGGTCAAAATATTCTCCAGCCTATGTATGTTTTCCCTGCAAATCAAAATATTTATTTCCGTGTTACATATACTTCTTTGCCTTTCAACTGCTCTGCTTAGGAGGCAGCATGTTATATTATGCAAATGAACCTGTCATCCTCATCTTCATGTGAATGCTAGGTTGAATCGGAGATATTTTGTCTGCATGGCGGATTATCCCCATCTATTGAAACACTTGATAACATCAGAAACTTTGACCGTGTTCAAGAAGTCCCACATGAAGGCCCGATGTGTGATCTTTTGTGGTCTGACCCAGATGATCGCTGTGGTTGGGGTATATCTCCACGTGGTGCTGGATACACTTTTGGCCAAGTATTTTTTTTTAACCTGATGGTTTACAATCTTTGTTTCTGTCATACACGGTTGTGTTAAGTAAAATATCATTTTCAGGACATATCTGAGCAATTCAACCACACAAACAGCCTGAAGCTTATTGCACGAGCTCACCAGCTTGTTATGGAGGGATACAACTGGGGACATGTAATTATTGCGCTTTCTAAATCAAGTCTATTATGTGAATATTTTAACTTTTCATTATCCCACTAAAAACTATGTTTTGGCTAAATTTATATTGAATGTATACTACAGGATCAAAAAGTGGTCACCATCTTTAGTGCACCAAATTATTGTTATCGTTGTGGAAACATGGCATCTATATTGGAAGTTGATGACTGCAACGGCCATACGTTTATTCAGGTCCCTCTCTCTCTCTCTCTCTCTCTCTCTCTCTCTCTCTCTCTCTCCCCTCCCTCTCTCTCTCTCTCCCCCCTCCCTCTCTCTCTCTCTCCCCCCCCTCCCTCTCTCTCTCTCTCTCTCTCCCCCTCTCTCTCTCTCTCTCTCCCCCTCCCGCTCTCTCTCTCACCCCTCTCCCCCCCTCCCTCCGGGTGCCAAAATGATTCACCATATACAATACAAGTCCATTACATCATACTTGTCTCTGTCAAAAGCAGTCCTCAGTGTCCTTTTCAGAATTAGCATATAAACTTCTAGCCAGCATCAAAACCAACAGACTGTAGTTGGTATAACATCCCCAATAGTAGCATTTGCACTCAACACACTTCCCATCATACTTCTGCAAATAAGGTTTTTATATTCCGAAAACTTGTTGCTTGCCACATGGGTTTATGTGTTGGGCATAGTATCTGGTCAACTATGTCTTTGTAGTTGGTTCAAGCCCTGAATTTGAAGCTCCAATTAAATGAATTTGAAAATTTACATGTGTGCCTCATATATATAACTTTTTTTTGCAGTTCGAGCCAGCTCCAAGGAGAGGAGAACCAGATGTGACTCGAAGAACTCCAGATTATTTCTTATGAGCAGTCACATGTGTTTCTTGAAGAGTTGGATTTACAGTATTTTCAGATAGGAATGGAAACTGTACTGTGTAGCTTAACTTTTTGGTTGGTCAAAAGCTTTGTAAAACGGAGAAGCTATAGGATACTTCAGCCTAGTTTTTGATTTAACGTTCTTTAGGATTTCTTGGATTAAAAAAGTATATGGTTAGGCTGTAATGTATCATTTAAACCAAAGTTTTTTCTAGCAGTAATTTTCTAGTTCATTTTGCCCGCCTCTGCCTCGGGATATAAGTTTAATTTTCTTTTGAATCGTACATCAAATGGGCAATTAGATGTTTTTTTTCTTCTGATTCATACGTTTCTTGGGCAATTTGATGTTTTGCTGCATCCAAATTGCAATCAGTTTCCAAGTTGCGGAATACATCTTAACATCACTAATGTCAATGACTAAAGCAACAACTTAGTTGAACTAATGTGCATTAAGCATACAAAGCAAGAAACTTGTCAAACCCTCTCATTACCATTCCAATTATCTTTCATTTTGGGGCCAACAGGCCCCTCTTCACCTAAAACCTCAGGAGGAACATCACTCAATATCTTCTTAAATTCACTTTTCAACTTTCCTGGCAAGACCTCCATCACACCAGTCAGCTCTTTATCAATATCGTAAGTAACATTTGGTCCCCAGTGTCCAGCATAATTTAACCATAATGGCTCGACAACCTCGGATGACCCTAAGTACTCTGCGTTAACCACAGAATATGCTGCCCCGGAATCCATCACAGTATCACCTTTCGCCATATCATTTCGTATTCCAACTTCGTCCGTCCCTCCTTCTAAAACAAGCCCGGTGTGTGGAAATGCAGCGTGACCGTGCAATGACACATAAACAACGGGCTTGCTGCTGTTTTCAAACTCAAGGCTTGAGGCACTCACCCATGTTCCGTTATTATGTTGCGAAAAATAAACTTTTTTCAACTCCCCGTCGAAATTGCTAATCCGTAATGTCACATGCTCCCAGTCACCAACATGTTCACCAATTTTCCCTAAGTGGATATTATGAAAAACCTCGAGCTTAGCCTTTGCAGCCCCGTTAAACGGATAAAAAATCCACACTACCATGTCAGTAAATGTTGCACCAAGCATAGGTTTAACATGTAGATATGCCTCAACATTTTGCAAATTACCTTTCTTAAGGCTGTCACGGATCGTTTCATTGATGGGAAGGTCTAGCCAATATGCACCATCGTTTGTTCCATTTAAGGGGAGATTAGAGCCCGTGGGATTAATAGGAACTGGATTAGATTCATTGCCTTTGGTATACAATAATGCCCCATTTTGAAAAAACCAACTCACTGAAGAGGGGTAAAACTGTTCATCAGGATGGAAGTACAGTAGCGGCGAATAAGCACTAAATAATTCTTGAATTTGGATCAAATTTGGCATAGCTGATAAATTATTCCCGACATTCTTTAGACAAGATAAAGATGATGCAACTCCATCAGCTTGTACAACAAATGTTCCCGTCGAAACACTCAAGTCCATGCTTCCTCTGGATGCTGGCCTTGAAGTATATACATTCAATCCACTATCTGATCCCCAAATCCAACTGTCAATTTCAATCATCGCAGTAAAATCAGACCGCACACAACGAGTCATGTCAAGGGGAGGTTTCTCTGATGAATTGGTAACAACGTGGCCAATAGGCATATAGCCTTGTGGTGGTGTAGGTAACCAAATGTAACCAACTCCATCTTGCTTAATGTTGTGAGACTCACTACTCCAAACAAGAGTGTAGTTAGTTGGCATTGCTAAAGCTCCTTGTGATGCATTGTTTGTCACATCTTTACCAATTAAAACCCATCCGAAAAGAGGTTGATTGTTCGGTTGGCTATAGCTACCAAGCATAGAGAATCCTTCTGGAGTTGAGGATGGTTCATAAAATGTTGCACCAAGATTATCTGGTCCTCCTTCAAGTGTAGCCCAGATTTTATTAAAGGATGATACTTGAGACACTAGTAGTCCTCCTAGATCGATAGTTCCATTGGCAAAACCTTCACCTATATATAATCGTAACAACTTATCATATGATGGCAGTGTCCTAACTTTACAAACCTCTTGTTTGCATGCTGTATCTTACAAGAGCACCTCAATATCGTAAAAAGTAATGCTTGATATAGGATAATAGAAATTTTTGCTTTGTTTTTATTTTTCCGTCTATTGCACAATGCAGTATGTCTTTCTAGAACAAAAAATAATATGTCGTAATAAGGATGACAAAATTAGGGAAGATTACCAGAAGGCCAAGTAGGAAGCGGAGAAGGAAGCTTAAAGACAGATTCGACAGGCAACGGCTGTTTGGTTTTAGTTTTCTTGAAGATATCCAACGGATTCCAGCTCGCGCTGCCTTTGAAACTAGAACAATGGAGAACATAAGAAATGATGCAATGACTAGAGACATTAAAATTCAAGAGACTAATTACATATGCGCAAAGGCAGAGAAAGATATCAGGCAAAAATCTATAAATTTGTTACATGTCTAGTGTGTTTTTCAATAAGAGCAAGCTAAATTAGCATTACAAAATTTATTTGCACTAGAGTGATCATCTATCAGGAGATGTGAAACAAAAAGTAATTGGCATAGAGTGAAAAGAGTCACTTACCTGATTAATATGATAAATATGATGAAACATGAATGCACCTTCTGAGATTCCATCATGTGTAGATTTGTCTAGAGTATTCTAAGATCCTGAAACAGTTCACAAAGACTGGTAAGAAGACACTCACACACATACACGAGAGAGAGAGAGAGAGAGAGAGAGGGAGAGAGGGAGAGGGAGAGAGAGAGACTGACACACACTGACACTAAAACACAAACAAAACTGAGAAATGGCAGGTAAAAAGAGATGATCTTAAAACCTGGGATACAAGAATGGTATCACCCTAAACAGGGAAAAGCAGAATGAACAATTACATTGACTAACATAAGACATGGATTCATTATGGCAGCTATTTTGTTTCCTTTATCTTTTTGGTTTATAACAGGAAAGGTAAACTGGTAACTATTTTGTGGTAAAATATTGTGGTAACTATGCAGAGTTTATGGATAGATTTAAAGCTGATTGTAAAGAGAGATTTCAGGGATACTAACTTAATAACAGTATTACTTTGGTGGGCCATAACAACTCTAAAGAGGTTACATAAAGAAAATTAAATTATAAAAAATGCTAGATAACTCAAAAGGTCTTTCAAAATTTGTACGAAAGGATGATGTGTAAGTTGCGTAAATGATAATTTTTTTAATTAAATGATGGACCTGCGTGCATACATATACATTCATGAATTAAAAAATGTCATGTGTCGTACCACATAATTTGGGACGATTTTTGAATTTTATTTTTGAATTCTCTAACATTACTCATTAAATTAATAGGTTATGTGATATGTGTCTAGTTGTTTTCATATTTTGTTAATGCCTTGTTCCCCATAGAAGGGAAAAAGAGAAAATAATAGCAAAAGAAGTTCTTCCTTTTCGCTGCAATTGTTTTTAGACTTGGTGAAACAGATTGATTGCCGTGCCAGTGTTATCACCCTACTAATTAAAGATTTCTCTTTATATTGCATGATTGATCTCAATATCTATAGTCTATACTACCAAAAAAGAAAAGCTTGACTTTAAAATCATTGTGGACCACATCGTATAAACAAATCATATAATTAGACGGTAGCGCAATTACATATATCAAGTGATAACAAATTTTCTTTTACCATATTCTATTTTAAGTTCTAGCACATTTCGAAATTTGTTTAAAAAAATATTTATGATATGTAAAAACATCACATCATATATAATTAGAAACAGAAAATGCTAGGTAAATATTTTTCATATATTGTTTGCATATAATTCATTTCATCATATTAGATTAAAGGCATTTTGACAACAATTATACTTTAATATTTGCAATTATATATAGAACTTTCGAATGATATATTTACACGGTGCCGAACTTTCAGGTCGGATATATATGAAATTTTCGGGTTATATATACGGATCTAACCTTTGTGATTAGACATAGACGGAGCTAGCCTATGTGGTCGGACTAGAGATGCACAAAAAGCCCTTCGGGCCGGGTTTTATCTGGGCTTTAAAAAGCCTGGGCTTTTTAACGATCGGGTCGGGCCGGGCTTTTTCAAAAAGCGGGCCGGGTCGGGCCGGGCTTCCTCTAAAATAAGAGGCCCGTTTTAGGCCCTCGGGCCGGGCCGGATCGGGCCGGGCCGGGCTTTTATCCGGGCTTTTTTTTAATATGCGTTATTAAACTTAACCTGATCGTGAACCATACAAATCTCCTCGTACATGACCATTTCAAGAAGCACATACACTACACTCAATAAATCTTCTGAACAAAAAGGTTTGTTACTATTAGTCTTCTAACTTATAATCACTGAGTCGGTTGAGTTGAGTACTTAGTAGTTAGTACTACTTAGTACATACGAGCACTCGTTTATAGGGTATGATCTTATCTGAATCGTATCAATTCGATCAAAAGTCAAATTTTACATAACTGGATCAATATTCAATCAAATTATAAGTATTCGGAGTTAAATATCATGGTTTAGGGTTTAGGGTTAGGGTTAAACCCTAAACCCTAAATTATCAAGTACATCATGTTAATTGTTAAATTGTCAAATTTTACATAACTGGATCAATATTCAATCAAATTGTAAGTATTCGGAGTTAAATATCATGGTTTAGGGTTTAGGGTTGGTTTAGGGTTAGGGTTAAATCGGGCTTTTTTCGGGCTTTATCCGGGCTTTATCTGGGCTTTATCCGGGCCGGATAAAAGCCCGGGCTTTTAAAAGCCCGGATAAAAGCCCGGGCTTTTCGGGCTTCGGGCCGGGCCAGGCTTGATGAAAAAAACTAGGCCCGTTTAGGGCCCTCGGGCCGGGCCGGATCGGGCCGGGCTTTTTTCGGGCCGGGCTTTTCGGGCTTTGTTTCGGGCCGGATCGGGCCGGATTTCGGGCTTCAGGCTTTTTGTGCATCTCTAGGTCGGACATAGATGGTGCTGGCCAGACAGTTTTCATGATCAAAAGATCATCTACATAAACTAGGATGATTGTGATAGCACTTGAAGAGTGTTGAACAAACAAACTGTAGTCCGTTTTAGATTGTTTAAATCTAGTGTTCAAGAGAGTGAAGGACAGTTTGACAAACCAGTGTCCATCACATTCTTGCTTTTCGCGGTATCGTTCCTTATTCCAATCCCTCCACTCCCTTGTAAAACAAGCCCTGGTTTCGGATAAAATGCATGTCCATTTAACGACGAATATGTTACTGGCTTGTTACCATTTTCGAACTCGAGCTGAGGTGCACTTACCCATTGTCCTTTACTATGTTCCGAAAAACCAGTATGCCTAGCTGTTAAATTAGGCATAGCTGATAAATTAGCTTCAACATTTTTCAAGCAACATACAAAACCAGTATGCCTAGCTGTTATGGTTGGGGATGCTGTCCTGTTGTGATGATCGCTCTAGCTGCTGCCCTCAAAAGTGCGACATAAAGACCAACACATGCCTAAACTCTACATCGTTGTCATCTTTTTTTCGATGGTGCCGAGGGTACTCGGCCGAGTACCCTGACTTTCTGTATAATACTACATTACTACTGATATGCTCATCCAATGCAGTATAACTTTGTTTACATTATCTAGTCATCTAATTACAGAGGCAATAAACAGAAGATAAGTTTAATTGTTCACAACTCTTTTTTAGTAACACTATAATCGAATTTCTTACAATATCTTTCTTATAAATTCAGTAAAATTTCGCGAGGATCCCGAGGGCCCTGATTTTTGAAGTCCATACTCTTTTTGTAATTCAAGCACAGCAATTTGGTAAGAAACAACAAGAACTTTGTGTTGGGTTTTAGTTTCTATCTATGAGATTAAAAGCCCAATTGAATTAACCTTGTTTTGGCCCACAAGGAGATAAAAATAAGGGAACCCTATATATAATTATAGGAGGATTATAATAAATATAAGAGAGAAGAAAATTAGACACAAGAGAGATTTAGGGTGAAAAATTCGCAGGAATTTTTCTGCTTGCACAAGCTGCCTTGTATTTGCGATTCCCGGAGTTCTACCGGTCGGATCATCCTGAATTTTGGACAGCAACTTCCTTACACCGATATCTAAATTCTGAACGGTGGAGATCGGATTCTGAGGTCCAGAGGTCAGTTTATTAAGGGGCTTAACAGAGCTGTTTGCACCACGGTGAGGGTAAACCTCCCCGCGGGTTTTTCTCATTGTTGTCTTATTTTTGATTTCATACTTTTGAGGGCTTATTCCAAGAGTGTGAAGGTGTTTGTATTCCTCTAGTTTTGTCTAGAGAAGACTTGGTGTATTCCCATATAATTTGTGATAGTGAATTGTTTGGGTGGACTACGGTCCCGTGGTTTTTACTCCTTACATTTGAGGGGGTTTTCCACGTATAACTTTTGGTGTCTTGTTTTTCGTTTTATTGCTTTACTTGTTTGTTTCATCGAAGATTCATACAAGTAGGGATAAGTATTGTCCAACGAAGTTAATTCCGCACTTAGTTGTTACCATTGTGGTCACTTTTTCCCATCATATTGGTATCAGAGCTTGGTTGTTATTGGACTTGTTTGAATGATGGAAACGAATACAAGTAGAATGATTAATTTGAATGGTTCTAATTATCATGTTTGGAAGGGGAAGATGGAGGATCTTCTTTATGTGAAGGAATATTATCTACCTGTGTTTGCTACAGAGAAGCCTGCAAATAAAACAGAGGCAGAATGGACTATTTTGCATCGACAAGTTTGTGGGTATATACGACAATGGGTGGATGATAATGTTTTGAACCATATTAGTGGGGAGACACATGCGCGTACTTTGTGGAACAAGCTTGAGCAACTCTATGCTCGAAAGACAGGAAATAATAAACTGTATTTGATTAAACAGTTGATGTCTCTAAAATATCAGGATAGCACTGCAATTTCTGATCACTTGAATGCATTCCAAGGAATTATGAATCAGCTTGCTGGAATGGGTATCAAGTTTGAGGATGAGATACAAGGGTTGTGTCTTTTGGGTACTTTACCAGATTCATGGGAGACATTCAGGATGTCTTTGTCGAACTCAGCTCTGTATGGTATTATCAGTATGGAATTAGCTAAGAGCAGTATTCTGAATGAAGAGATGAGAAGAAAGTCACAGGGTTCCTCTTCACAATCAGAAGTCCTAGTCACTGAAAGAAATGGAAGAGCTCAAAGCAGAGGTCCAACCAACAGAGGTAATCAACGGAGTAGTTCTAGAGGTAAGTATTCTAATGTTGAGTGTTATCATTGTGGTAAAAAGGGGCATACAAAGAAGTTCTGCAGAAAGTTGAAGCGAGAAAATAAAAAGGGTTCAGACAATGATCAGACGAAAACTGACGGTGGTAATGATAATTCTGTGGTGATTGCTACTACTGATGAGCACCTGATCTGTTGTGATGGAGATATTGTTAACCTTGCACAAGATGATTTGAGTTGGGCAATTGATAGTGGTGCTTCGTGTCATGTTGCGTCACGAAGGGATTTCTTTACATCTTATACTACTGGTGATTTTGGAGATGTTAAGATGGGTAACAGTGACATAGCAAAAGTTGTTGGCGTTGGAGATGTATGTCTGAAGTTTGATACGGGCATGGAGTTATTTCTTCATGATGTGAAGCACGTTCCAGACATGAGAATGAATTTAATTTCTACTGGCCTTCTTGATGATGAAGGATATGTCAGCAGTTTTGGTAATGGTCAATGGAAGCTCACTCGGGGTTCTTTAATTGTTGCAAGAGGGAAGAAGTGTCCGAAATTATATATGACTCAGCCGCAAATCTCCAAGGACAGTGTTAATGCTGTTGAGAATGTTGATAAGGTTGAATTATGGCATAAGAGACTTGCTCACATGACTGAAAAAGGAATGAATATGTTGTCAAAGAAAAAGGTATTATCTGGTTTAACTGATATACATTTGAAAAGGTGTTCTCACTGTGTGGCAGGTAAGCAGAACAGAGTTTCATTTAAGAGTCGTCCTCCTTCTCGTAGAGAGCATATACTTGACTTGGTGCATTCCGATGTTTGTGGTCCTATGAAAACTAAAACTAATGGTGGTTCATTATATTTCGTTACATTCATCGACGATCATTCAAGGAAGTTATGGGTTTATACTTTGAAGACGAAAGACCAAGTGTTAGACGTGTTTAAGCATTTTCAGGCTTTAGTTGAGAGACAGACTGGGAAGAAACTGAAGTGTATCCGGACAGATAATGGAGGGGAGTATACAGGTCCCTTTGATGTGTATTACAGACAGCAGGGTATTCGGCACCAAAGGACTCCACCAAAGACACCTCAGCTTAATGGTTTGGCAGAGAGAATGAACAGAACATTGGTGGAGAGAGTCAGATGTTTACTTTCACATGCTGAGTTGCCGATGTCTTTTTGGGGCGAGGCACTAAATACTGCGGTAAATGTGTTAAATCTCTCACCTTGTGTTCCTTTAAAGTTTGATATTCCAGATAAAGTTTGGCGTGGTAAAGATGTTTCTTATGATCATTTGCGTGTCTTTGGATGTAAGGCTTTTGTGCATATTCCCAAAGATGAGAGGTCTAAACTTGATGTGAAGACTAAAGAGTGTATATTCCTTGGTTACAGTCGGCTATAGGCTCTATGATCTAGTTTCAAAGAAGATTGTGAGAAGCCGAGATGTTATCTTTATTGAAGATCAGACTTTGAAAGATATTGGGAAGGCAGAAACAGTTCCTCAATATAACAATGATCTGGTTGATTTGGATCTGGTTCCTCCAAGACATGTGGATTCACAGTTTGGAGATGATGTTCATGATGATGACCAGCACGGTACTAATACTGATACTCCGGAAAATAGTGACATGGATGATGATGCCCATGAGGAGTCACCAGTACCAAATACTCCACCATTCGTTCCACTCAGGCGGTCTACCAGAGATCGTCATCCTTCTAACAGGTATTCTGCTGATGAGTATGTTCTATTGACTGACAGTGGTGAACCTGAATCTTATACAGAAGCTATGAAAGATGAGCACAAGAAGGAGTGGGTTTATGCCATGCAAGATGAGATGAAATCCTTGTATGAGAATAATACTTTTGAGTTGGTGAAGCTGCCTAAGGGAAAACGAGCTTTGAAAAACAGGTGGGTTTATAGAGTGAAGCAAGATGAGCATACTTCACAACCACGGTACAAAGCTAGGTTGGTCGTCAAGGGATTCAGTCAGAGAAAGGGTATTGATTTTGATGAGATCTTTTCTCCAGTTGTTAAGATGACATCAATTCGTGTGGTGCTTGGTTTAGCAGCTAGTCTTGATTTGGAGGTTGAACAAATGGATGTCAAGACAGCTTTTCTGCATGGTGACTTGGACAAAGAAATCTACATGGAGCAACCTGAAGGTTTTCATGTAAAAGGTAAAGAGGATTATGTTTGTAGACTTCTTAAGAGTCTATATGGTTTGAAGCAGGCACCTCGACGATGGTATAAAAAGTTTGAGTCGTTTATGAAGGAGCAAGGCTACCGTAAGACTATTTCTGACCATTGTGTTTTTGTTCAGAAATTTGCAGATGATGATTTTATAATATTATTGCTCTATGTGGATGACATGCTTATTGTTGGCAAAAATGCTGGAAGAATTTCTCAGTTGAAGCAACAGTTAATTAAGTCCTTTGCTATGAAGGACTTGGGGCCAGCGAAACAGATTCTTGGCATTCGTATTCATCGAGACAGAGTGGCCAAGAAGTTGCATATATCACAGGAGCAGTATATTGAGAAGGTGCTTTGCAGGTTCAACATGGATAAATCTAAAGTTGTTAGTTCTCCTCTTACTACCAACTTTAAGTTAACTGGAAATGATTCTCCTTCTACGAAGGAAGAAATTGCAGAGATGGATGGAGTTCCATATGCCTCAGCAGTAGGGAGTTTGATGTATGCTATGGTATCTACGAGACCTGATATAGCCTTTGCAGTTGGTGTTGTCAGTCGTTATCTAACAAATCCAGGTAAGAAGCATTGGGAAGCATTTAAGTGGATTATGAGATATCTTAGAGGTACTTCCAAATTGGGTCTGACATTTGGGAATGGTAAACCAGTGCTTGTTGGATATACAGATTCTGATTTGGCAGGAGATAAGGATTCGTTGAAATCTACTTCTGGATATTTGATGACTTTGGCAGGGGGAGCGGTCTCATGGCAATCAAGGTTGCAAAAGGGTGTTTCACTTTCTACGGGGGAGGCAGAGTATGTAGCAGCAACTGAAGCTTGTAAAGAGTTGTTGTGGTTGAAGAAGTTGATGCAGGAACTTGGATTTCCGCAACAACGCTATGTGGTTTTTTGTGATAATCAAGCAGCTATTGACATAGCTAAACATCCTACATTTCATGCAAGAACGAAGCATATCGATATGAGATATCATTGGATTAGAGACGCTCTTGAAGAAGGGTTGTTTGAAGTGGACAAGGTACACACCGATGATAATGGTTCCGATATGTTGACAAAGTCTTTAGCTAAAGGAAAGTTGAAGGTATGTTGTTCAATCGCCGGAATGGCGAACTCTTTCTCATAGTTAGAAAGGGGGAGATTTGTTGGGTTTTAGTTTCTATCTATGAGATTAAAAGCCCAATTGGATTACCCTTGTTTTGGCCCACAAGGAGATAAAAATAAGGGAACCCTATATATAATTATAGGAGGATTATAATAAATATAAGAGAGAAGAAAATTAGACACAAGAGAGATTTAGGGTGAAAAATTCGCAGGAATTTTTCTGCTTGCACAAGCTGCATTGTATTTGCGATTCCCGGAGTTCTACCGGTCGGATCGTCCTGAATTTTGGACAGCAACTTCCTTACACCGATATATAAATTCGGAACGGTGGAGATCGGATTCTGAGGTCCAGAGGTCAGTTTATTAAGGGGATTAACAGAGCTGTTTGCACCACGGTGAGGGTAAACCTCCCCGCGGGTTTTTCTCATTGTTGTCTTATTTTTGATTTCATACTTTTGACGGCTTATTCCAAGAGTGTGAAGGTGTTTGTATTCCTCTAGTTTTGTCTAGAGAAGACTTGGTGTATTCCCATATAATTTGTGATAGTGAATTATTTGGGTGGACTACGGTCCCGTGATTTTTACTGCTTACCTTTGAGGGGGTTTTCCACGTATAACTTTTGGTGTCCTATTTTTCGTTTTATTGCTTTACTTGTTTGTTTCATCGAAGGTTCATACAAGTAGGGATAAGTATTGTCCAACGAAGTTAATTCCACACTTAGTTGTTACCGTTGTGGTCACTTTTTCCCATCACTTTGCAGGCACCCATAACTTTAATTAAGCTTGTTCTTTACTTGTTTGTAATATTGGACTGCCTGATGTGATGTATCTTGAACCTATTGATTTAATGGCCTTGGACATTAATCTGTATGATTTAATTTCCTTTGGTTATTTTGCCCATATATCTATATTCAAATTAGCTAACAAAAGATTTAACAAAGCATGCATTCAATTACTTTCTGACTTATATGTCTAAAGATGATTATCAAATAAGAGTGATTAATATGGGAAACTGACCTGCTTTTGTGTTTGAACGGACACCGACTGCTGCAATAGTATCTCAATTTAAGAAACTATTAACGTTCTTTTTCTATGACGATGAATGTTTCAAGAACTTGTAACGGGGCACAGTAGGTTCTGCTCTTTTGTTAGTTACGTACTACATTTCAAAGCCTTTATTTTCTATCGAATTGTGAATGATGATGACCTGCAAATGTAGTGTTTCTTTTTTTGCAAACTCTGCAAATGTAGTATTATTGTGTGTTCATTGTTATATTGGCAAAATTCAGGACATGTTTTCGTTTCTACATTTACCTTTTATGATTCATCAATACACAGCTTCACAAGTGATGCCAGCCTCACTGGTGAAGGAAAAAAAATTACTATTGCTAGGACCAAGTTAATATAAAGAATACTGTTATGTAATAAAATTTGTCACAATGGTGTATACATTATTAGGGTCAAATATCAGTGGGAACACTTTCATTTGAACTTCCCTGAAAAGCATACGATTTTACGAAAATTGATCTCAGGTTGTTGAGCACTTCTTTGTTTCTGGTTACTGGATGCAGGAGGAGAAGAAGACACTGGCATTGTTACTTGTTTCTTTTCATCTATATTACCTTTTTGTCCAAACAAACAATGCTAATGTCACAATATCTTGGTGCATTTTTCTGAACATATGCTGCCTTCCCCACTCCTGTCTTGAACATACTAGAAAAAAGACATCGGGTACTGCATTGGATTGGATTTGATTAGTCTGTCCAAATATTCAGATAGCAGGCAAATAAAAATTACATTATGTTTTTTTTTTAAATTCGTCACTTGTTTGGTCGTGGTAATGCAAATTTATGCAACGAACAGTAGCCATTGGTCTGAAAAAACTGCGGTTTGTGACACCTAATAAATTTTTTTGTTTTGTTGAGAGAAAACTGTATATGAATTTTGATACAAAAATGTACGATTAATGTTGATGTTGTACCTTGTAGAAGGAGGCCGCCTAGTTCCCATGACAAGGTTGGTAATATTCACGACAGGTATAAGATCTACGATTGTTTTGGCTACTTTATCACTCTCAACAAGCATTGTGTCCACCAGTACCTATTATAACAAGAATAGAATACATTAAGCAATATTTTTATAAACTGCAGATGATAAAAGGAAGTATCTGTTGTGCACCTACTTTGGCATCAGTACAGAGGCTAATATATTTCTGCAACAGGTTTCTCCTCTTGGTATTCTCTTCATTGATATAGATTTGCATTTGTCGTCTGCTCAATTGGCCTATGGATAGCATTCCAACTAGCACATAGAATTATTATTTTTTATGAAGTTCACTACAGAAAGTCATGAAATCGTCAATTGTCTTATAAAACGACATATTTGGATCTTTTAAATTACATAGATTATTGTGTTCCAGGAAACAATGATTTTCTCAAATCAGTATCATATATGGATGTCTTAAAAGTGATGGATGAGTGTGTTACCAGGTGTAGGAATGTACGCAATAGGAGAGGATACATGCACAAGCAGGATGCGGTTTCCAGGGAGAACAGCATGATTAAGAGCCCATTTAAGTACATCCATGTCATTTTTACCAACAGCGACAAATACATCTGCAATTCCTTCATCTGTGCTGCCTACACAACACTTCGAGTTATCGTCAATCTCCACGATTTCAGGTGACTTCATTACCTGCCAATTACTATAGCACGGTCTCTCTTCTGAGTTCCTTATTTCCATCGCCTTCCTCTATTCTATCACTGCACACGCTGTACCAGGTATTAGAAAATGTTCATGTGAGTGAGGGAGCTGAAAACAAAGATCTCAAATGTGGGGCCTTTGATTATAATTTTGCTTTCACAGACGTATATGGAAATGAATAAAGTATGTTTACCTTTTGTCAAATTGCAGGCCTTTTCGTTACCTTGTGCAACTGGCTGATGCATCAGGCACTAGGTGGAATTTTAATTAATAAAAGTCTATAATTTAGAAAAGGTGAACAAAAGAAATTTAGACCTATTAGAATTCTCAACTCACACCCTCCATAGACCCTACTTCCGAGTAGGACGTACCGGATATTTTTGGTTTGGTTTGAAATACATTGGTGCATTACATCGTAAAGCTGATCGCCTAATCTTATACTTTCAAGTATCTATGGATAATTATACGATATTTTCATTTTTTGTGTATGCTGGTCTCTTAAATCTACACAAATCTTTCATTTTGGTTATATACCTTGTGATCATAGCACCAATCAAAGTATCAAACAATACATCAATCCTAAACTATTCAAGTAAAAAACCTTTGTTGACAAGAATTTTCAGGTGCTGCTTAATGTGCTTAAGAAAAATCCTAACAAATATATTCTAGGTGGCAGTTCCCATGACAGTGCCTTTTTAGGGGCCTGGAAACTATTACCACCTCATCAGATCATACCATTTTGAACCTTATGCGTTATATGCTAGTTTGAGTAAGCACTATCGAATTGCATTATTTGTGTTGCATACTCGGTATCAGTGCGAAAAATAATTGAAGATGATAAAAGAAGTGTATTTATATTATGTTTAGATGTCTCAGACACATATCAAAGAGCCACATATTATCCACCATGGCTGTCGATTTTGACAGGCACCACCTAAAGCATATCTTGCTGAATATCTGGATTTTCAATAATGAACTAATCCCATAACATAGACTGAGACTTGACATAAGTAATATGGTGGCCAAAGTTTGTCTAAATCTAGGATAGGCTATATATTCCGACTTATATCCAGTGTAAAGAAAAGCATTAGGAGCAACTAGCAGTTCAGAGACCTAATAAAGGTAAGTTCTTAGGTAAGATTGTCGTTATCGGTTTGTTTGTAAAAAGTCTGGAAAGTGAAAACACAGGTACGTAGATTTAACTCAAGTGGGCAAAGGATCAAGTTATCTGGATAGCATTCATCTCCATAATATCCTATAAATCATGAACTTAAAAGAAATATAGAATTAGAGAAAAGGAATAGAATTCTCCTTGATTCTTTGCTTTTTCATTTCCTACCTTTTTTTTTCTGGCGGATGTGTGATGGTGTATTCTATCCTAAGCAAGAATATCAGTGCACACCACAAATCTATATTTGGATGAACTAATTTTTTTAGCTTTGACTGGAGATATGCAACTATAGGGCTTTGATCTAGAACCGAAACCTACTATCTATATAGTGAATACTCTGCACTCTTGGGAACATTACTGTTCAGTTTCTCTGGACCGTTGTTGAAATAGTCTCCTGATAATGTATTGATCATCAGGACGAAGGTCTTGCTTGAGCTATGGTTAAGTGGTTGCTTGTTACCTACTAGGTCATGGTTCTAAACCATGGAAACAGTCTCTTTAGGAAACATTATTGTTCAATTCATGCATCCAATTATAATAGACCACTGCATTTAGTCAGTTATTTCACTTTACAAGATATTTTTCGAGGTGCAACTCCCACTTGGATTCTACTCGAATATAAGTAGATCTTGGGCCTGGATTTTCTTATACAGCATAACTTACTTTTCCAAGAGTTATGCAATACTGTTATGCAAAGGGTCCAGTGTTTCCAACAAAACAATTGCTCAAGAGTGGGAAGGACCAGGAATTCATCATTCTAATGTAGACCAACTATAAGTGGGAATGATGATCAAACAGAAAGCTAATGCTTATAATTCTAACCAGTAGGTGACAAATTGACATCATATATAAGATGTCTTGGAATCTTTTTAAGTTTGTACTACCTTTTTAACTTTATTGAGGGATAACAATAACAACGTTGGACACTGCATAGAATTGTAAAGAGCTCGAAAAACAAATGTGAATATGTGAAAATAGGCGAGGCTAATCATACGTTCATATATCCTAGTCGTTATCTTTCATCAAACTCTATATAAAGAATTAATTGCACATTCTACGAAACTATAAGCTTCCTTCCTAACATCTTGTAGAAGCAAACATGGCTAAAGCCTCTATTCTCTTTCTTAAAGTAGCGTTGGTCATAATATCAATGGGATGGATATCTGTTTGGCTTCTTAAGTCAGCACAAATCTGGACAAGAAAATGGAAATTAGCTAAAAAACCGCATCACGGACAGTTTTGGATATAATGGTCTACGGTCTACCTTAGGTAGCTTCATTTGGAGTAAATGCTAAGAGATCTCCAGAAACTAAAATTCAAAAGCAGTGCTCTCTATAGGCATTATAAATCTTGCAGTAATTACTTTACAGGTCTTGGTTTTGCTGTCTACACATTCCCTCTTATCCTTGTGGTTATAATAGGACTTATTTACATGAAGTTGGAACAAGAAGTACCAAAAAACAGATACAGAACCTTTTTTATTATTAAAATTTAGTACCTTGATCATTGTACTTAAAATCTTCTATTTGATTCTAATGACAGACAAGGGAAAATTCAACCTCAGAGCTTTCAAATCCGCTCATCATTAACCGTTGCTTATATAGGTGTTTTGTCTGCATGGAAATCCTAGCCCATGATCCTGTTCTTCATCTTTCTGGCATGAAGTTTCTGTTAGAAAATGGAAAGTTTGAGGCATATTTTATATACGTTCTTGATAGAATTTCCGGAAACTAACAATTGGAGGTTATTCCTTGTTGTGAGTACTTAAACTTTCATGTTTGGATCTAAGACATTTTCTTAGTGTAATTCATAAATAAATTGAGCTGAAATAGGATGCTTGAAATGAGTTATGTGGGTTTGTCTCACGTAGAATTGATAATGAGAGGTTAGTGACTTTATATAGAATCATGTGCAAGAGTAGTGTACAACTACGAATGCATGTGAGTGTGCATGGTGTTATTGTGTGCCTCGCACGCTTTGCCAGCCTCGGGTCGGGTCGAAGAGCAAATGTATCGGCGTTTCGCGTACGCGAATGGAACGTTTGAATGGAATGGGGAAGGAATGAAAAATATGAACAAACACACACATTATAGTTCAAATTTCATTCTCTGCCCTCCATTTTCATTCATACCAACCAAACACACCCTAATAATTATTAAGAAGACAGATGTGGAAGTGGCAGAAGAAAGGCGGGATATAATTTTCTGGTGTGATTGCATCAATTACAATTCCCTTGTCATCTGGATCACATCACTTCGACAAGTAAGAAGCCAACGATTTGAAATCTTCTACTACACACGTTTTCTGTATATAGTCTTCTTAATATCCTCTTGTTTCATACTAATGACTGCCATTTCTATATGGTTTTCCCGGGTGTTTATCTCTTTTGCTTAGACAAGCTACTAGAATACACTCAAGCCGAAGAACATGCATTCTCTCTGCTAAAGTCTTCCCAAAAAAACCGTAGAACTTATTACTCTCCCCAAAGATCTAAATACATGTCAACCGATTTCTTATCAGAAGCTCACCTAATTAAAGAAACAAAATGTAATCCACATTTTTTAAATATCTTCAGGATTGAAATATATATACTCCAACAAGTAAATATTTATGAAGATGCCAAGCATATCCAAGTTTCGATCGGTGGCTAACTTCTAGCTCAAGACTTAATTAATGATAACACCATATATGTCTGATATAATCAAATGTGAGGGATGGTGGACAAACTCTCTCTATAACATAATTCACGCGGAGCTCGACTCTGATGCTAATCAACAACAGCGCATTCCTGTTACAGTTGAAGGGCCTTGATGGCCTTCATCACTGAACTTCAAAAGGCAAGTAAACAAAAACTGGCTCATGCTCTTTCAAAAAAGTAACTTTATCGTTCTAAGGTGATCAACTTTTCTAGCTTTTGTTTTTAAAAATCTTTGCAGACATGATAGTATTCTCCTAATAGCAGGTGGAACTGATTACTGCCACTACTCCTGGACCAAAAGGTTGATCAGATAAATTTTTATGTACAAGTTTTTGTAACACAACACAAACCTAATGCAACACTTGGAGAACTACTGAGTGAAATTTCCTAAGTGCAAACAGTAAACTTCAAAGACATATGCTCAAAACATGCAGTATATCTTAATTGTGCTTCCAAGCATGTTCAATATATCTTAATCCAGGCAAAAAGTCATCAGAAGCCCTCCTCGGTATTTGATTTGAGGCAAATTCTGCATCGATTCCTATGTACAATCTTACTCCCTCTATTTTGGATTTGGAATATATGTCTTTTGATTTTTATTGCAAAAACTTTTTAAAGTTTTGATCACATCGCTAGAACAATTATGTTCTAATTAATACGTCAAATCAAATAATCACAAAGGCAAGATAATAACACAATCGTAAACAGTAGACCGGAGATGCTCTTGGCTAAAATATCCTACCTGACAAAGATACTATAAACATTTTACATAATCTATCAAAACTGTTATGCTCCAACCGTCAAGAACCCTTAGCTATATTTATAGCCAACCTGATAAAGGATGATTCACCCTTAAGTATGATGTTAAGAGAATTAACTATATCAATCCAGAAAAGATGAGAAAACACAGAGAAAGAGATGAGAAAACAGATTTGACAATATAATTCTTTTCATAAAAAATACAAATGATGCTCATCTGTTTTTATACAACTTCCAGAATTTTCTAAAGCTCAACAAACTCTAACTGATTTTCCCGCCAATTCTCAATTTGACTATAATGTTGACTATTGACTCAGTTTTGACTTCTATTCAAATGTGCCTATAACATATCTCCCTTCCCCTAAAAAGACTTGTCCTCAAGGCACAGACAACCTCAAGTGACACTAAACGCAGGAAATTTTTGAACAAATGTCTCAGCAGATTCCCATGTAGCTTCTGATATTGGTGTATCTTTTCACTGAATCAAAAATTGCACTTGAGCTTTATTAGCCACTTTCTTCACCCTCCTGTCCACAATAGCTTGAGGAGTTTTGACAGTAGCAGGAGATTGCATAAAGCTAGGCAATATGACTGTCAATGGTAACACTCCATGAAAAGCTTTAAGCTGAGAAACATGAAAAACATCATGGATAGTTGAAGTAGAAGGCAATCTCAACTTATAAGCCACCTGTCCCACCACAGCAATGATTTGAAAAGGCCCAAAAAATTTTGGAGAAAGTTTCTGATTTGGCCTCAACTGGAGAGACTGCTGCCTATAGGGTTGCAATTTTAACCAAACCCAATCATTCTCTTGAAAAATCCTTTCAGACCTATTTTTGTCAGCTTGAAACTTCATCCTAGATTGAGCTTTCAGTAATTGCACCTTCAGATCAGCAAGAACTTGTTCCCTTTTCTGCAAACTCCACCATTCAGACAATGGCAACCAAGAACTCCAGTCTTTTTCATGCTGACTGCACATACATCTCAGATAACCTTCAAGGCACCTATTAACTACTTCAGTCTGTCCATCATTAGATTTTGGCAATCCTGTTATAAAGTCCATTGAAATTTCAGTCCATACTTCTTCAGGAATAGGTAGAGGTTGGAGTAGGCCAGGATAAGCAGACAAATCAGCTTTGTGGCTCTGACATACTTGACATTTTTGAACAAACTGTCTTATATCCTTAGTCATGCCTTTCCAATAAAACAACTGCTTAACCCTTTTGACAGTTAAATCCCTTCTTGAATGACCTCCCTCAGGGGTGGAATGGTGCCAAAATATAATTTTGGTTTTCAAATCACCTGAACTTCCAACTACAATTTTATTATTTCTTTTCAGTAATCCTGCCTGATAAGAAAAAAAATCCAAATTGTGATTTTGCTGCAACTGTGTCAAAATGGACTCAGACCAATTATCTCCAATGTAGCTTGCTTTGATTAAATCCTCCAAATTAGAAGAAACAACAGAAAGAGCTAAACAGAGAATTTCAGCCCCTGGTGCTCTAGAGAGTGCATCAGCTGCTATATTTTCCTTACCACTTTTATATTGAATTTCATAATCAAAACCAAGCAACTTAGACAACCAAAACTGCTGAAAAGGAGTTGAAACTTTCTGCTGAAGCAACCATTTAAGGCTTTTCTGGTCAGTTTTAATCACAAAGTGGCCTGCAGACAAATATTGCTCCCATTTTTGGACAGAAAATACAATGGCCAACAGTTCCTTCTCATACACAGACAATTTCTGCCATTTTGGCCCCAATGACCTACTTATAAAAGCTAAAGGATGCCCATTTTGCATTAAAACAGCTCCAATTCCATGCTTGGATGCATCAGTCTCCACAACAAAAGGAATTTCAAAATTAGGAACAGCTAAAACAGGTGCACTAGTTAAAGCTAACTTTAACCTGGTAAATGCTTCCTGAGCCTCTGCAGTCCATTGAAATGCTCCCTTTTTCAACAGATCAGTTAAGGGTTTGCTTAATGAAGCATATCCTCTCACAAATTTCCTATAATAGCCAGCCAAACCTAAAAAACCCCTCAACTCTTTCACAGTAGTTGGTACTTGCCAACAATTAATAGCAGACAATTTCTGTGGATCAGTTTCTACCCCTTGTGCAGAAATAAAATGTCCCAGATATTCAATTTTGTCAACTGCAAAAAAACATTTACTAGGCTTGATGTGCATATTATTCTTATGCATTAACTGAAAAACCTCATCTAAATGTTTCCAATGATCCTCAAGATTTTTGCTGTAAACCAAAACATCATCAAAGAATACCAAAACACACCTTCTGAGCAAGGGTTTGAACACAGCATTCATCCAACCTTGAAAAGAAGTGGGAGCATTAGTTAAGCCAAAAGGCATAACTAAAAATTCATAATGGCCTGTGTGTGTTTTGAAAGCAGTTTTGAATACATCATTGGGATGTAATCTTAGTTGATGATACCCTGCTCTAAGATCCAATTTACTAAAAACCTTTGCTCCAGCCAATTCATCAATAAGCTCATCAATAACTGGTATGGGAAATTTATCCTTAACTGTTTTTCTGTTAAGCTCTCTGTAATCAATACATAATCTCCAAGTACCATCCTTTTTCCCAACCAAAACCACTGGAGAAGCAAAAGGAGAAGAACTGTCCTGTATAATCCCTCTTTCCAACATCTCTTGAATTAACTGCTCAATGATATCCCTTTGTTTAACTGGATACCTATAAGGTCTGATATTGACAGGACCTTCCCCAGGACTCAATGGAATCCTATGATCAAAGACTCCTCTACTTGGTGGTAAGTCCTTTGGTTCATCAAAAACATCCACATATTTTTGTTTTAAAAGCTGCAATTCCTCATTTTCATGTTTCACCTTTGAAACCACAACTTGTTCTGAACCTGTAAGTTCAGTACTTCCCAGAAATAATTCTGAAATCTTTCTGACCTGAATCAAACAACAGTGTGCAGCATCCTGTAGCAATTTTCCAGAAGGCTGTCCCTCAATGACCTTAATCTTCTTCTGTGGAACCCCTTTCAAAGAAACTTGTTCATCATTAAGAATAAATTCCATCTTCAGTTTTTTAAAATCCCAATAAACAGGCCCTAAAGTAGATAACCATTGAACACCTAAAACCATATCACAACTTCCCAAAGAGATCAGCATAACCTCTGTCTTAAATTCTTTACCATTCATTAGCCAAGTAAAATTTTTACAAACATGCTTGCACACAATATGATTACCATCTGCAACTGTAATTGCTTGTGCATCAACCTCTTCTATGTTACAGCCTAACCCCTTTGCACAAGCTAAATCCAGAAAATTATGTGTACTTCCAGAATCCACCAATATATGAACTGTCTTCCATTGTACCATGCCCCTTAGCCTCATAGTCTGAAAATTTTGATTTCCAGCCAAAGCATTGACTGAAATACATGGTTCTGGTTCCTCAGTAATTTCAACAATCTCATTTTCAACATTTGCATTTGCAGTGTCTTCCATGTTACACCATTCCCCTGGTACTTCAACAGTAAACAACTGTGGCTCCTTAAACTTGCATTTATGACCCCTTTCATAAGCTTGATCACAATAATAGCAAAGTCCCTTGGCTATTTTCTCAGCTCTTATATCAGCAGGAATAAACCTAAAATTTCTAGGAACTTTGCCAGCAGTTCCACCATTGTTTCTATTCTGAGGAGTAGGTAATAAAGGAGGACCAGTATTGGCTAGTAATGGTACTGATTGGGTAGGTTTTGGATAACCCAATGAGGTCTGAGAATTAGATTTAGCAGGTTTATAAGCAATATTAAGTGCTTCTTCTTCCTTCAACCTGGCATATTCTATGGCTTCAGTAACACTAATTGGCTTAAAGGCCTTGACAAATGGCTTAACAGTAGGTTTCAATCCTCCAATAAAACTATCCAAAATATAGGCATCCGGTAAAACATGGTTATACTGTAGCATTAATGATCTAATTCCTTCAAATTCATCAATATAATCTTC
Organism: Heracleum sosnowskyi; assembly: GCA_030848705.1. Taxonomy (NCBI): domain Eukaryota; kingdom Viridiplantae; phylum Streptophyta; class Magnoliopsida; order Apiales; family Apiaceae; genus Heracleum; species Heracleum sosnowskyi. Next base: position 72,569,614 of record CM061241.1, on the reverse strand, counting down.
TAATTGACCACTTTGCTGCAACTTATTAAATTGCTCCACAACCTTACTAGATCCATCATCCCTAAATCTTGCAACCAAATCCATGATAAAATCATCCCATTCAACAAATTTTCTCACAGCAAGATAACTAGTAACCCAGATTTCAGCCTTATCAGTCATGTACAAAGAAGCTAAATCTACTTTCTGATCATTACCAATCTTGCACAATTCAAAGTATCTATTGCATTTCTTGATCCAAACCCTAGGATTAACTCCATCAAACTTAGGAAAATCTAGCTTAGGAGAAAACTTGAAAGATCGATTACCTATATCAAGAGTTTGATCGACATTGATTCTTTGATCGACATTGATTCTGGCATTATCATCACCATTTCGTCTAGACGATCCTGCTCCCTGCAATTGCGACTTGATCTCATCAATCGTCTTCATCAAACACATCAATGTATCTTCTACCTTCTTATTCTGAACATCTTGTCGTTGATTATATGATTCTAACTTCTTATCTACGACTTTGATATGCTCCTCCATAGCTGTTAATTTCCGTGTTTTAGCCAGTGCTCAACAATCACCAGAATTAGCACTCAAAATCACCAGATCAGAACTCATGCCCAGATCAGTTGTATATTACGTATATTGTATGTATACTGTATGTATAACTATCCACAAGGAAAGAGATGCTCTGATACCAATGATAAAGGATGATTCACCCTTAAGTATGATGTTAAGAGAATTAACTATATCAATCCAGAAAAGATGAGAAAACACAGAGAAAGAGATGAGAAAACAGATTTGACAATATAATTCTTTTCATAAAAAATACAAATGATGCTCATCTGTTTTTATACAACTTCCAGAATTTTCTAAAGCTCAACAAACTCTAACTGATTTTCCCGCCAATTCTCAATTTGACTATAATGTTGGCTATTGACTCAGTTTTGACTTCTATTCAAATGTGCCTATAACACAACCTCAATCCCTTGGCCATATTCGCCACGTATCTCTTGTACAGGTATGAGTCTTTTTTTCTTTCACTTCTACATTTCTATATCAATTTAAGGCTTCGCTTTTGTTTGTAATTATTCTACAAATTGGATTGTGTATTCTGCTAGGTCCTCTGAAAATTAAGGTAACGAGATGCTCTATGATGTTGTGATTTGTTTTTTGAATTTGTTTATATCAAACTGTTTTCTTCAGTTTATTGCACACAAGGTGTTTGATCAATTGTTTGTACCAGGTTTGTGACTATAAATAAGTGTTAAACTTTTTTTATGAATTTTATATAATAAATCAGTGTTATTATTAATATATTAAAATTTCATAATTTTTTGAACTAAATTTCTAAAAATATATGACCACAATTTAAGATCAATTAGTTAATATTAATTTTTAAAGTTCAATTTGAAAATGTATGATTTGCAATTATAATATACTATTTCAAAATATAGCCAACCATTATAGCCAAACCACATTAGAGCATCTCCAATGGTGGAGAACCCTTAGCTAAAATCATAGGTGGATTGCCATAAATAAAAAATTTAGATAATGTCTAAAAAAAAATCCGCTCCAATGGGATAAAACTGTTAGCTAAAATTTTAGCCAACCTCTCCATGTTGGCTATTTTTGTCGAACCCCTATGGACCTGTAGTAAAACTCCACATCAATTATTACCATATTCAAATCATATATTCTATTTTTAACAACTTGAAATAATAATAACATTCTATTTTTAAAATATAGCCAACTAGTATAGCCAACTCTATTGGAACACAATATCTTACAGGTTCAGCAAATTTTACATAATCAGCATTTTATATTATTTTAGCTAACGATTTTAGCCAACACCGTTGGAGATGCTCTTAGAGCACTTTACCTTACAGATTCAGCAAATTTTAACCCACCATTATTTTATATTATTTTAGCCAACCATTATAGCTAACCCCTTTGGAGATGCTCTAATAAATTAAATAGAAAGAAAAAAGGTTTAGTTAGAGCATCTCCAACCCTTTGCACCCCTTAGCTAAAACTTCCCGCCGTCAATTGCACAGTACTAATTATCGCCAACTTCTTCAAAATCTTATGTTTGGCTATATTTGTTGAATGCTTAGTAGGAGCTTTCCATGTCATCTCCCCTCTCCTGCTTTCTTTCATCCCACCACTTGATTTGTAAGAATATCTTCAATATCCTATTTTGTTTTTTTTTGTTTTAGATTAGGGATTTCGTTTATGTTTATTGTATAACATGGCCTTGGTGATTTGTTTGAACTTTTCAAAATCAAATTTATAAGGTGTATTTCTTTGTATGAAATTAATATGGAGGCAGTATGAATTGTTTGATTGATTGTCTGAATGAAATGTCTGAAGCCAAAACTTGTCGTGTATAAGTTCTGTACATATCAATATTAAAATCATTTAGTGTTAATATTAATTTATTAATCAATAAAAAATTTAAAAATGTATGACCACAATTTAATTTAATAACATTAAATTTAATAATTAATTTTTTTTTGAAAAAGTATTCTTTAAAATTAAAATATATTATTTTCAAAATATAGCTAATCCCGTTGGAGCAAAACACTTTACAGATTCAACAAATTTTAACTCTTATGTTGTCCCTTTAATATAATACTAGCTTATGACCCGTGCAATGCACGGCTCTTTTTTTAATATTTATAATTATATTAATTTTATGTTATTAGTTTTAAGATTTTATTTATTACGTTTTATACACTCAATACATTATTTATGTTCTATCTTGAGTTCTAAAAATCAGATTTAAAAATAAATTTACGGCTCACATAAAATTCACAAAATAATCTTTAATTTAGTTATAGTTTAACAAATTCTTTTTCAATTAAAACTACCCTCAAACTGAAGAAAAATAAAATAACGAATTTTTACATTAGTTCTATTCAACTTAGGAATATAATTAAAATAAAAAAACCAACTCAACGTACGATTAAAGTATATACCAAGAATTAAATGAACATACTCAACTTAGAATTTGAAGTTATGAATTTTTACATTGAGAATTCTAGTCAATTTAAAAAACCTACTCATATTTGGTTTATATTATTAAAATAAATCTTTTTAATATTAAATCTAAGGGTTCTGATTCATCTATTTTAAGATCAACGGTCCTTATTGATTTGACGACACAGGACCAAAGTTTTGGATAAGATCCCTCTTACGCTTATTATATAGTCCCTCTTACGCTTATTATATATAAGTATTTAATTTAATTGAATATTAGTATTAATGGAACTGATATTTTTATTAAATTTTAATTACTTCTAATCAAATTCTAATACTAATACTTCCACTTTGATTTATATCCTTTTTAGTTAATAGTTTCTATTTTTATATGATATAATCTTGATCGTCTATTTTTAAAAATATCAGATCCAATGGTTGAGATTGTTTTGACGGTACTGAGGACCGACCAAAGTTTTGGATAAGATCTCCCTTACGCTTATTATAAAATAGAAAATGTGACATGTTTTAGTTGAAAAAGGTAATTGCATGTCAATTAAAAGTATTAAAATAGATTTTAAAGTAAATAAGTAAGGGTTTGCCCGTGATATATTTGGAAAAGAAGAGATTTTAGTAAGGAAAATAGAAAATATAACATGTTTCAGCTGAAAAAGGTAATTGCCCGTGATTTTTCTAGAAAAAGAGGGGAAAAGTAATTATCAATTAAAATTATTAAAATAGGTTTTAAAATAAATAAGTAAGGGTTTGCTCATGATATATTTGGAAAATGAGGAATTTTAGTGAAGGAATAGAAAAAGTAACATCTGAAAATAAATTTGCCTATGATTTTTTTAGAAAAAAATAGTAATGTATTTTAACTGAAAGAGTAACTGATTATAATAATTTTTATAATAATTAAATAAATAATTAAATAAGGCAAGTACCGTATCAAAAACAGGTACCAAAAAATAGGTACCAAAACTTTCAATGTTTCGTCTTTAATAATATAGTATAGATAGATAGATAGATTTATAATATTAGTATTTTATACTACTAAATGGAATAGCCCGTGATATTTTTGAGATTTTAGTTAGGAGAAATATTAGTTAGAAAATATAAAAAAGAATATATGTTTTGGAAAAAAAAGCTAATCGGTTAGTAATTAATAATTATAATATTATTATTTTATTTTATTAATAAAACCGTTCGTGATATTTTTGGAAAATGAGAGGTTTTATTTAGGAAAAATAGAAAAGTAGAAATTTTAGTTAGAAAATATAAAAAAGAATATACAGTTTGGCTAAAAATGGTAATGGGTTAGTTATTAGTAATTATAACATTATTATGTTATTTTATTAAATGAAACTGTCTGCGATATTTTTGGAAAATGAGATGTTTTAGTTAGGAAAAATAGAAAAGATATTCTATATAATAATTTTAATATTTTATCTAACGGTTCTCATCGATTTGATCAAAAATATCTAACGGCTATAAATTGAGTGACCAGACTACAAAAACGACCGGACTACAAAACTTTCAATGTTTCGTCTTTAATATAATAGTATAGATTAGCTGAGTTGCCGAGTTTTCGAGACTACTCAACTCTTTTTAAGAAATTTTTGCCTCACTTAGAACCAGTGTTCTAAGAAACGTTTTATGCGGGCTCTTATGCGGGTGACTATGCGAAAGCGGGTTGTAAACGCTGCGATTAGTGCATAATCGGGTTTTAAAACGATCAATGAAGTTTAGGCGGTCTAGTAAGCGGATTAAGCGGTCATTAAGCAGATTTAAGCGGTCAAAATGATGTTGACCTGCTATTTTTTTAATTTTAAAATAATAATGTTTATTATAATATGACTATAATTATCATAAAATTTTAAAATACCTTTTTTGATTAAAAATGTTTTATCTTTAAATTATTATTACTTAATTATTACATAATTTTAATTTTACATGTAATAATATTATATTTAAAAATTTAAAAATATATATTATTAATCCGATTAGTGACCCGCTTAAAATTCCGCTTAAGCGTCCACTTAGCCGCTTAAGCGCTAGAAGGTCCTCTCACCGTTTCGGACCGCTTTGCGTTTTTTAGAACACTGCTTAGAACACACAAGAGTATAAACCAATCTATATTATATATCTATACTATCTATGCTCTTTATTAATAAACAAAATAATATTTAAATGATGTCCGATACCAAAATACTAAATTTGGTTATCACTAAATCTGGGTTTGATTCCTCACAACTATGTAATTATACAACATTTATTTACTTTAAATTCTTTAACTTCACCCAAGTTCGATTACTTACAACTACGTAATTATACCAGATTTATTTATTTATTTTATTTCATTAGCTTCACCTAGGGTTCAATTCCGGGCAACTACATATTTATACAAGATTTATTTATTTACTTTAATTGCATTAGCTTATTTACTTTAATTTCATTAGTTTCATCCATGATTCAATTCTCTACAAAGTATTTTTTGATAATATTTAATAATAATTTATTAAAATTTTAATGTTGGCTCATGCTAGGCGGCACGGGTTATCAGCTAGTGTATACTATCTATACTATATTATAATAGATGAAACATTAAAAGTTTGATTGGTCGTTCGGTCCTAAGTGATTTTACTTAATTACCCTTACTTATTTTTAAATAATAACATTATTTATAACCAATTATCTTTTCGGCTAAAATACATTACTTTTTCTATTTTTTTAACAGAATCCCCTTTTTTCTAAAAAAAATCATGGGCAATTACCTTTTCAACTAAAATATGTTACTTTTTCTATTTTTACTTACTAAAATCCCTAATTTTTCAAAAATATCACGGACAAATCCTACTTATTTATTTAAAACATATTTTAATACTTTTAATTACGAACGATCTATCTATCTATACTATTATATAATAAACGAAACATTAAAAGTTTGGTCGGTCGGTACTAAGTGATTTTACTTAATTACTCTTACTTATTTTTAAATAATAACATTATTTATAACCAATTATCTTTTCGGCTAAAATACATTACTTTTTCTATTTTTTTAACAGAATCCCCTTTTTTCTAAAAAAAATCATGGGCAATTACCTTTTCAACTAAAATATGTTACTTTTTCTATTTTTCCTTACTAAAATCCCTAATTTTTCAAAAATATCACGGACAAATCCTACTTATTTATTTAAAACATATTTTAATACTTTTAATTACGAACGATCTATCTATCTATACTATTATATAATAAACGAAACATTAAAAGTTTGGTCGGTCGGTACTAAGTGATTTTACTTAATTACTCTTACTTATTTTTAAATAATAACATTATATATAACCAATTACCTTTTCGGCTAAAATAAATTACTTTTTTTTTATTTTTTTAACGGAATCCTCTCTTTTCCTAAAAAAATCACGGGCAATTACCTTTTTTTAACTAAACCATGTTACTTTTTCTATTTTTCCTTACTAAAATCTCTCATTTTTCAAAAATATTATAGGCAAATATTTACTTATTTATTTAAAATCTATTTTAATACTTTTAATCACGGATAATTACCTTTTTCAACTAAAACATGTTACTTTTTTATTTTTCTTTACTAAAACCCCTCATTTTCCAAAAATATCACAGCAAACCGTTACCTATTTATTTTAAAATTGATTTCAATACTTTTAATTATTTTAAAAAGTTTAATACACCTACTTATCTATTTTTTAACAAATGCAATTAATAAAATATTAAAACATAAATAATAAAAATAACAATTTTTAAATACAATTCGTGCATCACACGGGTTTTAAACTATATAATTTATATCCTATTACATAATTAATAATTAATGAGGGACAATATACAAATATTTTATAAATATTTGAAGGATGTAAACCTCTCAAATTAAACCTGATTTGTTCTTTTTGGCACCGATATTGTAAATTTATCATGCAATTTTGTATAATGATGTAATTTGAAATATGAACAACGGGTTTTTTCTTCCGAAAACATAGGAGCAATGATTTTAATTCAATAACTTTTTGGATATTAATTTGTAAAAACTTTGATTATAGGTTTGTTGTATGCATTGAGTTTACTCATTAAGTTAAAAATAGTTTGCGTTTGAATATTTATTCATTATTATTTGTGTTTCATGGAGTTTGCAACTTAATTTTTAAATATCTATCTCCTAACAAATTCATTAGAATTAATAATTAAAATAGTAAAATAAAAATTTAAAATTATGTTTGAAAGAATAATTAGGATTTCTTTTTCTAATCAACATAAGGATCTTAAAATGATTTGGTCAAACTGCATCCCATAAAACTATAAAATCTATACTATCTATAATATCTATACTTGAGGCCTCATGAATGAATGACCACGACACACACTTAGTTGCCTATAGACTATTATTGTCATAGATCAGACACACACATTTCCAACTTCAAGTAATGCGAGACAACAACGAGCAAAATTCTTGTGTTATGATCTTATAGCTAGCTCATACTATTAGTTGTAAAGTATACTAACATAAAATAATACATGAATTCTGTTTTTCCATCACAAAATCAATGTGGGCCAAACCCATATACTATACTTCAAGCAAGCGACTTTATCTTAATTTAATTAGGGAAATTCTTAATGATACCACTGTATTATTGGCTTTTTCAAATGGTACCAATTGAAGTTTTGGTCTTCCAAATGGAACCACTGAACTTTTGGCTTCGTCCAAGCGGTACCACTCTATCTAACAAACGTTAATTACACTGTTAATCCCAAATAAACATAATTTTCCCTCCAAAATACTGTTACCAATAGAACAGAAACAAATTGAGAGTTTCTAACAGTGCAATACCAATAACCAAGCATAAAAAACATCTATACTAGTCCAAAAACATTAAAATTCAGTAGTTCTAAACATTAAAATAGTCCAAAAACATCAAATCTGAGGTTGGGATTGAGACTGGCTTTGAGATGCTTCATGGGCTGCTAATTTAGCTGCTGCCTTGGACTGATCTCTAACTCTTGGACGTCTAACCACCACTGGTCCACTTCCTGCACCCTTGGCCTTTTCTTTTGCAGTCAAACCTCCGTTGCAAGTTCTGGCATTATGGCCAAGACAATCACATTTTCTGCATTTCACAGTCTTTGCTCTCTTCCCCTTTTGATCTTCTCCATCTTCCCTCCTTCTGTTTTTGCTTGGTCTCCCAACTCTTCTATTCATTATAGGTGGCTCAATGGTAGGCAGATCATTAAATGCAGGCCATTGTTCTTTGTCAGGTATGGGATTAATGTGAAAACTGTAACACTATTTGTATGTCCTTACAGAATACCATATGCTAACAACCTTATGAGGGTCAATCTTTGCATGAATCATAGCCCTTATAGCATGTCTACAAGGTATACCAGAAATTTGCCAAGCCCCACAAGAACAAACCTTGTTATTTAAAGACAAAGAAAAATGAGATTTACCCTCATGAATCTCATATTCCCCTGGCTTGGACATATATGCTTTGCAACTTATAGTGTCCTTGCTGATGTCTTTAAGTAGCTTTGTGATCTTGGGACAAAGATCTTCATCCTTCCAAGCCATGGCACTTTGATGCCTTGTAGCTATTCTAACCATGCATACTCTTCTGATGCTTATATGAAACAATAATTGTTTAGACTAACTAAAATATTACAGACAAGTACTTGTGAAGGAGAAGCAATGTACCTTCAAGCAATATTAGGACTGGTCTGCACCTATCTATTCCAAGAGTTGAATTAAAACTCTCCACAAAGTTTGAAGTGTTGGAGTCATTACAAACATTAGAGTCAAATTTGTGTTTGCTCCAATTTGCAGGATCACCTAATTGTGCAAACCAGGTCATCACTTTCTCACCTCCAGCTTCCTTTAGCCTTTCCATTGCTTTCCTATATGTGAATTGTAAAGTGGCATTGCAGGCTCTCCAAAATAAAATATACATTAAAGGACCAGAAAACTATTTTTTGTAGTTTCTAGAGATGTGTCTGCAACAATATCTTCTTTTCACAGTTGGCCAAACATCCATTAGAGCAAGATCAATTCCTTAATTAAGTAGTAACATCCATTACAAACATTAAGCATAAAAAAATCAAGTAGTAACAAGCATAACATTAAGTAGTAATATTAAGTTGATACCTTTTGCCTATCAGATATTATTGTCCAGTTCTTCCTATTTGATTCCTTTAGCATGGTGTTAAGATTCCAAAAAAAATCATGACCAATTCTCCTTATCCTCTACACTGACTACACCATAAGCCAATGGAAAAATCTCATTATTTGCATCCATGGCAACTACTGAGAGTAGAATGCCTCTATAATTGCCCTTGAGATGTGTTCCATCTACACCTATTAGAGATGAAAATGTTGTTGAATAATAGAGTCCTAGAAATACTTTCACTTTCCACAGTTGAGAAATATGCCTTTGAATCTGGATTGGTCAGACAAATAACCTTGGTTTAAGCTGGTAGCTCACTGTAGGACTCATCATGTCCACCAAACAATTTGTCTATTGCCAACTTCTTCATGTTATACAAAGAACTTTTCTTCATGTACACCTCATATCTCTGAAATAACAACTCATTTAGAGCATTCCCTGGAATGTCTGGATTGGCTCTTACATCCTCTAACAGTTTTGAAGCAGCCCATTTCACATCACATATTGGATTATATGTTTCTAGCCCCCTACAAGTATGCACATTGGGTTCAATCTTCTTAATTGCCCAGGTAATGCCATCAGGAAGCCTACTACTATGAATTCTCCAATCACAGCAAGCTACATAGCAAGTAGCTGTGTATCTTGTGTTGTCTGCCCACAAAACATTGATTGCAAAGCCTTCTTGCACACAATAATCTTTCAATGTTTCTTTGAAATGGCTTTTATCAAGAAAAATCGTCTATGGCTTTAACTTAATTTTTCCAAACTCTTGCTCTTCACAAAGCTCCCCATTTTTGTACAGCCTCTGGTAATACTCATCATCATCATCATTGTCCACAAAATCATTCCAGTGTCCATGTTTCCGATTATCTTTGACTTTTGGTATTGTGTTGATCTCCTCGTCAGAAGGGATATTTGATTCTCCATAATTGAAGTCAAAATCATCATCTTTGTCACTTTGATTCTCATCAGACTTTTCTTCACTAAAACACACTATTCTCTTATCACTCCTTTTCCCAGTTGCACTAGATTCAACAGTTACACTATCCTCTGGTAATGTACGAGCTGTTAGGGTTAAACCCTTTCTTCTAGCTGTTGATTTAGGTATTTTTTTTGCAAACATAGTCTCAATAGGAGGCTCAGAGAAGATAGGGTTCACAGGATCAGAAGGAATGATACTTGTAATTGGAGAAAATCTAGGGCTCCTCCTCATAAGTAAAGACTGGAAGGCTGTTTTTGGTGATATGGGAGGTGGAGGTAGGTTAGTAGGCTGACTTGCTTTCTTTTTGGGAGGAGGTTTCTGTTTGGTTGTTTTGGTGGTTTTTTTTGTTATAGTTTCGGTGGTTGTAACACTTTTTTTCACTTGTTGCCTCTGACAATTCATCGAATTATCCTCAAGATCCTCCAATGAAGGCAGGTTTTCAGAGATATCTGCATTCCCACAAGAAGCCACACTCATTTTTTTCTCTTGAGATCTCCTAACATTCAGAACCAACTTGTACAATTGATTTGGTTTAACCACAGTACCAACCCAAATTGTTATCTATTTCTTTGAAGTTAATCGATCAAACATCTTCATCAAATCCATATCTAAGAGTAATGGATAATGTTTCATCTCAAATACATATGCAAAAGTTGGAAAATAGGGTTCCATATTAATACCCCATTTTTTTGCTTCATCTTCATATTCTATCACAATATCTAGCAACGTGGTCTTCTCCGTATCAACCTTAACATCAACACTTTTATCCCTCCAATTAAAGATTAGCATTTTCTCTACACCACCCATCTGCACATACACACACACACACACACACATATACACAACCATACTTTCGAAAAATAGCACATATACATACACATACATAATTACACACATATTGTACAAACCCAAAAATCCGACATACCCTAAAATAGCAGATACATACACATACATAAATACACACACACATATACACATATTGTTCAACAGAGAGGCTTAGTATAATTCAGATATAGGCTTTCGAATACATACATTTGATGCAGATTAGTATCGAATTGAGTAGCAGTGATAGATGTTTGCAGAAATCGCCCCAAAGCCCCAATTCGTTCATCCTAATTAGTTTAGCCCCAATTAGTTTCATTTTTGAACAGTAATAGCAGTTTTAGAGAGTGTTATAAGAGAGTATTTACTTTTAAATTAAATATATTTAACATTTAATAAACGGTGTAATTAACGTATGTTAGACAGAGTGGTACCGCTTGGACGAAGCCAAAAGTTCAATGGTTCCACTTGGAAGACCAAAACTTCAATTGGTACCATTTGGAAAAGCCAATAGTACAGTGGTACCATTAGGAATTTCCCATTTAATTATGAATTATATTAAGAGAATGACTTAGAAACATGAAATTTTAACTCCGCATAGCAATAAACAAGTTTCATTCGTTTAGTTTTCGGAAATTTCATCAAAAGGTCATCAAAACTAAGCTTCAAATTTTCCATTTTCTATCATTCCCCTACAAATTCATAACAGATTTGCATATTAGATTTTATACATTGGCATATTTTTCAGAATCGGTATCCACTTTCGAGTTTGAACCCCTCCTAAGTCCCCTACCAGATAAAATTGAAATATTTAACCTTAAATCTTTGTTCGTTTGCTATAACCACATTCACTCCGTACACGACGACATATCAAAGGCTATAGTAATTATGTAAGATTTTGAGACAATATTATTCTTTCTCAATTGTGTTCGTCAAATATTTTAAGGAATAACATTTTTCTCTAGTTGTGACCTCGGAATAATATTCGCTAATTTATGTAATCGGACATCTTCAGAGATTTAATGCTGTCATTGAGAGTTCTGAAAACTCTTGCTATACTCGCGGTATTAATACCTTTAGATTTTAGGTGATAGACTCCAAATATATCTAATTCGCCCTTATAACTTGTTATTACCCCTTCAAATCATGATAAATTATAATTCGTGTCCTGAACTTCAGCATCGCATTGAAAGAAATTCATTAATACGTTCATATACCAGTAGAATAAGGGATTGAAGATATTCAAAACATCTATTAAAATTCAATATAAATACTGAAAAATCTCGCTAAAATTATCCTTATGCAATGGAAGCTTTAATGATGGATTTAAAGAGCATGTGCAAAATCACTTAAGCATTCCATTCATATTAGTAGTTGTAAACAACTGTAACCTTGAGAGTTGACAAGCTAAGCAACATGTCAAATTTAATGAGTTTTTAGCATAGTTTAGAGTCCGTCGTAGGTCGCGCTGGAGTTCATGTGTGTATAAAATTTTAGTAGTTTGAAACAAGTCATGTTAAATAATTAATATTTTAAATTCAAACAGAAAGAGAGTATGAAACGAAATAGTAAACAATGACTCCAAATAGTAAACGAAATAGTATCAATCAAAATATTAGGCACGACTGATCTTATTATATTTTTCTGTAGATCTCCGAATGAGAAGGATCTTGTCGGTTCTCATAGTGTCTCTAGGAAAGGTTCTCATAGTGTCTCTAGGAAAGTACTTTGTGTTAGTCAACAGTCACAAACAGAATCTTGCAATAGAGCCGACAATTTCGTATACGACACAATAATACGATACGAAAATATTTATTTATATTTATTTTTTTGATACATAAAATTATACAGGTAAATTTAATGTCGATTTTGGATTAACGAAAGCTACATGACACGAAATGAAAGTACACTGTGTGTCTTGGAAAGTAGTAGTGTGTTAGCAGTACTTTGCAAGACTATATGTACCGATAGATCGATTTGTAATGCTGAGTATAGCCACAACAATATCAGCATTTTCTGACAAACTTTTAGCCTATCTTTCGTGAAGAAAGCGTTCTTCCATCAAAGTTAGACTGTCGGATAATCATCAGACACACACGTTTATATAATTATGAATATAGGTTCTTTGTATGACAATGCCATTGCCGGACAAGCTGACGCCATAAGTAAACTGAAAAAGATTGCTGATGACCTAAACGATGACTGGACTATCCTTCACTACGAATGCAGGAATGGAAACACAAGACGCGTGCGATTTATAGTGGAGCAGTTTGCCAGCAAAAATTATTTGGTCAAGGTGGACAAGTTGAATAATACTCCCCTTCACGTTGCAGCATATCATGGACGCACTGCAGTCGTTAAGGTCCTGATTGATGCAGCGGCCAAATGTTTGCCGTCTTTTTTCTATTCGGTTTATGATGATGAAGATGCTCCAATTAATCGTTTCCAAGATTTTGTTAGGCAAGCTAATAACAACGGAAACACTGCCTTACACTTGGCAGTGATCAGAGGAAATGCGGATATTGTTAATCTCTTAGTAGAGGCAGATCCGGGTGATAGCCATATTCTAAACGGTGATGGGGTAACCCCACTCTACCTTGCGTGCAGTTATTGGCGGACCGATATAATCAAGATCATCTGTACAACTTGCACAGCTCCATCTTTATACGAAAAATTTGGTTCAACTGCCTTGCATGCTGTTGTTTTGCGGCCCTTCAGAAGAGGTATATATTTTGTACACCCTCCGTTCCAGTTTTATTGTCCAAAATTTCCTTTTTGTTCGTCCCCAAATTTTTGTCCACTTTTAGTCTATATGATAAATTATGTGTTAATTATGTTAATTTTTATGAAAAGTAATATAACTGTTAATTTTTATGAAAAGTAATATAACTTTTTGGTAACTATCAGTTTATTTCATATGATTGAATAAAAGGTGGGTTTTTGATGATGGACAATAAAAATGGGACGGAGGAAGTATTACATTGTTAAACAGACCATACTTAAATTTAAAATCAGGTATTTTTGGTATTTGGTTAATCTTATCATTTGTAAAATGGCTATATAGTTTTATACTTAAGAATCACAAATTTACACTAATATTGTGATTAATTACTATTACTAGCTTATAACCCGTGCCAAGCACGGGCCGAGCATGAGTCGACATTAAAATATTAGTAATAATAAATTATTAATAAATATTATTTAAAAATGTATTTCTCGAGAATTGAATGATAAAAATATATAATAAATAAATAACTATTTAATTATGTAGTTATAGACAATCGAACTGTGCATAAAGCTAAAGAAATTAAAGTAAATAAATAAATCTTGTATGATTACGTAGCTGCAAAGAATCTAACGCTCGATGAAACTATTGAATTTAAAGTAAATAAATAAATCTTGTATAATTACGTAGTTGTAAGGAATCGAACCTGGATGAAGCTAAAAAATTTAAAGTAATAAATCTTGTATAATTATGTAGTTGCGAGGAATCGAACCCGGGTCAAGTGATAACCAAATTTGGTACTTTGGTACTTTAGTACCGCTCGCCATTTTCACATTGTTTTGCTTATTAATAAAGAGTATAGATTAATATTTACGCTTCACCATAGATGTGCTTCAGCTCCTCATTGATGCAGCCAAACGTTCCGGACATGAAAGTTTCGAAGCTATACTCGATAAACCTAACCAAAACCGTAAAACTGTCTTAGAGGAAGCAGTGCTGGAAAATAACTGTCACATGGTTGAGTTGATATTAGCAGAACATCCTGCATATCAACATGAACGTCTATCAAATTCATATACCAAGCTCATCCCTCTAATTGACATGGCAGTTCAGAAAAAGAATTACGACATGGTAAAACTACTGTGTACAACTTACGACACGGCAAAGCCCAGTGTTTACAACAATGAAGGCCTGACCGTTCTGCTTGCTGCTTTTAGAAATCGTGACAAAGGTACGCAGTCATATCTGCAAGTTTGTATGAATGCTTGCTTAAATTAAAACATTCCATCCTGCTGTTAAGTAATTATATTCAACACTCGATCCCCCTCACTCGTATGAGTGAACAACCAAATAGACAAAACAAATCGTGAAATTGTTTATACCATGTTAAGTAATCAACTCCCCCAAAACTTTAAGGTATTACAAAGAAACTTTAATTGGATATATTAAATCTAACACCTTCGGAATAAAAAAATTAAATTGAAGTTAAAAAAATTTCTATAACAATTGTTGTAATGATGTCAATGGATCAGCAGCTGGTTTGCATTTTACTTTACTTTATATGAAGTGCAACGACTAAGAAACATGAAAAACATGTACCTGTTTTGTGGTCTAACTAATAAAAGAAATTTTTTACACAGAACTTGTAATTCGTCTTTTGAATGAGAGCAATTACCTAGTAACCTATGCTGATGACGAGGGATTGTCACCACTTCATCTTGCCGTAAAGTACGAATTTGATTCAGTGCTTGAAGTACTAGTTAAGGTGCAAGAATCTATCCGACAGCCGTTCGTGTACAGAGATAAAGAAGACACGCCACTTTGGTCGGCAGTTAGCAAAGGCTATACATCGACAGTAATACGACTTCTACAAGTATTGCCACCATCCTCATATGAAACTGGTATGCCTTACCTTCTAGAAATACTTCACATGGCGGTGTCTCAAAGTAACAAGGAGATGATACGATCTATTTTAAACTTGTGTCCGGAAGAGTTTATTGACAAGATTCTGAATTTTAAGATGTCCAGTTGTGGTAATGATACACCTCTCCATGTGCTTATTCGTAACGGTTGTTTCGTTCCCGAACTCATAAAACATAAGAGTGTTGATAGAATGGCAAAAAATGATCAGAACTGGACCCCTTTGGACCTGTCATATTTGGACGATGAAATCATAGCTGAACAGGTACATACAAACCTTATCTTATACATATTTTGGTACATACTTTTACGGTAGGATTCACAATGCCTGGTGGATACCACCAAAGTGGAGAACCGGATCAAGGGTTGGTTCTTCTTTCAAAGAAGACAGCTTTCCATGTGTTTATGGTATCAGACGCATTGGCTCTAGCACTATCAATAACTTCTCTGTTTATCTACTTCGTCTCATCTCTGTACGAAGATCCCAAGAAAGTGTCAAGATTTGACTTGGCATCAACATTGCTCAACATTGTTTCAGTTATCGCAATGATGTTGACATTCATAGCAGGAGTATATGTCGTGTTATCCCACACAGCACGACTTGCTGATACCGTTTGCATCATCTGTTCGGCTTTCTTTCTTGCCATCATTGTTTTATTGATCCAGATGATACGAGATCTCAATGATGTAGAAAAACTTAAGTTAACTTAAAATGTGAGAATGCACTACGCCATAAGTGGGCTACAGCAACACCTGAAAAAGTGTGGTTATAGCCCAAAAAATTGTTGGTAAAAGGAAAAAAATAGGCTATGGTCACACTTTGACCAAATTTGAGGGTGTTACAAAAAGGGCCGCTACCATAGGGGTCTACGCCAACACTTTTGTAGTTTTTGGTAACACGGGAGAAATGTGTAGGCGTAGACCCCTACGCTAACACTTTTTATTTCTGTGGCTACATATTATTAGTTGTTGCTATAGATCTATACCAACACATTTATCTTTGTAGTAACACTACTAATAGTATTGCTATAGACCTATGCCAACACAGTTGCAGTACTATTGTAACACCAAATTATGAAACACTTAGATGTTTTTACCAACACCCTTACCACTATGCCTACACTTTTTCTTGAACATTTTTAGATTTTGTGCCAACACTTTGCTATACTTTTGCCAACACATAAAGACTAAATAATTTGGAGTTAATGGTTACACTTTGCATGCTTTTTACCAACACTTTAAATAAAGAATAGCAACATGTGACATTGAAATATAGAACTTCCCATTCAAAATATTACCAAACAATCCAATACCTAAATAGGCTGTCCAGAAGCCATTTCAATACATTAAAACCATCCAAAATAACAACAAATCCACAAACCATTCCAATCATCCATCTACTACATAAACCATACCAACATTGAAAAGTTAAGTACATATAACTACTGTTTTTACTTAGCATAGCATAAAATGATCTGATCAGTCAGTATTGACATCATTGTCATCTTCATAAGACACTTCGGCAGATTTTTCAGAGTTCGCAGATTTCTCAGAGTCCTCAGAAGTGTCTAACTTTAATTCTGGATTCTTTTCAGCCAACATTTTCATCATTTCTCGCATTTTTTGGTCAAGTTTATGATCCATCTCTTGCTGAAGTTGAGCTCTGATCTTAGCAGTTAGCTCCGACACCAACTGGTCTGGAACTGGAATGGAGGATGTACCTGAAGATGTTAAAGACGTTGACTTTGGTTCCTTTTTCCGAATAAGCCTCCCAATTAGGTAAGATGGGTTGTGTTCCTTGTCACCACGAACCAATTTATTAGCAGCTTCCACACCTTCGGTTTCCAGAGTTTTCTTAACATCAACCTGTAAAAGAACATAGCATTTGTTTAAAACGCAAATACAATCAACAATAGATAAATTAGTAGAGGAAAATGTCAATTGAATTATTTGAACTTACAATTTTATCATTAACCATTTTGAGCACCTGTTCAGGCAACTTGTACTCACGCTTCTCGTCTCGTTTGCGAGTCGCTAGGTAGATATCAGCATCTGATACTTTAATCGGATCTTCCTCACCATTACCCTCACCCTCGCCATCATCATTGACAGGCATTTTCCCAAGTTTCTCCTGTTTTTCTTTTTCCAGTTTGGCCAGTTTTTCAAGTCGCTGAAGTAAATTTACATATTAAAAATATGAACTATCCTGCTAATACATTGGGGAATACAAAAACTAATAAAATTTCTACAAAATATACTTGAAATAACATCAAATTACATTACCAGCATGTGGGCAACTTGCGCGAAACTCGTGGATCCAGTAGTATGTGTTTCAGTAATTTTCTGTCGTGCCTCTGAATTCTTTTTTGCAATTTCCTATATAACAAAGGGAACATTTATCATCGCTTTTCATACTAAATTATCCATAATAATCATCACTTTTCAGTCCATAATATTTTAAAATTAGTGTCTCGTCCTATGTTCCTATGTATTATTCTAAATTATTCATCTTGTGAATTATTCAAAGTTAGAAGATACAATGAATTTTTTTCCATTACCTGAACCTTCTCGTCACCCCAATAATTCAGAAGAATCTTCCAGTCTGAAAGTGAAACCTCTTCGGGTCTGTGTGACAACCTCTCCTCATCCGTAGGATAAGTATTGTAATAGTCTCTCTTAATCCGACTTTTGTAGCTCCTAAAATGATCACTCATTGATTTATTAACCCATGGTTTAGCATCATCGGGAACAATGTACTTGTCCTGCATAAAAATTACACAAATTGCATAAAAAGGAACATATAAACCAAATATGGCGACATATCACATATGGAACGTATTTTATACCTTGACATACTCCCACAACAGTTGCTTTTCAGGAACTTGATGCCAACTGGCACAAGTAAGAGACACAAATTGCCTTACTGTTGTCCCTAAAAAGTTGGTAAATTCAGAGAGGAACTTCCCGTCATCCGCTACAGGTTGGTTGAGATAATTGAGGGTGATTCTTTTTTTCTCCGCTCTATTATGAACCTGATTCATTTTTGTCTTTCCTCTTTTCCTTTTCGGAGCTTCATCAACAGGTTTTTCAACTGAAATAATAACAAGAAATAATAATACCCGTTTACTGCTAGTTTATGACTTTGTCTAATCGATTAATTTGCATCATATTTTCTGGTTTTATTTCTAAAAAATGTTTGTCTTTTCCCATCAACTTGACAAACTGATGACAATACTACGACTTCTAATAATTCACAATTTCTACCCAAAGAACATCATTGAGAAGATTGCAAAGATAATATATAAATCCTAATTAAACTAACGTCTCTTGGTTATGGATTTGTGACAATACTACGACTTCTAATAATTCACAATTTTTATTCATGCATAAACAAATTTTTTATGCGAGTTCTGAATCTCCAGGTTAGAGAAGAAGTTGTTGTAGTTAAACAAGTTGAATTAAGGACACACGACATTAAACAAGTAAAATAACTACCAGTTATTTTACTACCAGTTTACTACCAGTTTATGACACTTTAGAAATTGACTTGAAAGAAAATAATTGACTTAAATTAAGGACACACGACATTAAACAAGTAAAATTACCGGACTGTGACTGCAAATGTTGCATTTCAGACTCTACCCTCGGGATTTCCTTTTGAGAATCAACTTTTTCTTGTTCGCGTAACGCCAGGTATGCAGTCATTGAACCAGGACCATTTCTCAGATTGTTTAGCTTCTCTTTTAGAGAAACCACTGGTGCCTTATTGACCTTCAAAGGAATATTATTAAAAATATCAAAAAAAAACTAATCAGCTCAGTTATATTTTATTTTTAAACAAGTATTTTTAAAATAATTATAATACCTCTGCAGGTACCTGCAAAGATGCGCCTTCATCTGGTTCCTTCATTTGAGATGAATCTGGCAGTTTAGTAGCTCGGGAACGAGTTCTTGGGCCAGCACCGATCTCAACTCTCTGTCTCTTGACCTTTTTTGTTCTCTAGAAATTTTAATATTTTACAAAAAGTAAGTACCTTTTTAAGCAATACTATAAATATAAATTGATAATTAAATGAAGTAAAAAAATACCTTTGAAGTGACATTATCATCGCCATGGTCACTTTGTCGTTCAGCTTCACCATCATCATTATTCGGGAAGTACTCACTTTCACTTGCATTGTCATTTGTTACCTTGTATTTGCCTTTATCATTTTGACAACTCTTAGCAGCTTCATCACGTACCAATCCAAGTTCTTTTAGCTTTGCTTTATTTTTCGCTATGTTATCATTCCTTTTTATTTCGTAGTCATTACATCCTTGACCTTCAGCATTTTTTCCCGATTTCTCACCAGCAGCTGTTTTTGTCTCTCCACCTGATGTCTTTGTCTCTGGACGAGGTGACTCAAACCTTTTCAAATATTATGACAAACCAATCAATTCCTCCCCAGGAGTACCATCATCAACATTGCTGAACTGTAGCTTTTTCCTCGTGTTATTTATCATTTCCTTCTCGTCATTCATATCTTTCAGCTTTTTTGTTTTCTCAGCATTGATATTCATATCTTTCAGCTTTTTTGTTTTCTCAGCATTGATATTCTGTAGTGTCACAAAAGTTCGCTTCTCAGCTTTCTTTCCTTTACTGATAAGAGGGCTTGGTCTTGCCCTTATAACCACATGTGGTTGCATTTGTGTCATTGCTGGTATAGATTTGTCGACATTGCACTCGATGTAAAAATCAAGCTCAGATTTCCCGTTAGTACATTCATTAAGAGTTCGATCATCTGATAGGAGTTTCCAGCCATCCTTATAGACATATAAGCCTCCAATCTCCTTGTATTTCATTTCTTTAACAAACTCCATCAGTACTGAGTAGGAAAACTTGTCAGGGTCTTCCTCAAATGTATCATATGAGCCACCAACATACTTATTCTTTGTGAAACGTCCTTTGTGATGCAATCGAATAATCACAGTCTCGTCCTCCATCCTGGAATAAAAAGAAAAAAATGGTCAGTCAAATTACATGACAATTAAATAACTAAATGATTTATAATTAAGTAACATATAAATTTAATGAACGTGAAAATTCTATGTATAAAACACTGAAAGATATAATGAACATGAAAATTCTACATACAAGACAAAAAGATCCTATATAAGTATACAAATTTAAAAATTTAAAAATTCCCCTGTATATGATTTTAGACTGCTTAACCTAATTTTAATACTTAGTCTAATTTATACAATTAATCTAATTAAGTAACTAAAGTATTAAATCTATTTTGCACACTTAATCTAAATTATGCACTTAATTTATACCAAGTCTGGTTGATGATCAATTCTGTCAGGTGATGGAATCGGAATTTCTGTTAGAGGGATTTCTTCTCCGAAACAACTAACTTCACGATCATATTCTTCAATTACAGAACGAAATATCTTATCATGTGAAAACTGCCCATTTATATCATCCGCAACTACATTATCGCAGTTTTGTGTTTCATCGAACTCCGTTGATAGCCTTTTAATAGGATATTTAATATGTTTTTCAACGGGATCGTCAATGTAGAACACTTGCTGCACTTGCGCTGCCATGACAAAAGGATCGTCTTTTTGACAAACTCTGTTAAAGTTAACTCGAGTCAAACCAAAAGAATCTTTTTCATCTCTGTCCATTTACTGTCTTTTAATGACGTGACATGATAAATCCATTCTACAAAGGTTACACAAGGTCCGTGGCAAATGAGGTGGTCACGAACCGTGCCGGGACTCCGCCAAAACCAATTCTGACACTTATCACAAGGACACTGTATTTCGTTTCCGTCGGCAAATTTCGCCATCGCAATTTTCACAAACAAATCCACTCCCTCAATATAATCCTTGGTATACTTGGGAAGATTCAACCAAGTATTACCTTTCTCAGTCATGACTACAGTTAAAAAAAAAAACCTATGATTAGCCCCTCAAAGAAATCATAACAGCAAGAGGTTCATGGCACTAGCGCGAAGTTACAAACCTGACTCATCTCTCTCAGTTTTATTTTTAAATTTAACTTCACTTATTAAACAACAACAACTACGATTAGCCGCAAATTCTACCTAATCTAACTATGTGTTCAGGTTTTACAATATTCAGTTTTAGTAACTAGCTAAGCCCAAGCCCTTTGTTTTACTGATAGGCTTCCAGCTGGGACGGCTAGCTTTCCACAGTCCAAGCCCTTTGTTTTACTGATAGGCAGGCCCAGGAAAACTAGCTAAGCTAAGAGTCATTAGTTCTCTTGAATGAAATCAAGAAGCTTGATTTGATTTGATTCAGAGCGCTCGTCTTGTTAACCAATGCAATTTAAAGTCACAGGTATAAGATTATTTTTTGAGTAACTTATTTTATTTTAGTTATTTATTTAATAAAAGTTAATATTATTATCCAAATACACTATTTATCAAATTTATAATTCATAGTTAAAACCATAATCAAGCTCCAAAACATCTTTCAAAACCGTAACTAAAATCGAAACAAATAAAAAATACAAAAAAAGCAATAGAAACAATTATAATCGCAACATGCAACCAAAACAAGCAATCAAAACATGTTATAAGCATGTTATACACAAACAAACATTCATAATCTACAAGCCCCAATTCTACCCGAAAGAAACCCCTAATTTACAAACCCTAGCTAATTGAACCCGAATCGAACAAATAAACAGAACCCGCATAAAGCAAATAAACCCTAATTGAACACAAATAAGAAGAGCAAGATGAATACCTTATCAAGTAGAGAATGTAATCGAACCCGAATTGAAATTGAATTGAACCCGAATTTACAAGCCCGTAGAGAACCCGTAGAGAGAGAATCTGTGAAGAACCCTTAATTTTAACCCTTAATTTAAGCCCTAATCTGTGAAGAACCCGTAGAGAGATTTGAGAGAGAGTTGAGTTGAGAGTTGAGAGTTGAGAGAGATTTGAGAGAGAGTTGAGAGAGTTGTATTTTTGTGAGTGAGAGAGTGCGGTGAATAAGTTGAGAGGGAATGTCTGAAAATTTGGCCGCTTAAATGAAATATTTGGGCAAATATTTGGCCGCTTAAATGAAATATTTAGACAAATATTGAGAGCTGGCTTTTTTTTTTGATTTTTAAAGACCAACGGTTACACATTTTTTAAGACCAACGGCTACACCGAGTTAGGCGTTAGCATAGATACTGAATGACGTCTATCGTAACACTTATTTATAGCAATGCTAACAGAGAAAAAAAGTGTAGGCGTAAATCAATTTTAAGACATATATGGTTACACTTTTGCTTGTAACACTGAAAAAAGCGTTATTATTGCCCACTTATGGTGTAGTGATGTAGGCCATTTTGTCTAAATGTTTGATGACAGAGTATGTGTTTCTCACTAATTTGCAGATGAACATACCTATCCTATGACTGGGGATGTCATTTGATCCGAAACAAAAGAGAAAACAATGGTTTATTTACTCTTGTCGTTGTCCCGATATTATTATTAATTAAATAATAATAATATCTAATATGGAGTACAAAAATATGGACCAAAATATCCAAGATAAGGGAAATCAAAGGTCTGTAGAGTGTGGCCAAGTAATTGAGTTCCAGATACGAAGTCATTTGCCATACAAAAAACGAATCTGAACTGGCTTCCTACAACTTGTATCTATCTGTAAACGTATCTTTCGAGTAACAGTTTGATTTTTGTACCAAAAATGAATTTGAGCCAGGATATATATAACATTATCCTCATATCCTGATTCCATTCTTTCATCCGTCTTCTTCATTGATTTTTATTTAATAAAATATTGTCAGATTCTGTGAACAATTGCATCTCTGTGCATGCATGCATGTTATGAAATTTTAGCACGAAAATGGGCAAATTTTCAAAAAAGAAAAAAAAAAAACCGGATTTTAGACCTTTGCTACAAATTTAGAGAGCCTATCCGAGAATATTATTTTTTTGGTCTATGAGTGGACATTGAGTTGTCCAACTTAAAAAACAAGGATATTTTATGTTTATTATGCAAATGTACGAGCATACGAAGATAATAAACAAAAATAAACACCTGATGTAAAATTGTTAGGAATGATTATCTACATAATATCTCCAACCGGGCCCATTTACTTGCACATTCTTATATATATAGCCTATAATTCGGAAATGCATGGTTATTTTTAAAAAAAATTATAATTATAATAATTAATGAAATTATTTTCAATTTAATGATGATTCAGTCATTATTATTCAACTTAAATTACTTAGAAACCTAAATAAAAGATAAAGTTATTAATTATAATATTGACAATTCTATTCAACTTATAAACCTACTTATTTTTTGTTTATATTATTAAAATTCACTTTTTAGTATCCAAATATAATTTTAATAACAATCAAACACTTTTTTTTAATATTAGTTCTAACCGTTCTTATTTATCTGATTCAAAATCAACGGTCCTAATTAGTATATCGATCAAAGTTTTGGATAAGATCTCGTGCAACGCACGACTCTTTTTTTATTATCTATAATTATATTAATTCGTGTTTTTTTAATATTTTTATGTTATTAATTTTTGAATTTTTTTTTGCCAAAAGAAAAAGCAATTCATTAAACTTTCAAATCATTCTTGAGTACAGAAATAAAATCCGAATGGGTATTATCCCCTCGCCAACTACGACCAGCTAGAGAACTAGTATTCCTCGCTATAAAGTGAGCAACCTTGTTCGCGGATCGTCTAACAAACCTCAAAGATACTTCTCTGTCTTTTAACTCGATCAACAATTTCCTACAATCTTTAACCATCCTCCCCAAATATGACATCTTAATCGAAGAACTCCGGATTGCTTGGACAGACACTAGGCTATCTGTTTCAATTACAAAACCACTCCCCTGCTGTGCTTTAACCCAGTTTAATGCTTCCCTAATACCCATAATTTCTGCCATAGCTGGATCAATTCTACCCGACTTGCATTTTGCTACAGCATCAATAACTTCTCCCTTGTGATTTCGTGCAACTAGCTAGAAACTATAACAGTTGGATTCCTCAAAGATGGTAGCATCAGTGTTAAGCTTAACCTTATCTACATCCGGTAAAGTCCAATGTTCGTCACCGTCTTCTCCTGTCATAAGACCCAGAAAACAATTAAAGGTTTTATCTTGAGCACTACTCCACTGGTTAAGCATAGAATTAGCTGATGATATTATCTCTGCAACGTCTCCTCCCTTCTGGTTCCATACTAGCTCATTTCTGGCTTTCCACAACGCCCAACAAATCATCACTTTCAGTCGAACATCGTTTCCCCTGTACATCTGCATCACTGCATCCAACCAATCTGCAAAATTATGATGTGTATTTGATAACACATTCATGCCCACTATATCCCAGCAAGACTTTGCCAGCGAACAATTAACCAATGTATGCATTATAGATTCTGGCTCGTCATTACAACTTGGACAAGAAATGTTGACATTAACTTTTTTAACTCTCAAACGGTCTTTCGTTGGTAGACACCCCCTTGCCGCTCTTCATAGGAAATTCTTTATTTTTTGTTGAACTTTTAGGTTCCACAATTTTCTCCAGAACCCAGAACTGTTACTTGACTGGTTGTTCTCTGCACTACTCTGCAAACTCAAATAAGCAGTCTTCACAGTGTATTGACCCATTTTCTCATGCTTCCAGTACCATCCATCACTTTCTTGCCTTCGAACAGGAATCGATTCTATAAGCTGCACTTCCCTTTTCTCAAATATGTCATTCAAAATATCCTTATCACACCCATCCTCCTCCAAACTAAACAGAAAAGTCACCATTTGATTTCTCAAACCTTCGTTTTCTGAATGAATGAAAGGATCTTTGCTGCAAGGAAGCCATGGCTCTCCCAAAATATACATTGATCTCCCATTTCCAATAGACCTCACTACACCCTTCTGAATCAAATCCTGAGCTGTAATAACACTGCGCCATATGTAACTGGGATTACACCCTAATTTAGCTGATAAAAACGATTCATTAGGGTAATACCGTGCTTTATAGATCCTTTCTACTAGACTTTCATGATGCGCCATTAACCTCCACCCTTGCTTCCCAACCATGGCCAGATTAAATTCATGTAAATTTCGAAAACCCATTCCCCCTTCAGATTTTCTCTTTGTCATTCTTTCCCAACTTAACCAATGAATTCCCCGATCTCTTTCCGCTCCATTCTTCCACCAATATGGACACATAATTCTTTCCAAGTCTTTACATAATTCCATAGGAAGCAAAAAAACACCCATTGCATACGTTAGAATTGCTTGAGCTACAGTTTTTAAAAGAATTTCCTTACCTCCCTTTGAAAGATACTTTTTATCCCATCCTTCCACTCGACTTTGAAGCCTATCTTTCAGATAACCCATAATTACACTCTTCTTTCTCCCAATAAAATTTGGTAAGCCTAGATACATAGTATTGTCATCATCTTCTGGAAACTGTAATACATTACAGACATCTTGCTTTACTACCCCAGAGATGTTCCTACTTATAAAGAAAACAGACGACTTCTGAATGTTCACCTTCTGTCCCGAGGCCTTCTAAAAAACAGTCAACATATCCACCACTTGATTTGCATTCATCGTATCTGCTTGGCAAAAAATATAGCTATCATCCGCAAAAAATAAATGTGATAGAGTGGGAGCTCTCCTTGCAACCTTAACCCCTTGAAGAAAACCACGTCTCTCATAGTCTTGAATTAAAGCAGTAAAGCCTTCAATACAAATAAGAAAGAGATATGACGACAAAGGGTCTCCTTGTCTAATTTCACGTTCAGGAATTATATAACCAAACTCTCTACCTGCATGGGAAATTCGATACATGGCAGACATCACACAAGCCATAAAAAGATTGGTTATTTTGTCTTCAAACCCCCAACTTAGTCAGCATTGCTCTAAGAAATCCCCATTCGACATGATCATATGACTTACTCATATCAAGCTTTAGGGCCATCCAACCCTTCTTTCCTTTATCCTTCCTCTTCATATAATGCATAACCTCGTACGCGATCATTATATTATCAGTTATTAACCTCCCCGGTATGAAAGCGTTTTGAGTTTCCGAGATCACCCTATCAATGACCTCTTTGAGCCTGTTATCAAGTACTTTTGAGATGATCTTATACACCACGTTACAAAGAGAAATTGGCCTTAAATCAGTCATGTACATTGGCACAAGCCGAATCAACTCCTCATTCTGCTCCCTCGTAACTTTACTTTGAACACAATTTATAATTCCTTGCCATTCCGTCTCTGAATCTTTAAAAAGAGTTGAAAAATAGTGGATCATTGTTTCTTCCATACCTGAACCCCACCCCACTTCCAACCCTTCATCATTTTTCAGATACATAATTTGATTGTTCTTCCTCCTGGCCTTCGTTGAGGTGTGAAAGTACTTTGTATTTTGATCTCCTTCACTTAACCAAAGCTGCTTGCCTCTTTGCTTCCAAAAAATTTCTTGTTGCACATAGATCTCAGACAGCCTTTTGCACTCCTCTAGATATCTTCTCACAGAGCTCTCATCCCTTCTCCCCTTTAGCAATTTGATCATCTTCTTACTCCTCTAAATACGATCTCTAAAACAGCATGTAATCTCCTTTCCCCAACTCCATAGCAGGTCAGAACATATTCTAAGTTTTTCCTGCCAAGTTTTATCCCGAGTATTCCTCCACGTATCCTCGACAATTTGACTACACATAGGCTCACGTAACCATGCGTTTTCAAACCTGAATTTCCTGTTATAATGAGCTTGTATTGGATTGACAACTGGTTCTAAAAATATGGGACAATGGTCAGATATGGATACTTCCAGGTTCGTTAATTTAGCTTCTTGAAAGTGACTCAAAAAATTTGTACTAGCAATCGCTCTATCCAAGCGAACTTCAATCCACTTATCTGTACCACGACCACGTTCCCAAGTATAAGGATATCCCAGTAACTCCATATCCACCAAAAAACACTCATCCAACACATCCTGGAAACCTTGTAACAACCACGTCAGGTAACGTCTTCCTCCTTTTTTATCCTCCTGCCTTACTACATTATTCATATCCCCAATTAGAACCCAAGGTAAACCAGATACTACAGATAAAGATCGAATAAATTGCCAAGTATCCCTTCTCTTCGCACGATCCGGTTCTCCATACACCCTTGTTAACCTGTACTTACGCCAACCTTGAACTGAAATATCTACGTCGATGTGATTCTTACTTAAAGAATTAAGTGAAACTTCGTCCTTATTCCTCCATAGAAAAGCAATCCCCCCACTGTGACCTTGAGCCTCCACTATAATCATACCCTCAAAACCCAATAACCTTCTAATACTTTCCACCTTGTTTTTTTACAGAAAATCTCGCATAAAAATACGAAACTGGGCTTCTTCTGGAGAACAATCTCCTTAAGGAATTGAACGGCCCACGGGGTCCCAAGCCCGCGGCAATTCCAACTTATAGTACTCATAATACTAGGCGAGCTCCGGTTTCGGAACCCGCCCTCAACACGTTTTTTGGATTTACACTCTCTTCTGGGCCTAAGCCTGTATTATTTTCTTCCTCCATTATTTCCTCCACGTCCGAGTTCATATGCAATTCAGTGTTTAATCCCATTTCAATATCCTTGCCCAGTCCACTACTATCGGTTCTACGCTTCTTATTTTCCACAACTGATATTCCTTTTTTATTAGCTGGCATTTGATTGAGTAAATCAGGTATATCTGTTTGTTTTGATACTCCAGCTATCGCACCTTTAACCACATTTTGAATATTTGTTACACCCCTACCATATCTGTTAGCACTAACTTCCTGATTTTTTGCCCCGAAATTCTCTCCTCCCATCCCTTATGTTACAACCAAGTTGCTTTGACCCTCCCCTAATTTCGCTTCCTCCTTCCAGTCACCATCATCATTTCCGGTACGCAGCCATTTTGCACCGATCAACTTATTCTGACGTCTAAACGGAGCTCTCATCCATGCCCCATATGGTTTTACTATCTCATTCTCTGGGGTATCAAATAAACGCCCACAAAACTTTTCTGAATGCCCTAGCAGATCGCAGATGAAACAAAACGTAGGCACATTTTCATACTTAAAAATAATCCACTGCCATTCATCTCCACTTTTTATAATTTTCATCCTCCTCTTTAATGGTTTTGACAGATTAATGCTAACCCTTACCCTCATATACTCTTTCCATCCTCCTTCAAAATTCTTAGCACAAGATTCAACATACGTTCCAACATAATTCCCAACCTCCTTGATAATCCTTTCTGACATACACCCTATTGGTAAGTTATGAATTTGCACCCACAAATCCAAAGAATCCAGTTGCATACATCGTGGATTGTTACCCTCCATTCTCTTAAGGATAATTGTCCTACGATTAAAAGACCAAGGACTTCCATCAATCACTCTACGGACATCCAACTCATGATAAAACTGAAACAAGAATAAATTAACGTCCAACTCCCTGATATACACCCCTTTTCCTGGCCTCCATAATGCTACAAAAGTCTGTTGCATGGCTGGAAAATCAACAACTCCCTCCGTGATGAACTTGCCTACTAAACATAATCTTGGATTAAGACCAGAGAACGAATCATTTCCAATTGACTTTTCAGCATCATTCAACATTAACTCCCCATCTTCTTCATCCTCCAGCGTAACATTGTTCATTGCTTCAATAATACTACTCGTAGATGCCATAGCTCTGATTTAGACAAAAGAAATTAAGAATAATGTGATAACGATAAGAGATTTAGACACGAAGATAAACAGAGAGACAAAACAGAGAGACTAAATGACCATGCCAATAGGCAAGACTAAGGTGAAACACTTTTAAACTAGCTAGTGTTGTGAAAAGATACTTAAGCATTGAAAATTAAAGTATTTCAATGTTAGTAATAGAAATCATAGTCCGTGTAGTATGTGTTTTTTCAAATTAGACATTTTAAAGTTCTATATTAATTTTTGAATTTTATTTATTAGATTTTAGATGATAAATTAACTATTTGTGCTGTATTTATATTTTTAGTTCTAAAAATCATATTTGAACATTTTACGACACACATGAAACTCACAAAATAATATTTAATTTAGGGAAGGTTTAACTATTCATTTCCAATTGAAAATACCCTGAAACTAAAGAGAAAGAAAAAGTGACAAAATTTTACATTAAGAATTTTTATTGAACTTAGGAAATTAATTTATATTTGGTTTAAATTATCAAAATACTTTTTTTAGTAGTTGAATATAGTTCTACTAACAACCAAGTACATTTTTTAATATTACATCCAACAATTTTCATCTATCTATTTTAAGATCTAACAAAATATTTCTTAATTTAGTGATGGTTTAAACTACAGATATAAGAAAGTGACAAATCTTTACTTTGAGAATTCTATTTGATTTAGAAAATTTTCATGCGTTTGGTTTAAATTATCAAGATATATTTTTTTAGTATTCTTAATATAATTCAACTAACAACCAAATACAATTTTTCATATTTGATCCAACGTTTCTCATCTATTCTATTTTAAAATTTAATGATCCTTATGATTTTGTTATGTAATATTTATAATTACTTAAAATTCAATTATAATATCAATACTTTCACTTTTGACTTATATCATTTTTAGATAATAAATTTAAAATCTTACGATCCTTATTATTTTGATATGTAATTACTTCAAATCTAATTCTAATACTAATACTTCCACCTTTGACTTATATACTTTTTAGACAATAATTTCTAGTTTTATATGATATAATCTTGATCATCTATTTTTAAAAATATTATATCCTACGGTTGAAATTATTTTGACGGTACTGAGGACCGATCAGAGTTTTGGATAAGATCTCTCTTACGCTTATTATATATAAGGATTTAATTATATAATAGTATATAATTTCTTCTAATCCAATTTCAATACTAATATTTCCACTTTTGACTTATATCCTTTTTAGATAATAATTTATATTTCTATATGATATAATCTTGATCATCTATTTTTAAAAGTATTAGATCCAACGGTTGTGATTATTTTGGCGGTACTGAGGACCGACCAGAGTTTTGGATAAGATCTCCCTTACGCTTATTATATATAAGGATTTAATATATATATATACAAAGACAAGGGATCAAATAGAAACCAAACTTAAAATATAAACTAGAAACTAATTCAATCATTTAGATTAATCTAATCTAATGGCATCCTAGAGGCACCATACACAACTAAAATACACTCTCACATACACAATTCAATAAATTATATTGATCTAAAAAACTTTTAATAAACTTTTTATTTAGTTTCTAGTCTAAGAGGGATTTCTATTGGATGGTGTATTTTAGTTATGTATGGGAGATTGTATTTTAGTTGTGTATGGTGCCCGGACCAATAGATTATATTGATCTAAGGGATTGAATTAGTTTCTAGTTTCTATTTTAAGTTTAGTTTCTATTTGATCACTTGCCTATATTAATTTTTCACTTTTTTTTGCATGTATGTATTTTTCTACTAGTCACTCGTGTAATATTTATTAGTTTATAGCTCGTGCAATGCACAAATATTTTTTTGTAATATTTTTTATTATATTAATTCATATTTTTATTCTAAGTAATCATATTTGTTTTAATTTTTAATTTTATTAATATTTATAATTGTAAATTACAATTTATTTAGTATATTATTGATGAATTTCGAAGCTCGGACTTTTGAAAAAGAAATTTATCTATTAAAATATAAAATATCATTTTACATTATATTTAACAGTTTTCATCTATTTATCTTAAAATCCAATGATTCTTTTTTTTTTGTAGTACTATCGTCCCTTAACGACCAAAATCTGGACTTTTTTAAATATATATGGAGATAAAAATATTAATTTTTATATTTGATACGTTGTTGATGAAGGTCGAATATCTCACGAGTTCTCGTCTATTTATTCTAAAATTTAATAATTTTTTTATATAATATTGTACCATGATGACCAAAATTTATAGATAAAATATATACAGATATATTTTTGGACAAATTATTTTGTGTTGCGGTTACCCTCTGCAAAATACATATATTTAATGTATATTTATTCAAATTTATATGATTCAAAATTTAAATTATTTGTTAATTTTTGAAATAGGTAATGTTAAGTCGGATTTCAAAAAAAACTCACCGATTGATGGAAAAAATCAAATTAAAAACGAAGGAAATTAGGTGAAATTGTGTATGAGATGGTGTATTTTAGTTGTGTATGGTGCTTCTAGGGGCCAATAGATTAGATTAATATTAAGAATTGAATTAATTTCTAGTTTTTATTTTAAGTTTGGTTTCTATATATATCATTTAGTTTCATTAAATTTAAAAAAATATTAACAAAAAATCTAACGGAATGGTAGTTGAGAATGAAGTGTTCACATAGCTCATATAATTAAAAATAAATCATGATTACGTATACAGATACACGTTAAAACTTGAAACATATATATGTGTGCTTTTTAAATTTTCTCTAAACACCTTATAGGATCTACCTTAATTTGTTCGAGGTATTTGATTTATTGAATCAAACCAAAATTCACAATTGCATATATCTAAAAATTAATTTATAAAACAAAATGTCCTTAACTTTGTTATTAAAAAATTCTAAATTTAGCATAATGATACAGTAGAACCTCTACAATAATATGCGTGGATCAGAGAAAAATATTATTATAAAGAAGTTATTATTAAGTACAAGTAATTTTTAAATTGATTATATATCATTAGAATCATAATTTTTTTATGATTATAAGGAGGTTATTTTTGTATAAAATATTTTTATAAGGAGGTTCTACGGTATATAATGATTTGAGCGGCTTAAATAAGTTTTCATTACCAGAGTTTTCATCAAGATGCCAAGAACGTGATAATTTTGATATAAAACCCTTAAAAGTATCATGTTACCAAATACAGGTTCTCTCTTGTTACTTTTATTTTCTAGTATATCAGAAATGAGTAATTCTATAAATATCAAATTGGATATAAAATTTAGAAACAAAATAACGTGAAATTAATAATATACCAATTTAAAATATTTTAATTGATAAAAATAATGTAAATGCAGGGATCCCGAGTTCTGTACAGTGTACACACACTGTGGAAGTAGGAAGAATCAAATTCAACGCATGTGTACTACTATTCTTCCCCAGCATGAATAAAGTCCATAGTCACGGTGCGTTAATGAAGACACATTTGATTCTTTCAAAATGTCTAGCTGACCGCGCTCGCAGCATATGCTATTCGCATGTTTGAAAATGAGGAGGACTTAACAACCGCATAAACCGGGTCGTATCCACCATACTAGGAATGGTCCATTTAGGCGTTTTGATTATGAATTATCAATTCAAAGAAAAGTTTCTTTATGCCCGAATTAAAGTGCTATTAGCTGAAAAAATCAATCAAAATAAATTTTGAAAAGAGCCTAAAGTTGTTAAGAATCAGAATAAATACCCAGGCAACTAGACAAGTTTCTCCCTGTTTTCTCTTTAGAATATGGGTTGACAAATCTGCATGTTTTGATTTGGGATTTTAACGGTTGGTTTACAAAACAGCTCAACTTTTTTTTCAAGTGAACTTTTAATAAAAATATTCTCGAAAAGAACAGTAGTTATTTGATATTGTAAATTGTTTAGTATTATTTATAATTCTATTTTCTTTATTTTCACTTTTTCACACACAAGTCAGTGTGGTCTTTCTTGAAACAATTTTTTCATTCTTCGTGGATGAGGGCAATGTTACATACATCATACCCTTCACAGAATTTTACGTGAAATATACCGGGTATATTTGGTTTGATTTATACTGACATAAGCCTAAATTTAAATAAATAAAATAAAAAATTCTTGAAATGATGGATGTGATAGTAATAAGGGACATAAATATAATATAATTATTAACTAAAAAAATCATTAAATTTCTTGTTTTTTTGCATTTTAACCAACAATCTTATTTTTTCTCATGTAAACCCAACAAACTTTTATAAATTGTGAAAAACCAACTTAAGTTTGGGAAAAAAATTAACTATAGTTAACTATAAACTAACTAATTCAAAAAAAAAAAGTTTTAACAATAGCTTGTTAGCCAAAATTACAACACGTTATATTAGTTTAATAATTTTATGTATCTAAGACAAAGTTCAAAAAATTTATGTGTAATACAAATTTAGATATGATTAAAATTAATTTAAAATATAGAATAATACAAGTAAGATTTAACATGTGTATTATAATAAAAATTGACTTCTTATAATTATGTGATGTTAGTTTGGTTGTTGGAAAATATTTTTAATATATAATTTAAATTTAAATGTTAAAGAATTTTGAAAATATAGACTTAAATTCCCAAGCTCTTGCTGAGTGTTTTTACGGACTTCAAGCGACATGGGCTAAAAGTAATCATCAATATATATATATAAAGGAGGATACGCGGGAGGTGAGGTGGCACCTCTAAGATTGTCTCAATCTATTTTTCTATTTTTTTTAGAGCTTTACAATTTTTAACATTAATAAATTAAAAATATCATTTGACATATTAGAAGTAGAATAAGTGTTCGAATTTATGAAGGAGAAAAGTTCGAAGAGATGTAGAAAACTCCTATGACATAGTAGAAAAATTCTTAATATAGTAAAAGTAGAATATGTGTTCAAATTTATAGAGGAGAAGAGTTCGACGAGAGCGGATGTTACAACATTTATTATATATATAATGTACTATATATTTCATCTTTAAACGTTAGAAAACGTATTTACAATTTTTTTCAATGATCTTTGGCTCTTTGCAGGATTTTGTTTACCTTTTCTCCACTTAATTTTAAGCATGTGTATTATTTATGTTATACATCAATTTAATTAACCATGATTGTGTTGCAGTGCGGTATCACAGGGACTATGCTCAAAGAGTTTATGTACTCAATCAAACCAAGATGACATTTAAATTTGCGTATGTTTATATGATATTTGTTAACTTTCATGGTTGATTAGTTTAGCTGATTAGACCTGATAAATTTAGTATTTAATATATTTGTTCCTGTTTTTTTTAATGGTATACAGAAGATGTGGCCTTCTTCAATGTTTTCTGTTTCGGATGACATTCAATTATCGATTAGATTTGATCAGTGTTCTAAAAGTCAACGATTAATCGGGATTAATCGCCGATTAATCGTTTGACGGCGGGTCACCGAACTGATTAAGCGAAAATCGGTTAATTAATCGTTTTTTCAGAAAAACGGTCAAAAATCGGTTGAATCGGTCAAAAATCGGATTAATCGGTCAAAAATCGGGCTAATTATTAAAAAAGATTTAAAATTTAAAAAATAATTAGAAATTTAAAATGTAAAAACTTGATTAAATGATAGGAAAAAACATTATTTTTGTACATGTAATTATAATTTTAGATGCCAAAATCGTAAATTCTCTTAATTTTTCCTCTTAAATTGTTCTCTAATTAAAAATTTAAAACTTCAAAATTTTATTTATTAAAATTATATAATATTTTTAACATATTTGCATAAATATATGATAATAACATATGTTTAGTTTAAATAACGAAATAATTATATATATGAATATAATTGTATATAAAAATATTATTAAATTTATTCCGATTAATCATTTCGATTAATACCGAGTACCCGATTAATCCCTGAACGTTACCTTCACCGATTAACTCGATTCTCGCTTTTTACTATTGGATTTGATTAGTATTGGGTCCTGTTTTTTTTTTACCAAACTATGTTTTTGTTTTGCACAAACTATTGATAACAGCACCGCTACTTTATTAAGTTATCTTTTGAGTTATGTGCGTAATTTATGTCGCCTTTAATATTATTTTAATTTATTTTTTAATTTTCTAAAATTCAAATTTTAAATATTAATAAATTAAAAAAAAATATTATTTAATATATTAGAAGTAGAATAGGTGTTTGAATTTATAGAGGAGAAGAGTTCGAATTTATAGAAAAAATGTATAATAAAAATTTCATACGAAGTAATAGGTGTTCGGATTTATAAAGGAGAATAGTTCGAATTAATTTGTAGATAAGACATAAAATTAAATGTTCTATTGCAAGTACATTATGTGTTCGAATTTATAAAGGAAAAGAGTTCTAATTTATAACAAATGCATACAATTAAAAATTCTATTAAAAGTAAAACATGTGTTTTTAAGACATAATTAAAAGTTCTATTCGGAGTATAATAGATGTGTTGATTTATAGATGAGACATGTTCAAATTTTTAGGAAAGATATATAATTAAAAGTTATATTAGAAATAGAATAGCTGTTCGAAAATATAGAGTAAAATAATTCTAAGTTATAGAAGGGACATTTATTAAAAGTTCTATTAGAAGTAGAATGAGAGGGAAGATATGTGACATCTTTTACGATCTTCTAAAATTATTATTTTATTCTTAAAAATATTTTATTTAATTTTTTTATAAAAAGAAGGATACGCGGAAGGTTATATGACGCCTCAAATACTATCTTAATATATTTTTCTAAATTTTTAAAATTTTAATTAATAATAAATCAAAAAAAATATCATTTTTAGATGTTATAAGTAGAATAAATGTTCAGATTTATAGAGGAAAAGAGTTCGAATTTATAAGATGACATATAAATAAAAGTGTTATTTAAAATAGAATAGGTGTTCAAATTTATAAAAGCGAATAATTTGAATTTCTAGGTAAGACATATGTTTAAAATTCTATTTAAAGTAATAAGAGTTCAAATTTATTGAGGAGAGAGTTCGTATTTATTGAAAAACATACAATCAAAAATTAGATTGAAAGTAAAATAAATGTTTGTAAGTTATAATTGAAAGTTCTGTTGAAAAAATAGAATAAGTATTTATAGGAAAGTCATATAAATAAATGTGCAATTAGAATTAGAATAGGTATTTAAATTATAGAGGAAAAAAGTTCAAATTTATCAAAAAGTCGTATACTTAAAAGTTTTATTAAAAGTAAAATTAGAGAGTGGTGAGTGACATCTTTTATTGAAAGTAAAATCAGAGGACGGTGTGCAACTCAATTGGAAAAATCGCATTTAAGAGAGCGCGGTTCATTAGGTTTGGTTGTGTTAACTGTTAAAATTTAAAAGTAATAATTTATTTTAAGATAATTATAATTAAATTAATTTTTTTGGCGTCTTTACAATCGTCTCAATCTATTTTTCTAATTTTTCTACAAGTTTACAATTTTAAATATTAAAAAATTAAAAAATATTTTTTAGCATATTAGAATTAGAATAGGTGTCCGAATTTATAAAGGAGAAAAGTTCAAATTTATAGAGAAAGCATATAAGTAAAGTTTTAATTGAAGTAGAGTTGGTGTTCGAATTTATAAAGGAGAATAGTTTGAATTTATAGGAGTCATAGAATTAAAAGTTCTATTGAAACTAGAATAGATTTTCGAATTTATAGAGGAAAAGAGTTCGAATTTATAAAAAAATACATACAATTAAAAGTTTTATTAAAAGTAAAATATATAGGTGTTTGTAACATAACTAAAAGTCCTATTCGAAGTAGAATATGTGTGCGAATTTATAGATGAGAAGAGTTCCGATTATAAGAAAAACATATATATTAAAAGTTATATCGGAAGTAAAATACGATTGTGAATTTATATATGTGTTTTTTCATATAAAAATTAATATACGAGACAAGTATATATTCAATATATTAAATTTGAGATTTTGATTTTAAAAAGGAAAACGTGTTTCACGGGAGGACAGCTATTAGGGAGGAACGAGTAATTTTTGTAATTTAATTGATAGGGGTATTTTTTCTAACGAGATAGCGGCTCATTAGATAGAAAAATGAATATGTTAACATGAAAATTAATATATAACACAATCAATATATTAAATTTGAGATTTTGATATTAAAAAGAAAAACGTGTTTCACAGGAGGACGGCTTATTAGAAAGGACCGAGTGATTTTCTTAATTTAATTGATAATGTTTTTTTAAAAAATTATAACGCCGTCGCCGCGAAGCGCGGCTTTTTCAACTAGTTTAATATATACAATAAAAATGTTTAATTAAAATAGGTTTTATATATTTAATATAGATAAAATTATAAATTCAACAAATGAATTTAATAAATATGACATGCACGTGGTGTAATCTAACGGTTAAGTTTTTCATAATTTTATAAAGTTTGTTGGGTTTTTTTGAGAAAAAATAAGATAATTGATTAAATTGCAAAAAACTTAAAAATTGATTGATTTTTTTAGCTAATAGCTCAAATTTATAGCAATTTAGACTTTTTTTGTACAATTTAGGCTCAGTCAGCATTTGTTTAGTAAGGGATACGACAGTGAAATGAATATTCTCATTTCAGTATCAAGGGGGCCACAGAATTACATTTCCATTCGTTTAGGTAACATATTAACGAGAGTGAAATGAACGGTTTTGTAGAAAATACTTTTTCTTTAGCCTTTTTTCATGTTAAATCACACATTAAAACACACACAATTCACACGTATTCTTAATAAGTCTTTAATGGCTAAATGCTAATATTCTGTTCAAATTTATATGTTTAGACTCATTTCTACCGATACAAATATTTAGATTTTAACTTTTATTAAAACTAAATAGGAGTAATATTAGGGTATCAACTTTTCTTACAAAATGACGTGATATGCATCGTAAAATGTTTTTTATTGATATGGGTGTGATATTAATATATGAGAAAAATGCCTCTAAGTACGTACTTAAGATAGTTATATGAGTACGTAATGTATTTTAAAGGCAAAATTACAAATATTTGATTAAGTTTTAAAATAATAATGTAATTACAATAGTACCCTCGTGCATTCATATTAGAAATTTGTTTGTACTCATCTAAATTACATGAGTACGTACTTAGAAACATTAAGCACCGTAGTCATTTGGTTAAATATTTTTTTCCTAATTTGAATAGCTTTTTTTAAATAAGATGAAGAAGAATTAGTTTTCTCGTTATGTTATATCTATTTATATTTTTAATGGTGTACGACAATTACAATATGATAGTTACTTCCTGATATTATTTGAGGTTCTAAAACTTGGAACTCGATTTTGTCTTTAAAAATCGAGTAATCAGTCATTTTTCGAGTACTCCGAGTATTCGCTCAAGTCTGAATTGATTAATCCATAATTTCTTATTCGATTACTTGACCGAGTAATCGATTTTTAGAACACCGATATTATTATATTGATTCTCGCTCACACCTAATATTTATCTATACATAAATGATACTCCTACTTGTCATATATAAATTTATAAATTTATTAATCATCTTAAATTACTCCTAAAAATAATATAAAATATTAATTGTTAATAATTTAATGTTTGTTCATTTCAACCATCCTTTATGCATCCACTCATAATATAGGTTTTATTATTTGAAGTAAGTTCATTCGTAGTACAAAATAAAGTGAATTAAAGAAATAGTTTTTTTCATAAATACCCAATTCAAAAAACTTTTTTTCAAAAATGCTATGTGTTTTTCAAATTTTTTGCGAAAATACCAAAATATTTACAAAAATACCAACTTTTTAAAAATATTTGCAAAAATACGGTCTGCAACTATTTTCAACCATATCTGCAACTGCAACCAAAATCAACCACATATACAACTTTTTAATCAAAAATGGTTGAATTTGGTTGCATCTGTGGTTGATTTTGGTTGTAGTTGTAGGTTGAAAATAGTTGCAGACCGTATTTTTGCAAATATTTTCAAAATTTTGGTATTTTTGCAAATATTTCCAGAAGATGGTAAAATTACAAAAACACGTATAAAAAATAGTATTTTTGATAATTTCTCTTAAAGAAATAGTGCTTTTTTAATTGATTATAAAAAGTTAATTAAGAGTGATTAGTAACTTCTAAAATTTGAGGGGAAAAGATCAAATTTTTTAAATTAAAAACTACAATCTCATGTTTTGTTACCTTTCTAATATTCAAGTCAATGGATTAAGATAAACGGACTTGTTTAGATGCTCTTCATTATTATCCTTCAAATATTATACACAAGAAGATATACCTCGGGGTCTGGCATGTCATCGCCATTATCTCAATTCCCATCAATTATTATGTCATGAGCGCTCATGGTTGTAGATTTCGAAAATCGGAACAAATCGGTTAAGGTACGTATAGCGATTT
Source organism: Heracleum sosnowskyi (assembly GCA_030848705.1). Classification (NCBI taxonomy): domain Eukaryota; kingdom Viridiplantae; phylum Streptophyta; class Magnoliopsida; order Apiales; family Apiaceae; genus Heracleum; species Heracleum sosnowskyi. The sequence continues at coordinate 72,529,810 of CM061241.1, read as the reverse complement.
ACGGCAAATCGGGGATTTATCGGAATGATAAATCGGAACAAAAATCGGATAAATTGTAATATTTTAAATATATTTAATATATTAGCCTTATTTATAATGTAATAAACCATTTAAAAATAATTCATAGCGATATATCGGATTTCAAAAATCGAATCGGTCAAATATTTTTAAACGATAAATCGACGATTTATCGACAATTTTTGAAAAATCGGATGATTTTTAGAACAATTCATGCTGCATAAATAAAATTTTAAATACGCTCATGTAATGATAATATTATGTCATGCTGCATATATATATAATTTTAAAAGTATTCGTGTAATGATAAATTCATAATCTTCAAACAGCCACATTTGTCGTGTACAGAGACTAGAAAGTGAGGTAGTGCGGCTGTTCAGGGCTCCTTCGCATTTCTGGTACATTTATATATTAGAAATGAAAAAATGGTACATCAGTGTATAACTTTTTACTTCTCGTATACAATTTTTACTTCTCGTACAGGGCGTCACATGAGGTGGCGACCCCGGACAAAATCCGTCAACTCGAGCGGCGACCCCCCTTTAATTTTTTTTTTTTCGTTTTTTCTTTTCTTTCTCACTTGTTCTTGGTTGTAACTTAGTAAAATTGGTAACTTGGTACTAGAAATTTGTTTGTAAACATCAATTTTTAAGCTTCAGGAAAATGTAATTGTGAAATATAACTTTTGGTTTTTTTTTGTCGTATTAAAGTTGAACCGTTAAACTTTGTTATAAGTTAAAAATTGAGAAAAAATATGAAAGGTAACTATGATTTTTTGTAAGCCGAAGATGAGACCTTGAAAATGCAGGAAGACACAAATTATTTCACTATGTTAATTATTGGTCTGAAAATGACAAGAACACACGAATTTAAGTTTTTGTTACCAAGAACAAGTGAATACACAGAAAAAGGCAATAATAGTGTGTTTCCAGTTCTGAAAAGGCAATAACCGTGAATTCACAGGAAAAGGAACCGTGAGTACACATGAAAATTGTCCCGTAATCTAAATTATTTGTTTTAACTGTTATAAATACCATTATACTTGTGCACTTGCATTACTATCAAATCTGATAAATGGCAAATGGTTATAGTTATAGTACTAGTGATATTTTCAGAGCAATAGGTAGAAAATGGTTATGTGATGATGATTTCGTGTACTCAATGAACCCTAATAACGTTTGCCGTGGCTTGTCCGTAACGAGCACCACCAAGATCGTAACATATGCTCCACAATTCAGGATTAATGTCTGTCATGTACTTCAAAGCAGGGGGTGATATCTCGCATATCCTCTTCATGTAGGCCTGGTGCTTCAAGTATTGGGGGTAGTTCCAGCTTTCCACATCAACTTTTTTAACTCTCCACCGGGATGTTTACTGGAAAAGTTACTTCTCGCGTGGAACAAGCAAAACCTTTGAATCCCGTAAGGTGGGGTGAATTCATTATCCGGATTCCTCATTGTTGCAAGGATACCAGCAACACGATCAGAAATTATGCAGTCATTTAACCTTTCCCTGCATACATGTTGACGTAGCAGTTTAAGAAATCAAGACCAGTTTTCCTCGGATTCCTCATCAACCAAGGCATAACAAACTGGTTACTGATGATTATTAGAATCCACACCCGTTGCAACGAGTAATTTCCCGTTGTATTTTCCCTTGAGGAAGGTACCATCAATCGAAAGGACTAGCCGGGCATGCCAACCATCCATAATTGCGTGAAGGCACCAGAATACCCTTGTACAAACAGAACCGCTTCTATCAATTTCATGAGGAACGACATCGATCACAGTGACACTTCCAGGATTGGCATGTACCATGGCCATGAAAAACTGTGGTAGTGCATCGTATGTCATAGTGCAGTTACCGTAGACCTCCTCAATAGCCAACTGCTTGCCTTTTCATGCTTTGTTGTAACATACATTGTGGTTGAATTCATCATTAACCATTGCTCTAATGGTCTTCACTCGGATATTTGGTGATTCCATGACCTGTGGCACATTGACAAAAATAAGTTAAACAAATGTTTGTAATATATGCATTGTACAAATTTAGAAGATGGTTTAACGTAAATAACTTACACGTGGTTTAACAAGAATTGCAATAAATTTTGCAGAGATTTTTCTGTGATCCTGCGTAGATAGATCAACCAAACAAGTATGCTCTGTGCACTTTGTAATTTCAAACAGTCCATGGATTCTTCTCTTGGCAGCTCTCATTCTTCATGGATAATTTTCCACGACACACTTTGCAATAAACTGTTCTGGAATGCTCTTATAGAACATGTTCCATCCATGTATTTCTTTTGCTTTCAAATCCTCTTCTTTATTTCGCTTCCTAATGCTTTCTTTGGTTTCCACTGAACGTTGATAATCTCGCTTTTGATTCCTGTTTGAACCAGAAATCATTGGCTTTTTCCCCTTATCCATTTGATGCAAACTACCTTGAAGGGTAACTAATAATATGAGAAGAAGTTGTATGTATATTGACTGAATGGATGGCCTATTTATAGGACAAATGTGTGATTATTATTGATATCTTGGTGAAAGTAATAAAATGTGTTGAAAATGTTGTTAAATTTGAAAGTAATAAATGCAGGTCTTGAAGTGACAACTCATCTTTTCCAGAAAATTAAAGCTTTGTATTATTTGTCCTCTTTTTCAGAAATAATTGATCTCAAAGTGGGGTAGTCACGTCAACAGTGTCAACAGTAACATAAAGCTTGCATTATTATCATGCTTCCAGATCTTGAGTGGTGAATTCACAGTATTTTATGCTTATTTTTAGAATTTATGTTTGCATTTATACTAAATGTGTTTGTGATGAAATTTTGTTTTAGTCATTTTCGGACCTCAAAATACCATTATTCTACATAATAATTTTTTCATAATTTTGGCTCGTATACAAGTACAAAGTTCGATGTTTAATACGGAACACAGAAAAATAAGAATTATCCTGTGCAAGAATGTTTTTTATACCCCTACAACTGCCTACATAAATTATAATTTTTTGTAGTTATCATTTTTGGACCAAAATTTTACATAGTTACGTTTAATATTTTTTCTCAATTTTTGGCTCGTTGGGAAGTACGACATTTCAAGTTTAATATAGAAAAGAAAAAATTAAATTTTAAATTTTGCAACTACATTTTTTAAACCTCCAAAATCGATTGTTAGAAACTATTTTTTACTAAGTCACAAACACTTTTTACTAAGTAACTAACAAGAACAAGTGACAGGAAAAAGGAAAAAACGAAAATAAAAATAAAAATGGGGGGTCGCCACCTCAGGTAGCGGAATTTTGCATGGGTCGCCATATGAGTTGGCGCCCTATACCATAAGTGAAAAGATGAATGGAGTTGTACCATTTTTGCATTCTTTGTGTTTAGCTATACTAGAAATGTAAAGGAGCTGGCTGCCCAATCTTGTTACCTTGGGTCGTTCAGAGTTAGGGTTGATCAGGCTGGAGGCAATTTTACAACCCGATTTAATTAAATTTGTATGAAAATTTATAAGTGAATTCGTAATTATCAATTTGAACGGATTAAATAACTTTTAAAAATCATTAAACATTGTACAATAACGTCCATTTTGAAAAGTTAAGTAAATTTAAAATATGTACTCTTATAGCTTACAATTTTAGTGTTAATATTTTATTTTGTTTAACATTATAATTTTAATAATGTAAAGAATTCAAGGTTTTATCATCAAGTGATAAAGGCGAAGATGCAGAAACTCAATAAAGGGCACTCTACATCATAATCAATGAATTCATAATCCAAGAGATTTAAAAATCAACCGATTGTGAAAATTGAATTAGGTCTCCTGAAGTTAAATAGATTAAAATCAGAGGATGCAGATTGGCTAGATAGGGAAATTTCTTTAGAGGAGTTAGATTATGCTCTAAAAATGTCCTCAAACGATAAGGCACCGGGACCATATGGCATGAGTTTTGGTTTCATAAAGCGCTTGTGGGAAAAATTGAGGATGTCCCTCTTGGAATCTATAAAAAAATTCTCGGAGACAGGTAAACTTCCGAAAGGCTTTAATTCATCGTTTGTTACCTTAGTTCCTAAAGTTGATTGCCCAAAAGCTATTTCGGAGTACAGGCCGATTAGCCTCATTAACTCCACGTCGAAACTGTTCACAAAAGTTCTTGCAAATAGATTAAATCTCTTTATGTCCTCCCTGATTGGTGAGAATCAGCATGGTTTTATTTAAGGTAGGCAAGGTTCGGAAAGTATCCTGCTCCTCAATGAAGTTTGTCATAGTCTTAAGCATGGTAAATCAAGGGGACTGATTTTTAAAATCGACTTTGAAAAAGCTTTCAACATTGTGGATTGGGACTTTTTGCTAAGTCTATTAAAAAAGTTGGTTTTGGAAACCAATGGTTGGCTTGGATAAAGTCGTTCTTGGGGGAAATTAGGGTCTCAATCTTGGTCAATGGTTCCCCAACAAGTGAATTTTCGCCCAAAAAATGCCTTAGACAAGGTGACCCCCTCTCCCTATTAATTTTTAATTTAGTGGTTGAGACGTTGAGTAAAATGTTAGAATCCTTGCATTTCTTGCGACTTTTCGAGGGTATTTTGCTAGCAACAAATAAGGAGATCACCCGCCTCCAATTTGCGGATGATACGTTATTTTTTATCAATGATGACTTAGATTCGGTGTCCACAATTAAGCGTATCCTTATATGTTTTCAATGCATGTCCGACCTTAAAATAAATTTTTCCAAAAGCAAACTTTATGCCTTGGGAAATAGTGTAGATATCTTAGAGGAGGGGTCGAAAATCTTGGGTTGTGCCATCGGGGAGTGGCCAATGTCTTATCTAGGAGTCTCTATTGGTGTTTCTCCAAGGAGAAAATTAGGGCTGTTCACGAACATGGCTGTTTGTGAACAAGCTCGAGTTCGACTCGTTAAGGGCTCCACTCGGCTCAGTTCGTTAAGAACTCGAGCTCGAACACAAAAAATTGTTCATTAAGAAAACGAGCTCGAGCCGAGCTATTAGTGAGCTCGACTCGAGCTTGGCCCGAGCTCGGCTCGAGCTTGGCTCGAGCTCGACTCGAGATCGTTAAACTCGATATCGGCTAGATAAAACTCGAAAAAATTAAGATATATTCGAGATATTTTTATATTATTTGTTGTATTTTCTAACATTTTAAATTAAATTTTCAATTTATAGTACGTGTATTTTAGATTTATTGAGAATTGATTGGGAAATTGGGTTGAGTTTCCAAAAAAAATGTTTTAATTCGTTGGACCAAGAAAAATTGGGATTTTTTATCTATAAAAATTACAAGTTCTAATGAGCTCGGCTCGGCTCGACTCGGCTCATTTTTGTTCGATAAAAGCTCGTGTTCGGCTCGTTAGTTAACGAGCTCGTGTTCGGCTCGTTAGTTAACGAGCTCGTGTTCGGCTCGCTAGTTAACGAGCTCGAGCTCGAACACGAATTTTGTGCGATAAGAAAGCTCGGCTCGACTCGGTTCGTCAGAGAAAAAAGTAAAGCTCGACTCGTTTATATCAAAACTAGTAATTCCAATGATGGTCTTGAACTGATTTACAAAAAAGTTTACATCAGAGCAAAATACGCTAGTAATTCCAGTGGTGGTCTTGAACTGATTTGCAAAAAAAAAATTTGGATTGGGTATTTATGAAAAAAAACCCTTGTTTTTAACAAATATAATTAATAAAATATTAAAATATAAATAATATAATAAAATCAGACAATTTTAGAACACTAATTTTTTAATCAAATTGATTCGACCGGAAAAAAGATCAAATTATTTTAGTTTGATTGGGTTCATGAACCCATAAATACCCCTACCGTTAACTATCTTCCAAAAGCATTCAGAAGAACCTATCCTAATTCCTATCTTCTTGTAGCCCATGATAAGCCCGCCACGAGTCCATCCCAGTTACATTCCACGTTACATCAACTGCCACTAATCCTTCTCTCCCCCTGGCTCCACTCTCATCTTTTGTCCTTTTTTTTTTTTTTTTAATCTTCAGTTGCTTCTAAGAAAAGTACCCTCAACGGAATATCCGAATCATTCCAACAATTTGGCTACGCCTATTACATTATTCTTTTCAATTTATTTAAAATAAATATACGAATTTAGTTATGATTCGGATACATTTAGTGATTTATTCTTATATGCATATAAATTTAGTGATTTTACGTTACAAAATTTTTGATTTATGTATAAATTTGGAGAATAAATCACTAGATTTATGCCAATGTCATTAGTTATTCTTACAAAATCATCAGCATTTTAGTGATTAACGTAAGCATAAATAATGATTTATTATCGGAATATAGCACATATAGTATGTATACTGATTGTTGGAGGATGGAGAAAAACAATACTCCATCCGTTCTCCTCAATTCTTTACATTGAGGTTGAGCACGGAGTTTAAGAAAAAGTATAATTTAGTGAAGAAAAGTAAATAAAGTGGTGGGACCAATCAATATTTAATTTAGTTAATTTTTATATTATAAAACTTATCAGTATTTTAGAAAAAAATTGGAATGTAAAGAATTGAGAGTTATATCCCAAAAATGAAAGTGTAAATAAATGAGAGGGACAAGAGAGTATGAAATTAGATTTAAGAAAAAACTCATTGAATGACGAGAAAAATCTAATTAAAAATGAAAAGGATTAGATGAAATTGTGCGTGGCAGATTGTATTTAAATTATGTGGAGTGCAGTTTTTAATTTTTATTTTAAATTGATTTCTAGTAGAGCATGACTCACAATGTATAAATATGATTATAACATTTATCATTTTAATTAAATAAAAACATTTTTTTATACAAGTAAAAAGTTAAATTTAAAAGAAACTCTATCTCAGTTAACTTATAGCATCTTCAACCACATTATTTATATTAGCTAAAATAATATAATACAATACTTAATTATATTATGAATATAAAATATTTTTATTTTTAATGATTTTAGCTATAATGCATAAATAATTAATCTATACAATATTATTAAAGCCGAAACATTAAAATTTTTGGTTTTTGGTCATTTATTTTATTTAATAAATAATAAAATAATATAAAAATAGTAATTATTTAATTGCCTTTTATAATTAAAATACTTTTTTCTAACAAAATCTACGCATTTTCCAAAAATATCACGGGAAATTAATTTTAAATTAAAACATATTAACTTTTATATCTGTTCTCACTAAAATCTCTTTTTTTCAAAAATATCATGTGCAACCCTTACTTATTTATTTTAAAATATATTTTAATGTTTTTAATTACTTAAAAAAGGTTACCCATTTTAAATTCCAACGTATTTTTTAACAAATACAATTAATATAATTAAAACACTTCATGTTAGATTTTCTATTTATCCTTATTATTAATTTTATTTTAATAAATAATAAAATAATATAAATATTGCCCCATATATCTTGCTCAATCCCATTTGTATTTTATTTTTTTATTTCTATGTTTAAATTAATATTTAAGTTTCTCATTTTACAATTTATCATATTAATTTTTATTTTTTATTTAATATTTTTCGTTCCCATTAATTTTTTTAATTTATCATTTTTTGAATCTTCTTTGATGATCCGTGACTTACACAAGTTATAAGCTAGTATTTTATTATTCTAGACAAACCACAAATATTTATGAAATTGGCTGGAGATGACGTACATATGTTTAGTTAATGGGTTGTGAACGTAGAAAATCATTTTAGGATTGCTAAAATTATAGATAACAAAAAATACTCCTTTAAAATGATAAAATTATTTTAAAAATAAATATAAATATAATTAATAATATTTGAATGCCACTTAAACATACGTAAAAACTAACTGTTCTTCATGGTTAACAAAAATACGATATTTCAAAGTTCTACTATAAATTTTGATAATTTAAATTTGTCTCAAATTATTAATGAATTTATAAGCTACCAAAATTTCCCGCAACTCCGAGGAAAGAACTAAAGGCATATTCTACAAGACTACAACAAGCGTGTTACTACATTTTATAGACTTCATTTTAAAAGGGCAAAACCGTAAACCATTTATTAAATTCGAGCAGAAATCGGCTTATAAATAGATACTCAACCAAGTCTTTACGAACTTGAAGGTGGCAGAGTCTCCACAAGCATCTTCTTCTATACACCAACCAAGCCATGACTCTTCCTATCAATTCAAAAGCAATAGACTCTAATTCAACAACTATCAAGTTCCTCTACAGCTACAACGGCAAAATCATTCCTCGTCCCACTGACGGCCTTCTCCGTTACTCTGGCGGCTTCACCCGCGTCCTCTCCGTTGATAGCTCCATCTCTTTTGCAGGTTCGTACACGTTTCGATATATAACTTGATATATATGTTTTATATATATTAAGTTATATATCTCTGACTGCTATTAGATTATAATTACGTAATTATAATCTAATAGCTACGAATATTTGTTATGAGTAAAATTTTGTTAATTGTATTGAATTGGATTTCAAAATTTGTGAAACAGAATTGATGATAAAGTTGGGAGAGCTGTGTGGATCCTCAATGAGTTTAAAGATTAAGCTACCATACGAAGATTTAGATTTATTGGTTACAATTACAAACGATGAGGAACTTACTAGCGCCATAAATGAATATAGCCTCGTTTCGAAAGCTACTGGGAAAGATATGAAAATTAGAGGTCTACTCTTTCCGCATCAATCTCTCAAAAAAATCTCTCCTCCGTCCTCTCCGTGCACAGTTTTCAGTCCTGATTATGCTTCGAAACCACCTCTTGGACGGCGGAGATCGATAGTTAAAGGGTATCAATCAGGGACACCTAGGTACCAGTATCAGGCCTCGGTGGTTGGGATACCTGTAGGTGGTGTACAGAAAGTGGAGACTAGAGCTTGGCAGTCTGTGAGAAAATGGAATCAATGGTTATAGTTGGAACTTAAAAATATGTCCGATTAAATTTTATAGAAATCGATGTAGGTGGGTGTGTATAGCTTTTGTTCGGAGACAAATTGTGTATATTGTTGAAGAATAATTACAATGAAATACGAGATTCTAACTATCGACCTTATTAGGAAAGACTAGAGTATGTAATTCAGACCTCTTCGTGTCCATTTCTAATCGTCGTCAATTTTTTAAGGGTCCTGATCCATAACAATCGAACTGCGGAAAATTATTGCCAAGCTGAAATCTAGAGTCTGATGCTTAACCTAGAAGAAAAACGAATCTGCAATTATGAGATTATGAGTGATGTTCACGTCAGGGTTCAATGTATTGAACGACGATTTTTTCCGTTGGGCCTACGCAAGTCCTAAATTGTTCTGTACATACGTTGAGGTGGGCCGCAAGAGTGTCAAGTTGGGTCGTTTGTTTCTATGTTGTTGTGGGGTTTATTAACTTTTATTCCTTTTTAATACATATTATGAAGATAAGATTTTTGAGGTATGAAACTGAAACTAGTGTTTACATTAATTTTGTTATACGGCATCGTTTTTGTTGTCTTGTGGGTTTGTTGATATTTAAGTGTTTTTGTTTATATTTTTCAGGTTATGAGTGGATGAATAACAAACAACCACTAGAGTGGACGAAATCAACTTGCTTATAATTCTGGGAAGGGGCTTTTTGGAACGAGTAATGCTAGAGGCACCAAATTTGTTCCCAAAATTTGTTACAAAATGACGTTGCATAGGTGATGTGGCAATTTGGAATGTTTTAATTGGTGTTGTTGGTGTGAATGCAGGGGGGTCCACTTAGGCCTGTCAACGGATCGGATTCGGATCGGATCAGCCTAAATCCATATCCATATCCATTTATTTTAGCGGATTCGGATTCGGATCGGATCATGACCGGATTTTTTATAGGCCGATCCATATCCGGATCCGTTCGGATCACGGATCGCGGATCGGATATCCGATCCATTTATATTTTTCCTTAAAAATTTTGATTTAAATAATTAAATATTTTTTACAATATCTTGTAATGGTAAACAAAATAATTAAATAATAACTCTAAAGTTTAAAATACGAACTCTAACATAATATTAGAAATTTAAAAACAAATAAAAATTAAAAATTTAGAATAATATTGAGAAAAACACGATGATTCATAGGCCAAACGATGATATTATACTTCGGAAAAATCTTATCTCACATTTTAATTAGTAGTGATTGTATAGACTACAAAGTATAGACTATTAAAAATTGCAAATAATTTTTTCATAATATATATTATACAATATATTTATATAAATATTATATATAATATATTTATATATATTATATTCGGATCGGATCGTTAACGGATCGGATCGACCTAAATCCATATCCGCTCCATTTATTATCAGATTTTTCTTATCGGATCGGATTTCGGATCGGATTTTTTTTTGCCAAATCCATATCCATTAAAACAGTCTCGGATCGGATCGGATTGGATCGGATCTCCGCTCCATTGACAGGCCTAGGTCCACTTATTATTACAACGAATCAGGAATTGTCATGTCATTTTGTAACAAATTTTGGGAACAAATTTGGTGCCTCTAGCATTTTCCTTTTGGAACTAGTTTTTGTGGTGCTCTGCTGGCTGCCAAACAGTATTTTATTACACAAAAAGAAAAGAAAAGAAAAAAGAGGAGAATATAACTTGCTATATAACATAATTATTTAATAGGAGGGTGTCATTGTGACAATAAGATTAGATCTAACAATGTTTATCTTAGCGTCACGAACCACATAGTAATGATGGAGTGAATTATGAAAAACACCAGTCAGTACGAGCAATCATTCCCATTTGGATATCCATTAATCGGTGATGCAGTGAGAACTTATAAGACCAAGAAGACCATAATTCGGGGTGTGCACACAAAATGGAAACCGAAAATTTAACCGAACAAAATTGATAAATCATATCGAAAAAATTGAACCGAACAATTGAAACTAGTGATTCGGTTTTTGTTCAAAAACCAAACCGAAATTAACTAAACTGTTATATTATATTTATACTAGCTTAAAACCCGTGCGATGCACGGATTGTTAATTGTTATTTTATTATTATTATTTTTAATATTTTATTAATTATAATTGTGCAAAAAATAAGTAGGCATGTTAAAATAGCTAAACACTTTTAATTAATTAAAAACATTAATACAAATTTTAAAATAAATAAGTATGGGTTTGCCTGTTATATTTTTGGAAAATGAGGGGGTTTTAGTAAGAAAAAATAAAAAATGTAACATATACTTAGTTTAAAAAGGTAAATGCCCGTAATATTTTTGGAAAATGAGATTTTAAAATTTAATAATCAAAAGTATTTAAATACGTTTTAAAATAAATAAGTAAATGGTTTCCTCTGATATTTTTGGAAAAAGAACGGATTTTAGTGAGAATAATAGAAAATTTAAATTGTAAAATGCAATTTCCCGTGATATATTTAGAAAAAGGGGGGCTTTGTTATAAAAAATATATAATATGTTTTAGCTGAAAAGTTAATTGGTTATAAATAGGTATTTGATTATTTATATTTTAATATTTTTAGTAATTGCATTTGTTAAGAAAAATAAGTAGATATGTTAAAATAGGTAAACTTTTAAAAAATAATTATAGTATTAAAATAGGTTTAAAAATAAAGAACTAAAGGTTTGCTCGTGATATTTTTGGAAAAGGAAGGGGTTTAATAAGAAAAAATAGAAAAATTAACATGTTTTAGTTAAAGAAGGTAATTGCCCGTTTTTACTTAATTAACCTTACTTATTTATAGAAATATATTATTAAATAATAATATTACCTATTTATAATCAATTACCTTTTTCACCTAAAATACATTATGTTTTCTATTTTGTCTAACAAATCCTCCTACTTTTTCAAATATATCACGTGCAATTACCTTTTTTTTAACTAAAACATGTTAGTTTTTCTATTTTTCCTTACTAAAACCCCTCATTTTCCAAAAATATCACGGACAAACATTTAGTTATTTATTTTTAAACCTATTTTAATATTATAATTATTTTTTAAAAGTTTACCTATTTTAACATGTCTACTTATTTTTCTTAACAAATGCAATTACTAAGAATATTAAAATATAAATAATCAAATACCTATTTATAACCAATTACCTTTTCAGCTAAAACACACTATATATTATTTATAACAAAGTCCCTCATTTTCTAATTATATCACGGGAAATTGCCTTTTAATATATATATATATATTACCTATTTTATTTTTAGAAGATAAGTTATTTTAGTTAGAAAAAAAAGATAAAATAGGTAATGTATTTTAGCTGAAAAAAAGAATTGGTTATATACAGGCCCGACCCAAATTATAGATAGGTCCGGCCCAAATACCGACCGACCGACCGACGACCGACGACCGACCAAAACTTTTAATGTTTCGTCTTTAATAATATAGAATAGATAGATATATGTTGTTCGTGTTATTTTTAGAAAATTAGTTGTTTAAGTTAGAAAAAAATAAAAAGGGTTATGTGTTTAGCTGAAAAGGGTAATTGGTTATTTATTAATAATTATATATAACAATATTACCATTACATATTTATTTTCCATGTGTTAGGTAATCAGTTATAAATATGTAATAATATTACCATTTTATATATATATTACCTATTTTATTTTTAGAAGATAAGTTGTTTTAGTTAGAAAAATATATAAAATAGGTAATGTATTTTAGCTGAAAAAAATAATTGGTTATAAATAAATTGATTATAGATACACCCGACCCAAATTATAGATAGGCCTGGCCCAAATACCGACCGACCAACTGACCAAAACTTTTAATGTTTCGTCTTTAATAATAGTAGCTTATAGCCCGTGCGATGCACGGTTACTTAAATTTTATTTATAATTATTTTGTTTATAATTATATTTTTATTACGATGCAACACACGATTGTTTTTTTAATATTTATAATTATATTTATTTATGAATATTTTAATATTTAAAAGTTATTAGTTTACATGATTAAATTATTGTTAAAAAAGATTTAGCCAAAAAAAATTATAGTTAAAAATTTGATATTTATTATATTTTACACGCTCAATTTAATATTTGTTTATATTGAGTTATAAAAGTTAGATTTGACCAATTTTACGGTTCACATGAAATTCACAAAATAATCTTTAATTTAGTTGTGGTTTAATAGTTCTTTTTCAATTAAAAACTATTCTAAAACTAAAAAGAGAATAAAGTGACGAAATTTAATGTTGAGAATTCTATTCGATTTAGGAAATCTACCTAACTTATATGTAGTTTAGATTATTAGAATAACCTTTATTAACCAAATACAATTTTTAATGTTAAATCTAACGGTTTTCACCTATCTATTTAAGATTAAACGATTTTTATTATTTTGGTTATAAATGGGTTTCCTTATTTAATTACAACTATTTTTATGTTTTAACTTTTTGGAAAATCCAATCCTAATATAATATCTTTTAACTTATATCATTTTTAGATAATAATTTCTTTTTATATGATATAATCTTGATCATCTATTTTTAAAAGTATTGGATCTAACGGTTGAGAATGTTTTGGCAGTATTTAGGACCAAACTACCAGGATAACATCATTAATTTTTCTTAATATTTATAATTTTTTTATTTTTTTATTTTTTTAAATATTTATTGCTAAAATATAATATACTCTTTATTGTAATATGTTAATGATGCGGGAACTTTGAACTTTTGAGAAAATAAATTATCAATTAAAATATTTTTTTTTTTGTAATACTTCTTTTAAAGTAGTACACTGTGACGATCAAAATTCTGTATAAAATTCATTTTTTTTATAGTATATCCCGTAAATATATATGTTATTATATTAAAGACTAAATAATGAAAGCTTTCTTATAAGTGTGGTCGCTTTGTTTGATCACTCAATCCATAATCGTTGGATCTTTCAAATTAAATTCTTGAGAAACGTTATATATAACAGTAAAATTATCATGTAGAATGATCTAAGATTTGAATCTATCAACAACATATTAAAATTTACAGGGTTTTTTTTGAAAAAAAAAGAATTTTTTTCATTTTTTTTCTTTCAGACATAGGTTATTTGATAATATTTTTTGTAAAGTACGATTTTTCAGAAAAGTACTATACTAATTGATTAACAAACTTTTAAAGTTTCGAATTTAATAATTTACAATGTATGTAGGTTAAAAAAGTTAGGTTTGTTCTGTAGCTGAGTCTACAATTTCAAAATACGGTTTTTTTTTTAATATGAATATAGTCCTGCTAACAATGACATTAGGTCTCTGTGAGTGCTTATAAAACAAAATCACCATTTGCGTATAATTTATTATTTAATAATAAATTATATTTGATTAGTTATGATCTATAACTTAATAAAATATGATAAAAAATATGCACAATTTTATAAATTATATTCTTTGTTGATTTGAATTTTCTTAGATTGATTTGAATTTTTGAACATAGATTTCTAAATTTAAAATAGTTAGAAAAAAGTAATTAAATTGAGTTTTAAAAATCAGATTTTGACGATTTTACACCCAACGTGAAGATAATTAAATTATTTTTAATTAAAAGATGGTTTAATAATTTTTATCTAACTGAAATTGTCCATGGAAGAGAAAAGAAAGTCACGAATTTTTTACATAGAGAATTCTATTCAATATAGAAAACTTATTTATATTTGGTACATTTGGTTTAAATTATCAAAATACACTTTTTAGAATTTAAATATAATCCTATTATAAATAAAATACACTTTTTTAATATTTGATCAAACGATTTTCATTTATCTAGTTAAAATCTAATAGTCCTTATTAATTTGGTTGTCACGGTCAAAATTTTGGATAAATCCCTATTATGCTTATTATATAAAAGAGTTTAATATAATAAGGATGTTAAGTATATACTGATATAAGTATCTTACTAACTACTTTTACTTTTAATGTTTCGGTTTTATTTATAGTGTATATAAAATTTTAAAATACATTATTACTTTAAAATTATTAAACAGAGTAAAAATTATGTTATGCTTATATAAAATTTTATTCTCATATTATTATGGTCTTTATCGATTTGAATTTGTTCTTAATTTATTTTAATACTTTATTGAAAGAAAGATAAAATTTCTATATTTAAAAGAATTAGTGGAAAAATAAATAAATTGATGCTACAATTATAAAAAAAATATTTATTAAAATTTAGATACTCACTTTACTATTTGGGTTCTATCCTGAGTTTTATAAATTGAATTTTGATGATTTTACAACCCATGTGAAACTAACGAAATTATCTTTAATTTAATGATGATTTAATAATTATTATCTAACTTGACCAGTTGACCTACCCATAAACCGAAAAGAAAAGATGGTTAAGTATTATATTCAAAATTATTGTTTATGAATATGAAACCCTCAATATTTTAATAATATTTTGATATTATCATTTTATGTTTGTTATATGTAAAATAATATAATTATAATTTGAATTAATCAAATTGTTATGTTCCTTCAGAAAAAAAATGTTTAAATTTATTCATGTACTGGAGTTCTCCTAAGTCTCTTATAACGCAGGATCCACATAATTTTTAATATTGTAATCGATATGAATTGTTATATGATATTTGGTTTAACAATTATTATCTAACTCGAACTATACATAAATTAAAGAGAAAAGATATTTAAGAATTTTTACATAGAAAAATTATAAATTACAAAATACACTTTTTAGTATTTAAATATAATTCTATTATTAATCAGATACACTTTTTAATATTAGATCTAACAATTCTCATCGATCTATTTAAGATCTAACTGTAATAATTAATTTGGTTGTATAGTGGTCGTACACGGACCAAATCGATTTTAATTTTTTCTTAAATTGATTTTAATATTTTATTGAAATAAACATAGAATTTATAAATTTAAAATAATTAGGAAAAAAATTAAATTGGTCCTACAATAATAAAAAAAAATTATTAAAATTTAGATAATCACTTTACTGTTTGGGCTCTATCTTGAGTTTTAGACAACAGATTTTAACAATTTTACAGCCCACGCGAAGCTAACAAAATTATCTTTAATTTAATGATGATTTAATAATTATTATCTAACTGGAACTATCCATAAACTAAAGAGAAAAGATAATTACGATTTTTTACATAAAGATTTCTATTCAATATAGAAAACCTATTTATAATTGGTTTAAATTAAAAAAAATTAAAATTTAGATAATCACTTTACTGTTTGGGCTCTATCTTGAGTTTTAGACAACAGATTTTAACAATTTTACAGCCCACGCGAAGCTAACAAAATTATCTTTAATTTAATGATGGTTTAATAATTATTATCTAACTGGAACTATCCATAAACTAAAGAGGAAAGATAATTACGATTTTTTACATAAAGATTTCTATTCAATATAGAAAACCTATTTATAATTGGTTTAAATTATCAAAATACACCTTTTAGTATTTAAATACTATCCTATTATTAATCAAATACAATTTTTAATATTATATCTAACGGTCCTCATCTATTTGAATATTTATAGTTTTATAATCCAACGGATCATATACGTTTGGTAGTACAGTGACCGACCAAAGTTTTGGATAAGATCTCCCTTACGCTTATTATATATAAGGAGTTAATATAATATATAATATTATGATACCTCCGAATAAATTGATTTTAGTATTTATTACATAGATATATACTTTATATTGGTATAAATAAACTATATAATATATCCCCATAAACTCTATAAAATTAATATTGTATTAGTTTTGAATCAAAATTTTTAAATATTTATATAATAAATTTGTATTAGTTGTTTGAACGCACATGTTATAATCTTGTTTTATGAACATATATATTTGTCGTATTCGTTATTTTTATTTATGATAATATAAATAACATATAAAGAGTAATTTTATGAAATGGGTTAATTTGATTCACAAATTGAAGTGACCATCCTTTAATTTTTAATGTAATATAATTCTTGAGCATTGAAATTATTTATGTTACCCAATGAATTACAAATCAAAATTCCTTATTTAACGTCTCATATATTAGTGTTATTTTAGTTATAATAATTAGTTAGATAAAACTCTTTATAATCGAATTATTCCTGAAACAATTGATAATAATTAAATCGAAATCGATAAAACTTGTCTCTTTGTGGATACGATCCTCTTGCCACGCTATACTAGTAATGAATACTGTGCGCTTGCGGGTATATAAATAAACACATCAGTTTTTTGTAGAAAAGACAAGGAAAGAAATTTTGTCTCGATGTATTCTTATTCCTGTATATTTAGGTAAATATAGATATATAATATTATATGTAGGTCATTATTTAACATAGAACCATCTTATATAGAATCCTGTAGAAAACTAATAATTCTACTACAGAATCTCAAACAAACATAAAATTTGATTCTAATATAGAATACTAACTATTTATAAACTTCACAAAAAAATTAAGCTTTGCTTGGACTCTGATCATATCCATATGACTGGATTACCTGATCAAAACGAATGTTCCAATACTTGGAAGCTTATTTCAGTCCATAAATGGACTTCTTAAGCTTACATACCAGATGCTCTTGGCCTTCCTTAATGAATCCCTCTCGTTTCCGCATATAGATGGTTTCTTCAAGACTTCCATTAAGGAAAGTTGTCTTCACATCCATTTGCCAAATCTCATAATCGAGATGAGCTGATATAGACAAAAGAATCTGGATTGACTTAAGCATAACTACCGGCGAAAAGGTTTCCTCATAATCGATCCATTCTTTCGGAGTATACCCTTTCGCAACAAGTCTTGTTTTTCAGGCTTTCATCTTTTTGTCAGATCCTCTTTTCCTCTTGAAGATCCACTTACATCCAATGGGTTTTACACCTTTGGATGGTTCTACGAGCTCCCAGACTTGATTAGAATACATAGATTGTAAGCTACTACGATCTATTTATGGATTGAAGCAGGCCTCAAGGAGTTGGAACATTCGTTTTGATATAACAGTCAAAGAGTTTGGCTTTATTCAAAATGAAGATGAGCCTTGTGTTTACAAGAAGGTTAGTGGGAGCAAAGTGGCATTCCTAGTATTATATGTTGATGATATATTACTAATAGGGAATGACATACTTTCTCTTCAGGCTATTAAGACTTGGTTGGGAAAAAGTTTCTCAATGAAAGACTTAGGCGATGCTACCTATATATTAGGGATCAAGATCTATAGAGATAGATCTAGAAGATTAATCGGCTTAAGTCAGAGTACATACATTGACAAAGTATTGCATCGTTTTGGGATGCAAGAGACAAATAGGGGATTTGTCCCTATGTCTCATGGGATAGTGATCTCAAAAGAGAACTGTCCTAAATCATTAGATGATAAGGACCGTATGAAAAAGGTACCATATGCTTCTGCAATTGGTTCAATAATGTATGCAATGATATGTACTCGACCTGATGTTTCGTATGCTTTGAGCATGACAAGCAGATACCAGTCTAATTCAGGTGAAGGTCACTGGACGACAGTCAAGAATATTCTTAAGTACCTCAAGAGAACTAAAGATTAATTCTTGGTATATGGAGGAGATGAGAAGCTAGTTGTAAGAGGTTACACTGATGCTAGTTTCCAAATAGACAGAGACGATACTGTGTCTCAATCTGGGTTTGTGTTTTGTCTAAATGGAGGTGCTGTAAGCTGGAAGAGTTCAAAGCAAGAGACAGTAGCTGATTCTACAATGGAAGCTGAGTATATTGCTGCCAGTGAAGCGGCCAAAGAGGATGTTTGGCTTCGAAAATTTATTGAGGGACTTGGAGTAGTTCCATCGATCGCAGATCCAGTTGATCTTTATTGCGATAACAATGAAGCTATTGCGCAGGCTAAGGAACCAAGGTCCCATTCCCGAGCAAAGCATATACTTAGACGATATCATCTACTTCGAGAGATTACAAGGAGGGGAGATATACATATATGTAAAGTGCATACTAATGATAACGTTGCAGACCCACTGACTAAGGCTTTGTCGCAGTAGAAGCACGAAGGTCACACTAGTTCCATGGGTATTAGATACATGGGTGATTGGCTCTAGTGCAAGTGAGAAATTGTTAGTAGTTGTGCCCTAGAGACAATACTATAATGTTCTTAGGGAAGACATTTTGATTATTAATAAATATGTTCTATGGATTTTCTTTCAATTATTTATTATGTCTTTATTAACTGCGATATAAATGTTAGAATAATAAATGTCCTTGGAATATAAGCATGAATTCTATATCTCTAAGTATGTGACTTAGAAATGAGATTATATGAATAGTGTTTATAATCCTAAAAGATCCCTAGTCGAGTATTATTATTTGAGGACAATAATAATGCATTAAGACTAGTATGTTTGTTGACTGATGACCACATCTCATTGGTCATAGGTATGGTGATGCTAAAGTCAAAGACATAAGTGCATGTTAGCTGAACATGGCATTGGATAGACCCACCGTGTGAATTCTTCATGGTAAATGTTATCAAGTGTCATAAGAAATTCTCACAGTGATAATGGTGTAATGATCCTTAGACTTGAAATCATTATATTTCTATATGAGAATTAATATACTTTGATTCTACTCAAAGTTACCTTTGACCGGGTAATGATAAAGGTGGACATTGGGTATATTATGAATCATATGAGAAATATGAATGATAGATATATGATTTAACCCTCCTATTTTAGGAGTGATATTATTGGCCTCTTGATTGAGTGAGACTATGAAATGCATGACCATGCTCAAATTATGATTTGTTTAATAGTCTACTCATCGATCAAGTAAACCAGGATTAAATGTTGAAGAGGATGACATAAACCATGCCTCGAGTTTAATCTATGATATAAGGTTAAAAGGATTATATTACATGGAACATTATTCATTAAAGGTTTAATTGGATCACCAATTATTATTATTACTTGGGTAGCAATGATGTATTACTAGATGCCGCTCATTGTTTATAATTTTATTATGAGATATTAAAATTATTATCAATGTAATAATAACCTAAAGGGTCACACACAAAGAACGTTTTAAACAGAGCTTTAATTAAATTTCGAATTTAATTGAATTATTATTATATTGAATTATTGGATTAATTAAGTAGGACTTGATTAATTATATAATAATTCGAATATGATAAAAATACTACTAATAATCAGATTGGGTTTTGGAAGCCCAATCAGATTAGGTATAGGCCCAAAATTCTCTCTATATAAATACATTAAGATGTATTGTTTTAGGGTAATGCACAGAATTCGTTTTTTTGTAAAAACCCTAGCAGCTCTACATCTGAGAGAGGCGAGAGAGAGAGAGAAAGAAGAGAGTTCCGAGGGCAGTTCTTGGCTAGTACCAACTCCGGTGATCGTTGGACGATCGGGCGTTCGTGTGGACTGATTAGAGACGTATATCGCAAGGCGGGATACGTGGTGATCATATCAAAGGACCTCCATCTGTCAACCAATCGTAAAGCTTCTTAAAAGGTAAAAAATTATGTTCACGAATTAAATATCGTGTTTCGGATGGATCCTGCGGAGGGTTTCGTTATTTTTTTGTTTTTACGCATTTTTTCGTTGCGTTTTCATGCCCGAAACCCTTCAGTGACTTGATACTTTTACCAAGTCGTTTCTCCGTTTTAGCCTTGTACTCCTTGAACTTATCAAAGCATTCAGACTTACGGTGCAACAAGTAAATGTACCCATATCTAGAATAATCGTCAATGAAAGTGATGAAATACTCATAACCACCTCTTTCTTGGATATTCATAGGTCTACATAAATCAGTATGAATCAACTCTAACACTTCTTTAACTATATTCCCCTTTGCCTTAAAAGGCATGTTATTCATTTAACCTTCCAAACAGGATTCACATACTGGAAATGGCTCCACTTCTAATGAGCTTAAAGGCCCGTCTACTACCAGTCTTTGAATCCTCCTCAAGTTAATATGACCTAATCTTAAGTGCCAAAGAAGTGTTTGGTTCAAACTAGAAGGTTCCTTTCTTTTATTAGTGATAAAAGATATGTTATTTAATACCCTATGTCGCAGTTGCAGTTGCAGTGCAGGTTGTCTAGGATTAATAATGTACAAATTGTCATGTAATGTACCAGAACATATAACTTGTTTATTCATCATAATAGAAACATTACGATCCAAACAAACATTTTAACCATCCAAAGCAAGTTTAGAAACCGAAATCAAATTCCTTCTAAAAGAAGGTACATAAAGACAATTATTCACAACCAAAATCTTATTACAACCAAAAGATAAGTAACGTCTCCCATTGTAACTACTGCTACTTTCATAGAATCACCCATGAACACATATATCTCTCAATCTCTAAGCATTTTGGATTGCTGGAACCCTTACATAGAATTACAAACATGGTCAGTGGCTCCTGTATCTACACACCAAGTGCTCGTAGATATAGCCGTTATATATGTTTCCTTAACTAGAGAAAGAGACATACTAGTTTTTTTCTTTTTAGAAAGAGGACAATCTTGTTTCCAGTGACCCGACTGCTTGCACCTGAAGCACTTGCCCTTAGGCTTCACTACACCATAAATGACCTGCCGGAACATATTTTTCATGCGTATTGCTAGATAATGTTACATTAGCTATGCTACTTTTGGCCTACTAAAATATTGTTTTTTTTGTGTTACCTTAGCCAGTAATGTGATGTTGCTCTAGCTTGAAAGTGTTGGACGTTAGCAACATGCATGATATGTTACCTTAGATCATTAATAACACAATTTCTAATTTCTTAACTAAAAATTGAATAATTATTTAACCATTACATTTGCCTTTAAATTAATTCCTTTTTATAAAAAACAAGAGTTTACCAAATAAATAAGTTAATATTTATAAATTTAAAGGTAATTATTTATTATTATTTTCCAGATTCTATTTATTTATAAATTTTAAAATGGACATTTAAAAAAAAAATTAAAATACAGAAATATAGTTGTAACAAAAATTAAAAGATTTAAAAACAAAGAATGGCACGGTATCCTGTGAAATGTTATAGCGACAAAAGATATCGCATGTCTGAAATTTTTTCACCAAAACAGAAATTTCACTCTCACTTCTCTCACTCTGTCTCGACTCTCACTCTCAACCTTCTCTCTCTATCTCTCACTCCCATTTTCTTTAATTTTCTTCAAGTTAATACGTATTTTGGTTAAAAATATGGCTTCTCGATTGAGTTTAACTTTGATTTAAGGCTTTTGTTTCTTCAAATTGGGGCTTCTTCAAATTAGGGGTTCTTTGTTTTGAGTTCAATTGATTCGATTTCTTTGCTTAGACTTCAACTAATTAGGGTTTCTTTTCGATTTCAGGGCTTCTCTAGTTTGGGCTTATCTAATTAGGGCTTCTTCAGTGGATTTGGGGCTTCTTTAGTGCATTTGGTGCTTCAATGTCAATCTGGATATCCATGGAGTGCAAAACACTTCTCTCTTGTGTGTCCAGTCAAATTACAATAATCACATTGAATGCTTGGATCAGACACTTTCTTGACAGATTTTGGCTTAAAACTAGAATTAGGCTTAAATCTAACATTCATAGCAAGACTATCAGATACAGTATTCATAGATGAAGCATCTCGCTAGTTTTTGTCTTGGAGTAACATAGAGTAAGCATGAGTTATATCATGTAAGGATTCATTAGAAGAATCTGGCCTCTAGTACTTGTAAACTGATCGTTTAATCCCATAAGAAATTAACTTAGCTTTGTTAATTTCTCATATTGTTCTAGTTTGTGAGCATTTCCACAAGCACAATTACTGTTAGCACAGATACATTTCGGAATCAGTGACAAATTATCAAGTTCATCGATCAAACCACGAAACTGAGTGAAATAGGCTGTAATTGATTTAGTACCTTGTGTTAACAAAGATAATTCCTTACGCAGATTAAAGAGACGAGGAAAATTGCTCTGTGCAAATCGAGCACTCAAATCATCCCAGATCTGTTTTGCAGTGTTGAAATACACAACGCTCTTCCTGATTTCTATAGAAATAGAATTGAGCAACCATGAGATAACAAGATCGCTACTACGCATTCATAAAGAGATTTGTGAAGAACCAACAGCAGCAGCAACAACAGGCTTGCTTTGAGAGCCATCAATGAAACCAAGTTTCAGCTTAACAGAGAGAGCTATCTGAACAGATCTGCTCCATTGATGATAATTTTGATGTAAGTTGCTCTATAACAAGTGGTAATCCTGGATGATCTAACGAACTCAAGTAGTACGGATGATTAATATCGATTACATTGTTAACAGTACTGGAAGCATTCGCCATGATAGGACATGAATTCAAGGCACTAGAATAAGAATGCATCTATAAAATCTGTATCTATAATATCTGTAAATGTTTCTATAGATCGATAAGTTTTGATACCATGTTACAAATCAGAGATGAAGCTAATCAAACAATGTAATCAATGAATATTTTGAATTGAAGAAGAAGAAGATAATCTGTATTGATAGAAGACTTAATTGCACGAAGATGGCCTGAGTTATAATTTTTTTGCACAGAAATGGCTTATCTATAATAATAGGAACGCGCATGACTCAAATATAAATTTTTAAACACCCGCATGACTTCCGTCAAAATATGTCAAATAGACGTTAAGTTTTTAAATATTTTAATAAAATAGAAGGCTAAACTGGTAAAATCACGTTTTTGTTCAAGATATTTTTTGAGTTCTTTCACAGCTTATCGTCTTGATGCATCAATGTTTTCTCCAGCCAAAGTCCTTCCGTACCATTAAAGTATTGGATCGGAGAGTGGTGGAGAGGGACTACTAGGGGTTATTTTGAAATAAGATTTCTAGATTTTCCCTCTCCAGAAACCTTCTTGATAGGAGAACTTTTGAGGGTGAAGTTGAATATGATAAGAGAACATACACTCTTGACCCAATTCTGATTCTCCTCCGTGATTCCAAGCTAAAGAATACGTCATATGTGTATGGAGTTGTGATTTTTACTGGTCATGATACAAAAGTTATGCAAAACTCGACAAAATCCCCTTCTAAGAGAAGCAGGATAGAGAAACAGATGGACAAAATTATCTATATTTTGTTCAGTCTCCTAGTGCTCATCTCGATCATGACTTCTCAAGTGCCGTCAGTGGCTTTGAAGGAGAAGTAAATTTGGGTACAGAAGGTACCTCTAAAAATCAGAACGATAAACGTCAGATTAAGGGTTTTAGTTTTGAGGATGATCGTCTAACTAATGGATGTTGGTGGAAATTGCCTAAACCAGATATACATTTTATATTTTTTCAAATACTTGCAGTGTGCCATACTGCAGTTCCGGAAGAAAATGAGGAACAAGGTGGATACAACTATGAAGTAGAGTCCCCCGATGAAGGAGCATTTTGTTAATCCCAAATGACCTAACAGAATTGTAGAAGGGGGGGGGGGGGGGGTTGAATACAATTCTTGATATTTCTTAAACTTAAAACAACTTACAAATAAAAACTGAACTTAAAGTAAAAATCACAAGCACATAAATAATTTCAGTTGGATTGTTTGATGATCCAACTGAAGTGATTTTTATTGCGGAAATAATATGTGATACAAAATGTACACAGCTGCTCAGTTACAAGAATGTAGAGAAGAAAAATGCTCTCAAAGATAGCTAATACAATCTATTTGTTTTTCTTCTCTCTTCTTATTTTAACTGCTACACTTGGTTATATATATTCCCAAGTTTACAAAGATATTTTTGGCTACACTAAAGTACACTAAAGGTAACCGCCAATAGTTTGCTTTTCATCCCTTTGTCCATTGGTCTTTGGAGATCCTTGCTTTTGCCTTCATGCTTATTATGATCACTCCCAAGAGCCCAATTGGAAACTGGGATGTTTCCTTATTCCCCATGTCCATTTTAATGGTTTCCAATGCAAAGTACACTTCCACATCACCTTTAGATCTGTTCAGTAACCTGTCACTATCACTTTGTCAACTATTCAGAAAAGCAATAATGATTCGTTGATAGCAGGGAGATGTGTTTCATTGATAGCTTTATTCTTCATTTCGTTGATGAGTAAACTTCATTCCGTTGATGAGTAATCTTCATTCCGTTGATGAGTAATCTTCATTCCGTTGACATGTCTTCACTTAGGCAAAATTACAAGGCACAAGATATTTACAATTAACCAACCTATTTTGCCTATCTATCATTTAGTCAACATGACTTAGAAAACCTATCTAATACATACAACAAAATGCATATCAAACTGTGAAGTATTGTACAGTGCAATTCCTACATCACTCATTTCGTTGATGAGCTTCCTGTCAACGGAATGATGCAAAGCATGACATTTCGTTGACAACTACAAAATAACTTTACACAAATTCTACTAAGTGTTTTATGTTTATCATCAAGAACAACATATTCCTAACAATCTCCCCCAATTTATGACTGATAGAATAACAGTCATAAATCAAGAGACTTGATGATAACAAAAACACTCAGATACATTATAAATTACAAAAGTAGAAAATGCATTAAGCTTCATAATATTTTGAACAAAATAAAAGACTTACAAGACTAATGCCTAGAAGTGGTCCTCTAGACTGAGCAAATGATTCATCTTAGTCTTCTTTGTGGCATAGTCTTCTTCCCTCTCTTAGAGTTGTTTTCCTCAATTTGGACCTGTGGCCTTCTGTAAAAGATCTTCTCTTCCTCATCTTGATCACCAAGCATGGATTGCATAACCTTTAGAGTTTGATTAGATGCTTTATCCAGTTGGTCTTCCATCCTGAAGAATCTTCTGCAGTTGTCCTTATCCTTAAATTCCATCATCCAGTAAGGTTGAAGATGGATCTTCTTTCCTGTTGAGGGCACTCTGAGTATTCTGGGAAGAGCCTCAGGTTTGTTCCAGCTAGCCTTTATTTGACATATTTTGGAGACCACCTCAGACTTGGCT
This sequence comes from Heracleum sosnowskyi, assembly GCA_030848705.1. Taxonomy (NCBI): domain Eukaryota; kingdom Viridiplantae; phylum Streptophyta; class Magnoliopsida; order Apiales; family Apiaceae; genus Heracleum; species Heracleum sosnowskyi. The sequence goes on along the minus strand of CM061241.1, from coordinate 72,503,850 downwards.
GTTTTGGTGAAGCCAAAGTCCTTCTTCAAGCATCTAAACACTGTGAGTAGTGTTTGGTAGTCTTCTCCTAAAATCCTGTAGAGAGGCCACACTTGCTCTCTACCACCCTTGAATGTGAAAACTAATCTTTCAGGCAACTTTTGAGAAGCTGCAATGCCCCTTACTTCCACCAGGTTGTCTAAATCAAGATGTAAGCTAGATTCTTCCCTGATGTCAGCAATGTACATGCAGTCCTCTGGATTTGCAGGGGGTTTCTGAGGTTGTGGCTTTCTCACAAATATTGGCTTTGCCTGGGCAGCCCTTTTCTTTGACTTTGTTGGCTGATCCTTTTCTAATAGGAACCTTGGAAAATAGGCTTCATCAAATTCAATAGGCTCCTCTTTTGGCATGATTGGTTGATCATGAAAGTTGACAGGATGTGCAGGATCACATGCCAATTTTCCTTCATGAGATTGATCAACAGGAATTTGATGTGCACTTGTTGTGGAAGAGGCTTGAGCAGTGTCCTGAGAATCCTCTTTGTCAAAGTCCAGATTCCTTTTAGCTCTAGCCTTTGGTTGCCTTGTGCTCTTCTTTGCACTCCTTTCCTCTCTTGCTTTTTCTTCTAGCTGTCTTTCTTCTTCATCAAGAGATTGAGCAACTGCAAGTGCTTGCATTGCTGTTCTTTCTGACTCTTCAGCTTTAGCTTCAGCAAAGTTTGGGTGACCAGCCCAAACACAGATTTCTTGCTCATTCCTATAGACAATTGCCCTTTGCTTCCTTATCTCAGAATTATTGCTTTTCTTGCTCTTTATGATAAGTAGACCAAGAAGCTTGAGCTCATCTAGATAAGGTGTAGGATAGAGAATCCTTGCTATATTTTTGCCTTTTGGTTTAGCAGGGGACTTGGGAGATAAGCTTCTTTGGAGTGTAGCTTGTACCACATCCCTAATGCATGAAGTTTGTCCTTTTTCCTTCCTTGGACCTTGAGTGACTCCATGTAGAAGGGGCTCTACCTGATAGACAGAATTGGTCTATGGCTCCCATTCCGTTGACACTAGAACCATGGCATTCGTTGATGGTTGATCCGTTGATGGAGGTATTGAAGTAGCTTGAACCGTTGATGCCTTTGCAGTGTCAGCTAACTTCTTTACTCTTGCTTCTATATTTGACCAGTGATCCTTAATCTGTTCTGCAAGTTTCATCCTCATAGAGGCTTCCTGGATCAGGTCAATACCATCATTTTTCTTCTTTCCAAACTCCCCCATTGCTAATGGCTCTTCTGGTAAGGAGATGGCTGGGACCAAAACCTTTGTGATTTGTATATCAAGCTCCTTAGTTTTCTCCCCCTTTTTGTTATCATCAAGTGAGATGATAGGGATTCCTTGAGCTGCCAGAAGCTGGGTGAGTAGCTGAGTTTGCTTCTCCTGTTCCTTCTGCATGTGAGAAAGTGTAGCCTCAACTTTGTCCACTCTAGAGGAGAGAGTTTTCAAAGATGAGGACACTTCAGGTTCCTTGGTGAAAAACCTTGACATCTTGGAGACAGTGTGAAGAGGAAGCTTTTCATCTAGCCTCCTGTCAGTAGCATCCCTAAGGTTGATAATTGAATCCTTGATTTCTGTAGCCTCAATCCTTGTCTGCAACATTTGTAGCCTTTGAATTTCCAGAGAATCCATTATGGCCTTGTAGAATTTCTTGTCCCTTGCAGTTGCTGACTCATGAGCTAGATATGCCTCATTGTACTGCCTTGTGATAGCAGCATCCAAGTTGGATCTACCATGCATATCTTTAGAAAGCCAGTTTGGTGTAGGAAGCACCACAGAAGTCCCAGTCTGTGTAGTAGTGGCCACCTATAGATTGTCACCAAAGCTGTCCTCATCATCAGAAAAATTGAAGTCTCCACTTGCTGCAGCTGCTGGAGATAGATTGGTCAGAGCATCCTTTGCTCTTTGCATTGATGCAGTAGTATGAATTAAATTGAGTGACCTTTCTGCCTCCACATTGCCCTGTTGAGCCATAATTTGATAGGCTGACACAGGATGAGTAAAGGTCTCAGGATCCAGGGAAATACTATCCAGAGTTTGTTGATAATGCTCTTGGAAGGTAAGTTCCCTTTCTCCCTCACTGACCCCCATTAACTCACTAGCAATGGCTGCTTCCTCCCTTATCACTCCTGTAGTCCCTTCTCTCTCTCCACTCTTTTCTTGCATCATGGGCTCCCCATGGCTCACACCTCTCACACCCTCACCTTCACCTACTAAGGTGGTACTCTCAATCTCTCCTTTTGCCTGGCTGGAAGAAATAGCCAGCCTCTCACTCTCAGACTCTCCTTTTGCCTGGCTGCAAGCCAGCCTCTCAATTTCACTCCCTCTCAAACCTAAAAGTGTCTCAAGTACCACCAGGTCATCTACACTAGTTGTGGAAACAACTTGATTTTCAATAAGGGGTGTAGATTGACCTATCAACGGAATGGTAGTTTGAACTGTCAACGGTATGGATACCGTTGATGGAGAAACACTTGTCAACGAAAGAAGCTGTTTCGTTGATGAAGTCAATAAAGCACTTTGATAAAGTGAAATTACAGTAGAATCTGTGGTGATTGATTTTAGAGATTGGTCCACAGATCCTCTTGCAACTTCAGGAAAAATTGGTTGATGGCCCAACAAATCACTTAACAAGTGATGGCCACCAGCTTCAGAGTGGGGCTTCTCCAAGATTAGAGTTGGAGAATCAGGAATAGATGAATGGATCATGTCCACATCTAGAGATAGAGTTGGTGAATTTGATGGAGATAGTTCAAGGTTGATGTTTAGAGAATGGGACTGTAACCCCAGAGTAATGATAGGGGTTACATCAAACTGAATTTATGAAACTGGAAGTGTAGCTTCCAGAGTGTGTGCACCCTGTGAACCCTTGGATTTTTGTTTCACCCTCCTTTGGTATTGGGAAAAAGTAGACTGTGGGCTTGAAGTGTCCCTTACCCTCTTAGAGTGTGCTCTTGGAGGAGAGCTTGTTTCAATAATTACATCCTTTTGGGAGGATGCAATTAGACTTGTGCTTAAATCCATATTACTCATCGTGCCTTGTTGGGAAGACACAATGGGGCTTGGCTGGATCTCACTCATCTTTCCTTCCTTATCCTTAGGGTTTCTTTTATGTTCCTCCCTTCCCTCACCTCTCACAGCACCTACAACACTCCCCTTAGGTTGTGTAGTGGATATTACAACAGGTGCCTTTTGGGAAGCACCTGAGGTTGGCTTGGAGGATTTCTTTGATTTTGGTTTTGTTGCTGGGGCAGGAGCCTGTTGGGTCACAGCTACAGACTCCACAGCAACAGGACTGGGTGATACAGTTGAAGTAACAATTATACTAGAAGGGATAGCAGTAGTTACCTCAATTACTGGCAGATACACCACTGGAACCTCACCATTGTGGTTCAGCCTCAGTATGTCTGTCAATACTCTCTTCTCTTGCACAAAACACTCAAACTTGGAAACAGGGTTAGAGATAACTAATGGTGTTGGACTAACATGATTAGCCAACATCATCAGAAACCTAGCATAATAGATATTCTTTTTCCTATCAGCCTTATCACCCAACTTAGCACCAATTTCATACATAAGTTGGGTGCTAAAGTTGTAATATCTATCAGTTAGGAGCATGGTAAATAGAATTAACATAGAATTGGTCAATGCATCAAAATTGCTAATCTTACCAGAAAATACCTTGATAAATGCATCAGCTAAATAACTATATTCTCTAACCAATCCTCTCCTAATTATTCTACCCAGATTATCAGTAGGCAAAGAGTAGTTTATGGAGTTTAGCAAGTTAACCATTTCAGTATTTGTAGGCAAAGCATTACAGTTATTTTCAGGAATATGTAAACATGCTTGCAATACATCAGAATTAACTATGTACTCTTTACCTTGGATGGTGAATTGGAGTGTGCAGTTTGTTCCACTATACTCACACGAGGTCCAAATCTCCTCGATTATCTCATTGTAGAGAGGAATTGAGTGAAACATTGCATAGCTCAATTTGCAGTTCTTCATGAAGTCCATCATCTTGAAAAAGATACGGTTTGGACCCTCCTTGACAACAAATGGAATTGAGTTGTTCTTTTCATAAATGAACCCTCCTGCTGACATAAGCTTGACTATGGGTGCCATTGTTGTGTGAAGAAAAGCTTCGAACTAAATTGCTTGTTAGAGAGAAGAAGAGAGAAAAGCCTTTGGAATTTTTGAGAACAGGTAAAAAGAAAATAAAGAAAATAGAATTTCTTAAATACTCCCCCAAAAATTCTCAGAAAAAGAGTCCAATAATAAATGTAAATTACTGGATTGGCTTAAAAATATAACCGTTACTTTTAAAGAATTACCATGATTTATACTTACAGGGGTGTATGCATAGATCGTGGTAACGGACGTGTCAAATTTCAACGGTTCAGATTAATTGCGCTAAATCAACGAATCAGGATTGGGCGGTTAAAGTCCCGTCTTATTTCGTTGATAAAGCTGCGTTTCGTTGATATAAAAGAGCTATCAACGAAACACCCAGAAAAATGCTAAGACTGTCAACGAAATGGTTCGTTTCGTTGACATAGTAATTTTGACTTAGGCAAAATTTCACTTTTTCCTGAGAAAATTAATTCACAGAAAAACATAGCAAGTTTCTGGCTGCATTTTAACTTGCAAAAATCTCAAAATAATTAAGAGAAATTTAACATACCTAGCTCACTTACTAATCTTGAGAATGTGGATTCATCAAGTGGCTTGGTAAAGATGTCTGCAAGTTGTTGTTCACTTGGAACAAAATGTAACTCCACAGTACCATTCATAACATGTTCTCTAATGAAATGGTACTTGATGTCAATGTGCTTGGTCCTTGAATGTTGCACTGGATTTTCAGTAATGGCAATGGCACTAGTGTTGTCACAGAAAATAGGAATTTTCTCAACTCTTATTCCATAATCAAGTAGTTGATTTTTCATCCATAAAATCTGTGCACAACAACTGCCAGCTGCAATATACTCAGCCTCAGCTATGGAGGTAGAAACTGAGTTTTGTTTCTTGCTGAACCATGAGACAAGCTTGTTTCCTAAGAATTGACAGGTGCCTGTTGTGCTTTTCCTATCAATTTTACTTCCTGCAAAATCTGCATCTGAATAACCAATTAGTTCAAAGCCAGATTCTTTAGGATACCAAATGCCAAGGTTTGGTGTTCCTTTGAGATATCTGAAAATTCTTTTAATAGCATGGGATTCCCTAGGATCAGCTTGAAATCTAGCACATAGACATGTAGCAAACATAATATCAGGTCTACTAGCTGTTAAATACAAAAGTGAGTCTACCATGCCTCTGTAACCTGAAATGTCCACAGATTTTTCCTTAGTATTCAATTCAAGTTTGGTGGCAGTAGGCATGGGAGTTTTGGCAGGAGAGCATTCCATTAAGTTAAACTTCTTTAATAAATCATGAATATATTTTGTTTGACTAATGAAAATGCCTTCATTAACTTGATTCACTTGAAGACCAAGAAAGTAAGTTAATTCTCCCATCATGCTCATTTCATATTTACTTTGCATAAGCTTGGCAAACTTTTGACAAAGTTTCACATCTGTAGACCCAAAGATTATGTCATCTACATAAATTTGAACAAGTATAGTAGAGCCATTCACAACCCTGTGAAAAAGAGTTTTATCTACAGTACCTCTAGTGAAGTGATTCTCAAGGAGGAACTGTGAAAGTGTGTCATACCAGGCTCTAGGTGCTTGTTTCAAACCATAGAGTGCTTTGAGGAGGAAATATACATATTCTGGAAAGTCGTCATCTTCAAAACCAGGAGGTTGACTTACATACACCTCCTCTTCCAATTCCCCATTCAGAAAAGCACTCTTCACATCCATTTGATAGACTTTGAAATTGGCATGGGCTGCATAGGCTAGAAAAATCCTTATTGCTTCTAGTCTAGCAACAGGAGCAAAGGTTTCATCAAAATCAATTCCTTCTTCCTGTGAATAGCCTTTTGCAACCAATCTAGCTTTGTTCCTTGTGACTATGCCATTTTCATCCATCTTGTTTCTGAACACCCATTTTGTGCCTATGACACTCCTGTCCTTAGGCTTGGGCACCAGCTTCCAAACATTGTTCCTCTCAAATTGGTTTAGCTCCTCTTGCATAGCTAAAACCCAATCTGGATCTAGAAGTGCATCCTCAACTTTCTTTGGCTCATCTTGAGACAGAAAGCTGCTATATAGACATTCTTCTTGAGTTGCTCTTCTAGTTTGGACTTTTGAAGTAACATCACCTATAATAAGTTCAAAGGGATGATCTTTAGTCCATTTCCTTGAGGGAGGTAGATTTGCTCTTGCAGAGGTAGCTTCATGATCATGATTGTCTTGATTGGATATTTGTCCTTGAGAAACTCCCCCTGAGTTTGTTGTCCCTAAATGATCACTTCTAGAAGCATTTCTATGACTGTCAACGGTATGACCATTTTGGCTATCAACGAAACGCTCATTTTGACTGTCAACGAATCCACCATCATGACTGTCAACGAAATGACCATTTGGTCTGCTAGCGGCTATTCTTTTCAACCTTAATGCAGCAATTTCATCTTCACTGCTGCTTTCATCTGTGCTAGATACAACAACTTTAGGCTGTTTCTCAGTAGCCTTAGCATGATTCACTTGATCTCCTTCCTCATTCTCAAAAGAAAGACTTTCATGGAAACCTTCATCACAGAGACCTTGAATTTTGAGATCATCAAAAACAACATGTACAGATTCCATAACAATGTTGGTTCTGAGATTATAGACTCTGTAGGCTTTCCCTGCTGCATATCCCACAAATATTGCTTCATCTGCCTTTGCTTCAAATTTCCCCAAATGCTCAGCTTGATTTCTCAGAACAAAGCACTTGCATCCAAAGACATGAAGAAAATCCAATAGTGGCTTCTTTCTTTTGAGTAGTTGATAAGGGGTCATACCTTTGGCCTGATTAATCAAAGAAATATTTTGAGTGAAGCAGGCTGTGTTAACTGCCTCAGCCCAAAAATAAGTTGGTAACTTTGATTCATCTAGCATTGTCCTTGCAGCTTCAATAAGTGTTCTGTTTTTCCTTTCAACCACACCATTTTGCTGTGGTGTCCTTGCTGCTGAAAACTCATGCAAAATACCATTTTCTTCACAGAACACCTTCATGCTTGAATTATGTCCCATTGTCACTCCTAATCCTTCTTACTTTCAAGTCAGGATGATTGTTTACCATCTTGATGTGATTGATAATGATTTCACTTGCCTCATCTTTGGAGTGCAAAAAGAAGGTCCATGTAAATCTAGAAAAATCATCAACAATCACAAGACAATATTTCTTCTTTGAAATAGACATGATATTCACAGGGCCAAATAGATCCATATGAAGCAACTCAAGCTGATGGACAATTGATGACTCTGTCTTGCTTTTGAATGATGCCTTCTTTTGTTTCCCTTTTTGACAGGCATCACACAAACCATCCTTGGAAAACTCCACCTGTGGAATTCCTCTTGCAAGATCCTTCCTCACCAAATCATTCATAACTTTAAAATTTAGATGAGATAATTTCTCGTGCCATAACCAACTTTCATCTTTGCTTGCCTTGCTGAAAAGAGAAGTGATGGTTTCTGGACTTGTGCTACTAAAGTCAGCAATGTACACATTCCCTCTTCTGAATCCAGTCATTACCACATTGTTGTTTCCTCCTTTAGAAACAACACAAGCTTCTTTAGAAAAAGTAACTAAAAATCCTTTGTCACAAAGTTGGCTGATACTAAGCAAATTGTGCTTAAGACCATCCACCAATGCAACCTCATCTATGATGACATTATCTTTTGAAATCAAGCCATATCCCTTAGTGTAGCCTTTGCTGTCATCTCCAAAAGCAATACAAGGGCCAGCTCTTTCCTGAAACTCTGTGAGCAGGGTAGAATCACCAGTCATGTGTCTTGAACAACCACTATCCAAGTACCAAAGATTCCTTTTGTCTCCCTGCACACAATAAAACCAAATCAAGTCGATTTTGGTACCCAAGTTTCCTTGGGTCCTGTTTTGTTAGCCTTTGCTTTTCCTTTTATATCATTTTTCACCTTGGGCTCAGATTGATTTAAATCAATCTTTATCCTTGGTGTTGATTTCTGAGGATTGCTCACATTTTCATTCACAACATGCATAGTTGGAGGAACAAACATGTTATTCATATTCCATGGCATTTGTGGCACATTAAACATATTCATGTATGGATTAGACACAAATGGGATGCTGGCATATGGATTTTGAAATTGTGCATATGGAGCAAACATGTTAGGCATAACAGGCATTGTAGGCATAGAACTATTCATTGCAGGCTTGGGAATTTTCACTTTAACAGTCTTCTTAACAGATTTGCAGTTAGTAGATAAATGACTAACACTTCCACAATTAACACATGTCTTTCTAGGAGCATATTTATCAGGTGTGTAATTGTTGTGTTTGTTAATCCCTACTTTGCCATTCCTGTTATTCTTTTTATTTCCCTTAGCCTCAACTTGAACATTCTCTAACTTATCTTTCAATTGCTTGTTGGACAAGTGACCTACATTAGCTCTCTCAACAGGCTTCTCAACTTTCTTTGATTTACTAGACTCACCTTGAACAAAGTTCTTGGTGACAGGACCATACTTATTATTAAGTCTAGTGAGTTCATCTTTTCTTTTCTATGCCAACGAAACAGCCTGATCGGTTGATGGTTCATCTGTCAACGAAACATTGCATTCCGTTGACATATCAACCTTCAACAAATGATCATTGTTGTTTGTTGACTCTGTTTCTGATTCTAAGGTTTCACAAACATACCCTAGTTCTCTTTGTTCTTTTTCCATGATTGTTCACAGAAAGATTCCATACCTTGAACATTAATGATGTTGGTAGCAACATTCCTGGCATCTTTCCATTTAGCAATCACACTTTGTTCTATTTCAAGTTGTGTCTTAAGAATTTCTTCCCTTTGTAACACGTTCTCAAGTTCCTTCTTAGCATCCCTACTAACACATCTCATTTTCTCAAATTCAATGAGCTGTGCTTCTAACATTGCATTCCTATCACTTAAGAGCAAATTAGTCTCTTTTATTCTTGAATTCTCTTTGGTAAGTGATTTAAGAGTAACACGTAAATTATATAATACAGTAGACATTTCATTTACTGCACTATCGAATTCCTCTTTAGAAAGCTCAGAAAGATTAGTAATTGTTACCTGGTTGCTTGAGGAGCTTGCTTCCTGCTCATGATTGTTAGCCATTAGAGCCAAGTTGACATATTCAACATCATCATCAGAATCTTCACCATTACCAGCCCAATCATACTCCTGAGACATGAAAGCCTTTTCTTTTTGCTTGAGAAGTTCAAAGTATTTCTTTTTATAATCAACAGGCTCAAATTTCCTGTTGCCCTTCTCAATCTTGGGCTTTCTGCAGTCTCCAGCAAAGTGACCAAGCATTCCACAATTGAAACATTTAGATTTAGACTTTTCAATCCTGTTACTTTTGTTAGGTTGAAAGTCTCTCCTTGGTGGCCTTGCTTCTGAGTTTCTCTTGAACTTGAACTTAGAGAATTTTCTTGACAGAAAAGCAATGTGTTCATCAATCTCATCTAAGTCATCCAAGTTGGCTGGTTCTGGTTCTTCTTCTTCTGTCATCTTGCCTTTACCCTTGCTAACATCACTTCTACAACTAGCTCGACTAGTTGTGGCCTTTGCAGCTTCTTCATTGTCATCTTCCAGTTGGTTCACAGATGCAATCAATGCAATAGATCCACCCTTCTTCTGTACCTTTTCAATTTCTTCATCTTGCTCCATTTCCAACTCATATGTCTTCAAGGTTCCATAAAGCCTTTCAAGAGTGTAGTCTTTGTACTCTTGAGTGTTTCTGAGAGAAACAGTCATAGGCTTCCATTCTTTTGGAAGAGCTCTGAGAAATTTAAGGTTTGAATCCTTGGTTTGATAGATCCTCCCATACAGCTTTAATCCATTCAAAAGCTTCTGAAACCTACTAAACGTGTCATTTAGGGTTTCACCAGCTTTAAAATGAAAATGCTCATATTGTTGTATAAGGAGTTGCATTTTATTTTCCCTAACTTGCTCAGTTCCTTCACAGAGAGTTCTAACAGTGTCCCATACTTCTTTGGAGGTTGTACAGTTGATGACATTGTCAAACATCTCTTGCTCCAAACCATTAAACAGAATGTTCATGGTTCTTTTATCTTTATGGACTTCTGCAACATCTTCAATAGTCCATTCTGAGACAAGTTTTGGAATTTCCACATCAGGAGCATCATCTGGCAGTCCAACTCTAGATGCAAACTTCATGGGAACGTGTGGACCTTTCTCAATGCAGTCTACATATCTCTCATCCATAGACATGAGATGTAAATGCATCTTTACTTTCCAGTGAAAGTAATTGTCCTTATCAAGAACTGGTATCTTTACACCTGCATCCTTCTTCACCATGGTTACTGTTTTGGTCTTGATCTTTAAACTTCTTGTATGTTAGAATCTTGCTCTGATACCAATTGTTAATCCCAAATGACCTAACAGAATTGTAGAAGGGGGGGGGGGGGTTGAATACAATTCTTGATATTTCTTAAACTTAAAACAACTTACAAATAAAAACTGAACTTAAAGTAAAAATCACAAGCACATAAATAATTTCAGTTGGATTGTTTGATGATCCAACTGAAGTGATTTTTATTGCGGAAATAATATGTGATACAAAATGTACACAACTGCTCAGTTACAAGAATGTAGAGAAGAAAAATGCTCTCAAAGATAGCTAATACAATCTATTTGTTTTTCTTCTCTCTTCTTATTTTAACTGCTACACTTGGTTATATATATTCCCAAGTTTACAAAGCTATTTTTGGCTACACTAAAGTACACTAAAGGTAACCGCCAATAGTTTGCTTTTCATCCCTTTGTCCAGTGGTCCTTGGAGATCCTTGCTTTTGTCTTCATGCTTATTATGATCACTCCCAAGAGCCCAATTGGAAACTGGGATGTTTCCTTATTCCCCATGTCCATTTTAATGGTTTCCAATGCAAAGTACACTTCCACATCACCTTTAGATTTGTTCAGTAACCTGTCACTATCACTTTGTCAACTATTCAGAAAAGCAATAATGATTCGTTGATAGCAGGGAGATGTGTTTCGTTGATATCTTTATTCTTCATTTCGTTGATGAGTAAACTTCATTCCGTTGATGAGTAATCTTCATTCTGTTGATAAGTAATCTTCATTCCGTTGACATGTCTTCACTTAGGCAAAATTACAAGGCACAAGATATTTACAATTAACCAACCTATTTTGCCTATCTATCATTTAGTCAACATGATTTAGAAAACCTATCTAATACATACAACAAAATGCATATCAAACTGTGAAGTATTGTACAGTGCAATTGCTACATCACTCATTTCGTTGATGAGCTTCCTGTCAACGGAATGCTGCAAAGCATGACATTTCGTTGACAGCTACAAAATAACTTTACACAAATCCTACTAAGTGTTTTATGTTTATCATCAAGAACAACATATTCCTAACACATTTCTTGTTGCAGCAAAAGAATTTGGGTTTCAGTTTTGCAAAAGAACTCAAGGAAGCATATTTGTTCGTGAGGCGGATCCTTCTTCTGATGAACCAGTGGAAAGGGAGTTCAAGATTCTCAATATTTTGAATTTTACCAGCAAAAGAAAGTGAATGTCTGCTATTGTCCGTGACGATAAAGGAGATATTTTTCTCTTCTGCAAAGTTGCGGATACGATAATTTTTGATAGATTGTCAGAGAGGGAAGAACGTTTGAAAAAGCTATTAAAAAACATCTAGGTGACTATGGCGAAGCTGGGCTACGAACGCTCGTTTTTGCATATAAAAAGCTAGAAGAGGCTGAATATAAAGAATGGAATAACGAGTTTCAGAGTGCAAGGAATTCTCAATCAAGCAACAAAGATGAAATTCTTGAGGAATTATGTGTGAGAGAGAGCTGATACTTGTTGGTGCTACAGTCGTGGAGGATAAACTGCAGAAGGGAGTTGCTCAATGTATTGATCGTCTTGCACAAGCTGGTCTAAAGATATGGGTGTTGACGGGTGATAAAATGGAAACTGCAATCAACATAGGGTTTTCATGTAGTCTATTGCGTGAAGAAATGCAACAGATTTGCATATCTATCAAAGACATGCTAGAAAATGAATCAGTGAAGAATATAATATCTAACATTTTGAAGCAAATTATGAATGGAAGTCAAATGATAAAACAAGAAGAAGACCCTCATGCTGCTTATGCTTTGATAATAGATGGGAAAGCTTTAACATTTGCTTTAGATGATGATCTGAAACATCAATTTTTGCATTTAGCAGTTAGTTGTGCATCGGTCATTTGTTGCCGGGTGTCGCCTAAGCAAAAGGCCCTTGTTGTAGACATATTTTACCCCTGTGAATTACTCATTTCCGAATTTACCCATGTGATTTAACGGACGTTTGACATATTTTGACGGAATCCATGCGGGTGTTTAAAAATTTATATTTGAGTCATGCAGGTGCCTATTATTATAGATAAGCCATTTCTGTGCAAAAAATTATAACTCAGGCCATCTTCATGCAATTAAGTCTTGATAGAATGATGAATGCCATTGTTCTTGAATATTCACATTATACTATCTTCATAATCTGATTGATTATCTCTAAGACTATATATGTTAGGGGTGAGCGCGGGTCGGATCGGTTCGGTTTTAGGTTAAAACCGAAACCGAAACCGCATATCCTCGGTTTTTAAAATCGAAAACCGAAACCGCAACCGAAATCATCGGTTCGGTTTCGGTTTTAAAATGATCGGATCGGTTACAATCGGTTCGGTTTCGGTTTTAAAACCGTCTCAAATAAACATAACAAAATAAATAAAATGACTTTGAATTTTTAAGCTTGCAAAGTTATAAATTATTTTTTCGTCCAAAATAAACATACAAAGTTTTCATAATAAATTATTTAAGTCCAACATGATCCAAGAATAATAAAAATTTAACATGATCTTCAAAAATATTTTATTTGCAATGTATATAAGACAATGTTAGAAATTCAACAATCTCGAGTCTATCTGAAGTCTTTGTATAAGTAAAGAGTTTTTCCAGAAAGCTAAGAAAAATCGTCACATCCAAATATAAAACAACATATAAAATACCTAGATATAGAAGTTTATTAAACTACATTTATTAATCAACTATTACAAATTAAAATTTCAAAAACAAGAACAAAATAGTATAATTATTAAAAGGAATGTCACGATCTTTATTAATTTACTCCCACTACTCATAAAAATTGGTCTAGTAGAATATATAATATATTTATTTCTTTATTTTTATTAATCGGATCGGTTCGGTTTTTTTCGGTTCGGTTTGGACCTAAAACCGAAACCGAAACCTCAAGAACGGTTCGGTTTTTTAATTTTCGGTTTCGGTTCGGTTTTAACTCGGTTTCGGTTTTTTACGGTTCGGTTTTTATCGGTTTCGGTTCGATTTCGATTTTAATTCGGTTTTTTGCTCAACCCTAATATATGTAGAAGATCTTTCTTTTGTGAATTACATACAAAAATGTGTATATATCCAAACTATTCTAATAGAATTTGGCTCCATTTACTGCAACTTGCTTGTGCCAGCTTGGTGCCACTTGGACTTGACATCTCATATGTCTTTGTGTCTTTGTCATTGTGTCGTCTGAGTTGTTATCTGACTTGGATCTTGTAGTATCTGTAACACACTTAATCTTCATTTTTTGCCATTCCCATAGTTTACATTTAGTTACATTTGTTTGTAAAATAGTATTTTTGAATTTTTTTACAAAAAGTCAATTTAGTAAAAAATAAAAGTTACTCCCTCCGTCCCAACAGGAAGTTAACATTTGGAAGAGGATGCTCGGCACGCATTTTAAGGCTACTTTAAAGTATAATTTCATTAATTGTTTTAATTTTTTTTTTCTTCTGAATAAAAATTAGATGTTTGGATTTTTATTCAAAAAAGAAAAAAATTAAAAATAAATAATTGAACTATATTTTATAGTAGTCTTAAAATGCGTGCCGACACCTCCATTTGAAATGTTAACAAATGAATGGGACGGAGGGAATACATTTTTTTGCAAAATATTAAAAACATATCCTTTTTTTTTTTTTTAAAAAGCTCTAAATTTGTATGAACAAGTTTGAACTATACAGGCTTCTAGCAGTAGCTGGTCTAGATAATGATAAGCCCAATATAACTAGAGCCCGTGGAAAAAAAACCCTAATTTACGAGTATAAAAGCAGGGGTTGAACAGATCTGGAGTACGTAGAGTTTGGTGCAAAAGCTGCTCATGAGTTTGGCAGGCCGTGCTGTGGTTGTTTGACAAATCTGCATTTTGACATGTTTGATGTGTTATGAATTGAGAGCATCGATATCGATACTATTCATAACACACCTGACATGTCACAATGTAGCTTTGTAACATAATCACATTTGCTACGATGATCCAATTGTTTGTTCATATTCCCTGTTTATTACAGTAGATCCGATTGTTTTCTTTGCTGCATTTTTGAATAATATTCATTAGGCTTTTAGAAAATTGAGTCTGATTAGTAGAATGTTAGAATAAACGTATGAGTTGTTGTTTACATAGAATCAAGATAAAATGAGACCTGAGCTTTGTGGGTCTGGATGACATAAACTAAACAGATTATTTTTGATGACTTTTATTAGGCATGTCAATCCTCTGTATTTAAGTTCAGTGGAAATGGTACTGGAATAGATCAGAGGTTGAAATCTAGTATGCAAGTGCAGGGGTAATTTCGCAAATCTGACAATGTCTCAATACAAGTTTGAAATCTTTGGTGTCCATACAAGCAGAACATATGTTACAACTCCATATATTTGTAAGTCCATAGAACTGAACTCCAAGATGTTGGTTTTGGCTCTACCTGGCTCCAACATTGACCAATAAAATTATGGTTTTAAGTTAAGCATGCCCATCCTCAATAATTGAGCTAAATCATGACTTTAGGCCATATGTAGTTTAGGCCTGCCAGGTTACGAGTAATATTAGGACGTGAAGAAGAACCCTTACCTGTAGTTTATAGTACTATGGGTAGAAGCAAAGGTGCATAGGTGTTGGAGAGTATGACCAGTGAAAAGGGTGCCTAAAACGTCTTTTAAGCGAGGTGATTTCTCATGTTGAAAATCTGACAATGTTTTGAGCCTACGAGTGTGATGTAGGAAGGCTGGCCGAGCGTATTGAGGATAAGATTGATTACGGAAAAGGTTTGGGACGGTGCACGAAGATTTGACATTTGATATCCGTATTAATATTACCTTTTCAGAAAGGAAAACCGGTCAACGAGTCAAACACACTATGTTTAGGGCTGTAATTCAAGTCGGGGCTCGTGAGCTTGCCTGGCTCGAACTCGTTTAACAGGGCTCGGCTCGGCTCGAACTCGTTAACGAGCCGAGCTCGAACACAAGACCGGACTCGTTTAACTAAACGAGCCGGCTTGACTCGACTCGACTTGTAAAATTAAATGAGTCAAGTTCGGACAGAAGATTAGGCTCGTTTAAGTGTAATTTTACACGAGTTGGCTCACCCGACTCGTTTAAATAGGCTCGTTTAACTAAACGAGCCGGCTCGACTCGACTCGTGAAATTAAACGAGCCGATTCCGGGCAGAAGATTAGACTCGTTTAGTTAAACGAGCCGGCTCGGCTCGTGAATAAAAGCTCGGCTCGAATTAATACCCGGCTCGAACTCGCCCGGCTCGAACTCGCCCGGCTCGACTTGAATTACAGCCCTAATGTTGTATGATTAATGGACTTTTTAGACCATCGAAGCTCATTTCAATTCTTAAATCCATCTTTTAAATACATTTTGTAAAATGCAATTTTATTTTGGAGCTGGTTTATCTTCCATCTCGGGTTTGGTACCCATATTTAAACATCTTTGGCATAAGATAATTATATTGTATTGAAACAAAACCCTTAAGGCCATGTTTGTTTGGAGGGATTATAATTCAGGGATTATTATCCGGGGATAAATAATTCCATTAATTAAACTGTTAGGGATTATAATCTTTTAAATTATGTCATTTCATGTTTGTTTTGAAGTATTAAGTTTAGGATTTGAATATATTCCTTTAAAATTGTATCCCTTGTTTGTTTTGAGGGATATAATCATGGAATTGGACTACTGTCTTTTAAATTTTCCAATCTTATATTTGTTTTGCATGGAATTATTGTCAGGGGATTATAATCCTTTATAAAAATGACTTGTTAGAGAAGATTAAATAATACCCTCTCCAACCAAGTATTAGAGGGGATTATAATCCTATCATCTACTCCAACAAAACAAACATGGGATATGAAAATTTAAAAGATTATAATTTTTGGACTAATCCTAAATAAGTTACTTATTCCCCAAGAACTACGTTTGACTTGATCCCTATAAATAGGGTACGTAGACACATTGTATGGTACGATGCAAACTTGCGAGAAAGAGATAATTCAATATTCAATCTTAATTGCGAACAAAATCTCACATACAATCTCAGCCTCCCGCAAATCATAAACCCTAACCCTCACATCTTACGTCGTTCACCGTCATCAACCACCACCACAATTCCAGCACCCATCCCCGAATTTGTTTTCACCAAATGCCTCCGTTAACAGTCATAATTCCATAAATTTATTATACCACGTCAGACATGTCACAGTGTAAATGTAAATTGTTACAGAATTTCCATGAAGAGCTTCTAACAATTCCATAAGCTATTGTTAACGGAGGAATTTGGTGATAACAAATTTCGGGAATTGCTGGAATAACGAATTATGAAAATAGGGGGATTTGGGATTTTTTGGATGTTTGGGGCTGGACTTGAAATGTGTCTCGACTTGTTAGATGTGTCGGATCCTATTCCAAGATGCCTGCGTACCCTGTTTATATATAGGGATCAAGCCAACGCAGTTCTGTGATAGGATAGTGTTTTTAATCCCTGTGATTGTTAAGGGATATCTTGAGATAAGTTGATTTTATCTTTTTAGAGTTATATTAGCGTTGTGATTCTTTCCTGATTTGAAAGAATCGTTTCGAGATATTTTCTATAATTAATATTGGGAAATTAGGAGATAATTGAGGCAACCGAAAATATGGCGTGACAACTACCCCCCAGTTCTTCAGTGCAGTTTGATGGACTAGAGAACTAAGCGTGTTTTGATCTTCCGAATTTCCTGAGTCACTGAAACAACTAGGAGTAGAAGATTAGCAAATAATATGAAGTATAGAGGTACCCGTAATATGTCTGTAGATATGAGGGAGACGACATGATGTGCTCGTAATCTGCCTGTAGATGCGAGGGAGACAACACCATAAGAGGGTGGACTCTCTTCACCTATAAGAGGGTGGACTCTCTTCACCATAAGAGGGTGGACTCTCTTCACCTATAAGAGGGTGGACTCTCTTCACCTATAAGAGGGTGGACTCTCTTCACCTATAAGAGGGTGGACTCTCTTCACCGGACTCTCTTCACCTATAAGAGGGTGGACTATCTTCTTGGTGACCTTTCCGGAAGTACGAATAAGCTCCCCAGAAGTACGGGTTTACCAAGGTATTCCAAGCAGTGCCCTCATCATAGAAGGGCCTTCAAAAATAAATTTCAAGCAACACCTTCCACAAAGAAGGACCTTCAAAAAATAATTTCCAAGCAACACCTTAAAGAAGGACCTTTAAAAATAATTTCTAAGCAACACCTTCATTAAGAAGGATCTTCAAAAATAATTCCAAGAAACACCTTCATCAAAGAAAGGCCTTCAAAAATATCACACAGAGACAACCACAGAATCTAAGAATGTCCAATAATGATATGAATGAATGCATGATACGAATGATGCACATGATGATTAATGAATGCATGATGCGAATGATACAGTGCCTTCAAAACAGGATTGCCCTAAAAGACCTTCAGAAGACGATTAACCCGTATGTACTTCAAACAAGATTATCATCTTCAAAAGAGGGTCTTCTAAAATATTATCCTCCTCGAAAGAGGGTCTTCTAAAAATATTACCGTCTCGAAGGAGGGTCTTCAAAAATATTATCTTCTTCGAAAGTGGGTCTTCAAAAATATTATCCTTTTTGGAAGAGGGTCTTCAAAAATATTATCCTACTTGAAATAGGGTCTTCTACAAATATTACTGTCTCAAAGAAGGGTCTTCAAAAATATTATCCTCTTCGAAAGTGGGTCTTCAAAAATATTACCGTCTCGAAGAAGGGTCTTCAAAAATATTATCCTTCTTGGAAGAGAGTCTTCAAAAATATTATCCTACTCGAAATTGGATCTTCAAAAATATTATACTCCTTGGAAAAGAGAGCTTTCAAAAATATTACCCTTCTCAGATAAGGACCTTCCATGCTTGTTTTTGTCCATGCACGAGCTAGTGAAGTAATCAAATCATGTGCTGCTAATATCGCATCACAATTATTTAACATCTCCATGATTTAGATTCTGCCCAGATCTGTTTTTTTACCTTTTTCGCCATGTAAATGATATTTTGTTGGAAAATACAAAACATGAAAGTTGTAGGAAACGAAAATATCTTTCTGATGATATATGGCTCGTCAGAAACGGACTTATAACGAATCAGGAATCAAATAAAACGTCTGCGGATTAACTTCTCAATACTGAAAAACGGGATCTGATTATGTTTTCTGATTTCGAGAATAGATCGAAACATAATCGGAGAAAACACCAAGAACGAAAGTTGCAGGAAATCGTAAAAGCTTTTCGTATCATAAAAAATCATCAAAATCTGACATGTATTAAATTAACTACGCATTTTATAAGATAACTATGTATACGGACAAAATCATAAGAAAACTTATCTTAATTTTGAAAAGAACCATGAACCACCGTCTCCATTCATCTCCTCCATTAAAGCCGCTCCAGATCCATAATAACCCCTCATGCGTATTGTATATATTGATTGTCCTCCACAATAAAAAATTATCCCCTCCTTCTAGCGCCAATTGTTAACGGAGGAATTTGGTGATAACAAATTTCGGGAATTGCTGAAATAACGAATTATGAAAATAGGGGGATTTGGGATTTTTTGGATGTTTGGGGCTGGACTTGAAAGGTGTCTCGACTTGTTAGATGTGTCGGATCCTATTCCAAGATGCCTGCGTACCCTGTTTATATATAGGGGATCAAGCCAACGCAGTTCTGTGATAGGATAGTGTTTTTAATCCATGTGATTGTTACGTGATATCTTGAGATAAGTTGATTTTATCTTTTTAGAGTTATATCAGCGTTGTGATTCTTTCCTGATTTGAAAGAATCGTTTGGAGATATTTTCGATGATTAATATTGAGAAATTAGGAGATAATTGAGACAACCGAAAATATGGCGTAACAGCTATTTATATGTCTTGGGCCCAAAATCTGATTTCAATGATATCTCTGGCAACCTGAAAGGAAGATTCAAATAGGTTATATATCTTTGATGTATGTCCATATGCATTGTATATACAATACTTGTAGATGGTTGTGCAACAATGAGAATAATAAACTGCTCTAACATATTTCTATGGCTTTTCTTAACCTGATGCATTTGGTTGTTTAAAATTGTGTTTACAAAGTGTTTTAACTTTGTCTCATCCAAATGTTTACAATAATAACTTTGACATGAGTAATGAATTGCACATTCCTATTGTATATTTGTATAATTGTATCATATTTAGGAAAACAGATATACGATGGTTTTATTCCCTTCCCAGTTCCCATGGCATTGGAAGTGCTCAGTTGTCCAAGTCACTTTGCGTGGATCGAGATACCAAATGACCTTGCATTGTAGATGCTCTAATTGTCCACTTATATTGTGAAACAAACTAAAAAAACACAGGGAATAAGTAATACATGCGGCATTTCTGTTTAACAGAGTTTAAATATGAATCAGATAAAAAAATGTTATTTGTTATAATGAATGCCTGGTAACTTGGAGTGAACGCTTCGGGTCTCGTACAAAATTTTTCACTTTACAGATTTGACCCGTCTTCTTAAGCATATTTAAAAAAAATGAAGTATGTATGTATGAATGCATTTTTGAACTAACTAGACACTTTCTTATTTTTAAAAAATAAAATAAAATAGGAAAATGTTATTTTTAGAGTGTTTTTTTTAATTTCCAGAACTATTTGTAGCATTTGGTACCATAATATGCTATAAATTGTGAATGCAGGAGCAATATGCAACACATATTGCTATGAAAATAAAAAAAAAACTTTGGAAATAACATTTCTCATAAAATAGACTAAATTGCATATTGCATCTCATAGGTTTTAGATTATTGCAGTTTGGGTAAAGTACTTTGCCATCAAACACTTTGTATCCTGTAACTTCAAGTCCCGCTACATTCTAGACCCCTTTGACGGTTTTTCCGTCTATTTTGACCGCTAACATTAATTTTGACATGGGTAAATTTGTAAATTATAAAACTTAAAAATTAATTTGTTTAAAACTGAATTTATTAAATATTATTAGCAACACTTAAAGAATTGGTAAGTATAGTTCAAATCATACGGGATAAAACGAGATTCTCAACATAAATTTTAAGTAACCGATTTTCATTTTTCTAAAATTATATTAAAAATTGAAATGTTTTTTATAGAAAACTTTAAAACAATAAATTTTAAATCATATTAATAATTAAAAATTCAGTTTAAATTAAATAATATTAATTCTAAAATTTTATAGTTTACAAATAAATTTAAATTATAGATACAAATTAATTATGTTTTACTAATAATATTCAATAAGTTCAATTTTAAATAAATTAATTTTTAATTTTTGTAGATTACCAGTTTACCCCTGTCAAAATTAATGTTAACAATCAATATAGACGAAAAACCGTCAAATGTGTCTAAAATATAGCGAGACTTGAAATTACGGGGTGCAAAGTGTTTTATGACAAAATACTTTACCCAAACTGCAATAAACTAAAACCAAGGAGATGTAATATGTAATTTTGTCCGTAAAATATTAAAAACTACCTATACATTTGTACCAACTTCTCACATTAAATTTTTTTTATTAAATTTTAAAAAAAATTCTAAATTATTACACAAATACAAATTCTTTAAGCCCATAAGTTGGAGCTGTTTGTTTTCACACAAGGAAAAGCCCAATATAACCGGAAGTCCATGAAGAAAAAACCCTAATTTGCGAGTATTAATAGGCGCTGAACAGATCTGAGAAAGTATGAAAAACCTCATTTTGATTTTATTTCTACACGATGTTGCCGGAGCATATTATTAAAGTTAGATCTGGTGCACAAGACATATAATGCTTATGGAACCACTCAGGAGTGGCTGCGGCGACTCTGTAATGAAACTTGATGATATCTTCTGGGTTTTTGCTTGTATAATAACGCCATAAATAAATGTTATTGTAGCTTTGTTACAGAATTACTACAAATATCTCCTAACAATTCCATACGCAATATATGTCTTGGGCCCCAAATCTGATTTCAATGATATCTCCGGCAACCTGACACAAAGATTCAAATAGCTTATGTGTGGATATGCGGTGTTCATGACCCCGCCGTTAGTATTTGCTATGATCCTGTTTTTTATAGCTTGGTGTATGTCAATATGCATTGATTATACACTAGTTGTAGATGGTTGGGCTTGTCTTAACCTGATGCATTTCGTTGTTTAAAACTGTGTTTGCAAAGTGCTTGTTACTTTGTCTCATCCAAATGTTTACAATAATATAAGATCTGAGAGCCTTTCTTTAACACCTTAATGTTTAAGTTGCTAGTTGACATGGTTTCCAAGCTTTGGTTTAGGGAGGGGTCACGGATTCGAGTCCTCTCACATCCATTTGTTTAATTTAATTATTAGTCTGCCCGGTTTTGTGTTACGAAACATGTTCAATATCTTGTAAGTTACATAATCGGAATAAGATTGGAGGATTTGGTGGATCAGTTACATGATCTGAAAAATGACTGTTGAAGTTATAGATTTGGAATGGAGGAATTGGTGTAACTAATGTTTCAGCAATAGTTTAGTAATAAGGAGTTGATATTGGGAATATAAATAGGAAGGCATTTTCATGTTTCGAGGATCAGGAAATAAGATTGATTAAAGTGTGAGTGTGGATAGCAGACGGTCTCTCAAATACCAAATACCAACATCGAAGAAGACATAGTAATTGAATTTTTCTGAAAACGTTACGCCTCACGTTCCTTTCTTTTTCATGTTGATGTTAATTTATCAAATGAAGTTTTTTTCAACTGAATTGTGTTATATGACAGAATTGGTTTGCAGAGATAGATCCTTCATCGCCCCTTGACAGTTGGATTATATAATCCATTAAATAGTCAAGTCCTATATTGATTGTTTCATCAAGAGAAGAGATAGGATTATTTAATACTTGTAATACTTATAATCCCCTTTAAACAAGTCATTTTGTAATCCCTACTAATCCTCATACTTATATTGATTTGGATGAACTGCAGCGTTTGATACTTGCAGATTTGCTTTTTTTAAGTTTACGAAGTTGCGTTCGTGAAATAGCTAAAATTTCACCCTCATTATATCTTAAAACTAATTTTACACACACCGTATTGCAATAGCAATGTCAACGGAAGATGAAATGCTGTTGAAAGAGGCTAAGAAACTACTGTGGGAGGATCAACTGTTACATAAGAACTCTGGAAGGTTCATAAAGACATTTAGCAAAAAATAAAATTAAGGCTCATAAAGACGCGAATATTGAACTTGCCGTCGTTTGTACCTCAATCTCTGACCCCAAGGATGCATGGCTCCGTGAATTCGGACCATTCTTTATAAAGAATGTGGAGGATGCCATTGTGCGGGTTCAGTAGAAGGCGCAGGTGATTTTTTTTGCTTTGGGTGAAGTTAGAGGCTGTTGATGCGATGAGAAAAGTTGGAGGAGGAGCTTTGCATAGAACCAGGACCAGAGGAGCTTAACGAAGGGTATGGTGCAGCTGCAGATGCAGATGCAGATTCTCCTCAGGAAATAGATGAGTATAAACTTGTAGATCCTGTTGAAATAGATGAGAAGTCTGGCTTCTGGGCTGGAGTGAAAGCTACCAAGTGGTCAGAACGGAAAGAGGCTGTAATCTAAGATTGCTTCAACGAAAAGGATATATCTTGGATATTTCACAGAAATTTGTCGATCACTTGTAAAGCTTATTACAGATGTACATATTGCTGTTGCAGTCGAAGCCATCCAAGCAATTGGCAACCTGGCCAGGGGATTGAGAACTGCTCACTTTTCTGGAAATTCCCGATTTATGCTTCCAGTTCTACTTGAAAAATTGAAAGAGAAAAATACTACTTTGACCAATGGTCATACTCAAACTCTACAAGCAATGTACAAGTCTCGGTGCTTGAATCTTGCGACACCGTTAAAGATGTCAAAAATGCTACCAAAAATAAATTTTGCATGTGCGCTTATTGACTTTAAACTGGTTAGCATTTTGGATTGAGTCAAGCAACAAGACTTTTCTCCTCAAACTGCACAGAAAATATGTTCCAATATGTATAGAGTGCCTTAACCACATGATACCTGAGTCCTGAAGTAAGGGATGCTGCCTTTTTCTGCTTTGGCAGCAGCGGCAAAGTTGGTTGGCCTGAGGCCTTTGAAAAATTCATTGACAAAACTTGCTGAAGTTCGGTAAAAGAAACTTTTGGAAATGATTGGGAGCTCTTGAGGTGGTCCACCAGCTGCTGCAGGTTCAGATGCAGTCAAATTTTCAAGTGGAACCATGCGTTGTTTTGAGTTTTCTGATGATGCATCATACGTGATGAGATCTGCGGCTAGCATGCTTAGTGCGAACATGAAAGTAGGATCTGTGAAGCCTGGTGCAAACAAGATAGGAGATGGATTGGGACCCTTGAAAACTCTGATGACCATTAGTTTAAACAGATTTTGAGATTTCACTTTACGTTTCATTTTCTGTAAATGTTTTGATGCATTTTACGCAAGTGAGAGTAAGTAGCTTGATAAGTAAGTTAGTTTGATAAAAATTTAAAAGCCTGAAGTACCAAGTGGAATTCTATTTCAGTTAAGAATGTTCCTTTAACTTTTTAAACAATTAGCAATCACAGTCACATAGCATGTCATGCAGTTTGCATTACCACATAAGGAATCATGGATAGAGTTTATGCTTACAGAATGATTACTCAGGTTATCAACTTCAACATTTGCAGGTTTATTACACTTATGAGTCAAATGATTCACATATAAGCATTTCTGACACTGTTTCCTAGGAGCATTTGGCACATAAGCATAATTGTTACTCTTGTTGACACCTATCTTACCATTTCTGTTTTGTTTCTTCTTCTTAACAACTTCTTTCTTAATTTTAGGACTTTTGACAAGGTTGTCTTTGGTTTCTTTCTGAACAACAGACTTGGGAGAGGAAGAAGTGTCTTTACCAGCTTCATCTTCTTCAAGTAGTTGTTGTTTGATGATCAGTAGTTCTTCATCAAACTCAACAATACTCTTCTTGAAGATGGGCTTTTCAACACTTGACAAAATGGTTGGGGCATTTTTGTTTATAAAAGATTCTTTTCCTTTGCCCTTGGCATTCTTCATTCCCTTATCATTTTCATAATCAAAACCAACTCCAACCTTGCAGTCTTCAGTGTGTTCCTTGTGATAGGTTTGAATAAGTTCTGAGGAGTTCTTGAAGCTTCTTAGCTTTAATTCATTTTCAGCACTTTGTTCTCTAAGAGCCTTTTCTATTTGTTCAGCACAAATCACTTTGTTTTTAAGATACTCAATCTCCTTTTTCAAACCATCAAGGCTCACAACCATTAACTCAAGTTCCACATTCTTTTCTGTAAGCTCAAGATTTTTAGAAGTTAGTCTGTCAATTTCTTCATTGGCAACTAACATGCTAGTGTGAATATTGAACATCTCAGTACTCATATCTTCAACAGTTTGCTTATATTGAAAGGGAGTCATATCAAGAGAAGTAAGAATATGTACCTGACTTGAGGAATCACCATCATCAGAAAATGCCATCAAGGCATAGTTTGAATACTCCTGTTCTTCTTCTTCATCAGAGTCATCCCAACACTTTCCCTCAGCAATAAAAGCTTTACCATGTTGTTTCTTGAGTAGAGCTTCATACTTAGCTTCAAGCTCTAAGTATTCTTTGTCCTTATTGACTTGTTTGGGCTTCTTGCATTCTGTGGCAAAGTGCCCAAGTTCATTGCAGTTATAGCATCTTATTTTAGACCTATCCACACTTCCAGATTTGTATCCTCCTTTAGTAGCACCAACAATCCCTTTTCCTTTATGGAAAGTGTTTGAGCCACTTGAACCACCAGCATTTCCAACATTGAACTTGGACTTAAATGGCTGCCTCCTTTTAAACCTTATGTTAAGATATCTCCTAGCCATATATGCAAAGGATTTGTTTTCCATCTTGTCCAACTCATCTATGTTGTAGAACTCATCATCCTCAGGAAAATCATAGACAACTTGAGTCTCATCACCATTGTCTTCAACCTCCAGTTCTTCAATCTTGACTTGACTGACTTTAAGAGATTCCATTCTTTGACCTAGGTTATCAGCAATAAGGGCACAAGAAGTATTTGCCATTAATCCTTGCTTAGCTTGAATGGATCTCTTTTGAAACAACTCTAGCTCATATGTTTTCAAAACACCATACAGCACATCAAAACCAATATTTGTTAAATCTCTTTCTTTGAGGGAAAAGATTCTTGGTTCCAAGTGATCTGGTAGAGTTAGCAAGAACTTCATGTTGAGCTCTTCTGTCTCATAGTGTTTGTCATAGAGTTTGAGCTCATTTACCAACTTGTTGAACCTCTCAAACACTTCTGTGATTCCCTCCTTTGGCTGAGCCATGAAAACTTCATACTGTGAAACAAGAATCTGCTTCTTGTTCTTTCTTACTTCAGGAGTTCCTTCACATAGCACTTCTATAAGATCCCACATCTTCTTAGCACTAGTACAGTGAGAAACAGTACCATACATGTTGAAGTCCATAGATTCACAAATGATAAGTTGAAGATGTCCATCCAGTGCTATTTTTTCCTTTTCAGGATCAGTGTATTTTGAGGGGTCTTTGGGCACATGTCTGGTTGATATTATCTCAGTGCCAACAGTTGTTTCACCAATCTCAATCATTGGAATAAAGGGACCATGCTTTAGAATGTCTAAATACATGGGGTTATAGGCTTTGATGAAAATCAACATTTTCTTCTTCCATAAACTATAGTGCTCCTTGTTAAAGGGAGGAATCTTGATACTGCTCAGTTTCTGTGAACTCATTCTTGATCTTTTCCTGTTTGTACTATAACAGCCTGCTCTGATACCACTTGTTAGAAATGAATATCACCAAGAAACTAGACAGAGGGGGGGGGGGTGAATGGATAGTTTAGATATTTTTCACTTTCTTGAAGCTAAATTGCTGTAATAGATTGTGTAGTAAGAAAATGCGGAATGAAAATAAACAACACACACAATCACTTTAATCTACTTTGTATTAATCAAATTAAATACTACAGCTTTCCAGAATTTCACAACTGAATTTCTGGCTTCTAAACAAGAACAGTTTGTATCTTGTTTTTCTTACAGAGAAATAAGTGCTTGAATATAATTCTATGATATGCTCACTTACAGCAAACGGTAGGGTGTGCACAATATATATATTGTCCTAAACAAAACTAGTGCACACACCTAATTACACAGCTACCTTTCCTGCAACTCCAATTTGTCGTTCTATAAACGGTTGGCTGTGTCAGGGAGACCCACTTGCTTTCTGTGGTCCTCTCCCTTATCTGTAGCTGCTTGTCTTCCTTCTTCCTCTCCAAGTTTAGCTGTAGATTTGCCATCTGTATTTTGGACCACCTGACCAATACAGATGCTTCAGTATTTGTCTCCATTGACTTTGATCTTGTACCTTCATTTGTCTTGTTGTAGATGGCTAAGTGTTGATATCGTGAACTCCACTTCATTCCTGACTTCGCGATGTATCCTTTAGAGACTTCGCGATCTAAGCCTTCTGAGGACTTTGCGATCTAGGCCTTTTGAGGACTTCGCGATCTAGGCCTTTTGAGGACTTCGCGATCTAGACCATTTTGGGACTTTGCGATCCAGGCCTTTTGGGGACTTCACTATCCAGTACATCTTGACTTTGCGGTATCAACACTTCACGATATGAGTAATGAAGACTTCACGACATAGTTCAATTAGGACTATGCAATCTTAGTACTTCACGACATAGATATTGGTGACTTCACGACATAGCTTTATTCTGACTTTGTTATATAATGCCTTAAAGAAATTTCTGCAACTTATTTCTTCAGGGCCTTATTCATCTCCATCCTGCTGCATGAACAAATTCTGAACTTCTACCAGGACAATTATTCAATGGCCTATGTACATTCTAGATGCAAGAAACTTACTAAGCTCATTAAAATTCTGAGCATACATGATCAAGCTAATGTTCATGAGAACAAGACAAGTACATAGAGACCTATACTATATCCCAATGATAGAGTTCACTAGGTCATGTAGTGTGACATAGTCACAAAGTGTAGGCTTGTTAATGGTGGTATTCAGACATGTCTTGAGCCTAACAATAAGTAATTACATACACTTGATTGTATCTAAATGAATTCTAACAACCTTGCTGACTCAGCTCTTGCTGACTCAGCTCTAACTGAATTTGGCGTCAATGTACAACTTGGCTCTAGTTGTATTGACTCTGCACCTTGAGTTTGTTTTGTCTGTTTTCTCTATTGAGTCTGAGTCTTTGGACTCTATATCAGTTATATCTGTAATAGTCTAACAAACCTTGAGTTTCCCAACCTATGTGGTGATGCGCAATTTCAGTGACCTTGCTGAACTTCCTAAGAGAAAAGGCGATTCATAGAATCTTAAAGAACTTGATCTCGAAAACAATAAAAAAGGATCATCTCCCTGTTACCTGTTGTCAGCTGGACAGTCTTATTAAACTTAATGACATAATGTTGTGGAAATCTGTAACACCCCCAGATCCGGGGTCAGGAATCTGGGTTGTCACGCTCCATCAATTATATAATACCTGCATTACTTACAACATTCTAATAATATAACTCCAAAAGACCCCAATCACTTACGCACACACACACAACCCCAGGCCACCATAGGTCTCGTTCCTCGTAGGTCCTGAGATTGTCGCATTGCTCGTTGCAACCATACGTGTCTTTATTAGAATCACGCTATCCATTCTTCATATCTTTGATTTCCGAGTTGAGCCATCATGGCCTATTGTACGAAATATACTCGCGATGCGATTTAGCGCGTTCGTCTCATGATAATGTTCTGGTACTATATGTACGCAAAAGTCTTCCTCTTAGGTAACAAAATACCCATCAACGGAAAAGACACCAAATCTGGTGGAATCGTTGTTCTCAAGGCTTGGACCTCATACACAAGATAATGCCTTAACTAGCCCACGCAATTTAGTAATTCGAATCGCGTAAAGGACTGTAAACGTCTCAATCTTCACATGTGCTGCCTTCTCGTGGCAAACTACGATGAACTACAAACACTTAGGTTCTTACTAAGTCAAGTTTTCCATTGGTATTGGCCATTCCGACCTTACCTCAACTGCGACCGAGACTCTGCTCCGCGTCTTATCTTAATGTCCTTGATAATCCGGGTATAATTCTAGACATCCATCTCATCATTATGATGGTCTTCAACGGTCCTATCGGTCCTCCGATAAGTCCTCAACTAAATTCTTTAATCTTAACATCCTCGATGGCACTACCTCCGGTAGTCCACTTAACAAACTCTATATGAGTCCTCACGTCATTCTCTCACTTATACTCTTAACACTCTCATATCCAAGTTTATAACTTAACGCTCTGATACCATTTCTATAACACCCCCAGATCCGGGGTCAGGAATCTGGGTTGTCACGCTCCATCAATTATATAATACCTGCATTAATTACAACATTCTAATAATATAACTCCAAAAGACCCCAATCACTTACGCACACACACACAAGTTATAGCCTTGGAAATGAGCAACAATAAGTAACATTTGTTATTACAAATTAAATGAACTATCCAGGATCTCATCTATCATTTACAACCTCTACCTGAAGTTAAAATAATAGACCTCACAATTCTATACAAGGTTTAATAATACAAACCTATTCGAAAACAATTCTTACTAACTCAGTCTACAGCTGTTCTGCTAAATCCGACAGTATCCATCTTGCTGAACTAACTCAAGGGTGGTCTCTCCATTCCCTTGCTCTCGTAACACGAGGTGAATCGGCAATGTTTTCTTCATGCTGAAAGATTTAATAAAGAAAGAATGAGCTAATAGTGCTCATCAAGAAATCTATCCCAGTTTAAATCTTTAAACCTTTTAGGAAGATAATCCATATAGGATCAAAGCTTTTAACACTACTTGGGTCCATCCCCAAAATAGTACACCGTTCAAAATACCGTATGACTTATAATCATACTCAAATATTCTTCGTAAATCATTTGGAAATCCTTGGTATCAGTATGATAAACCAAGAATCAAAACATATCTTTTTAAAATAGATACCAAAGGTTGGAATCAAGGCTTAAAGCCTATTCATTGATTCAAAACACTATACAGTTTAATATACTGTATATCTTAAATACCTTTTCAACATATATACTCACATATCTATTTAGATGTCTCATACTGTTCAAAATACTGTAAAATATCAGTAATGAACACCTTTTATAAAAGAAGCAAGAATGAGCACTATAGCTCAACAATCAGATATAGCAGCTTAATCGTATATGTAAGCTTATATCATAAAGGAAAACCTTTAAACTTCATTCGTATATAGAATGATATTTTATTATTCTTTTCGTCAAAACCTACCATACAGTACGACTACTGTATGAGGAACATCATTACTCATTACTGTCACATTATCAGTAACTCAGCGCCTAGGCTTTTGTTACAATGTGCAGCTCAACTCCAATTGGAGGGAAGGGAATGTACTGGAACACCCGATACACGGTGATCAGCCGTTGTATCGTAACTTTCCTTTTCTACTAGTAGAAGGACGACTTCCTGTTCGGTTATCACCCTGACCGCATACGGGCCACTGTGCTAAGAGATCACTACCTCGGTGCCTATCTCGTCACGGGTAAGCCTTAGCACGCAGGAGATCACTACCTCGGTGCCTATTTTGTCACCGGGTAAGCCTTGATAATTTTGGCACTACCCCGTCACCTATTTCATTGCCATGTAGGCCTTTCCAATTCCCATGATGAAAAATATTAATGAAACAGAAATCGGAATTTAATTCCATTTTTCCCAAGTACAAAT
This sequence comes from Heracleum sosnowskyi, assembly GCA_030848705.1. Taxonomy (NCBI): domain Eukaryota; kingdom Viridiplantae; phylum Streptophyta; class Magnoliopsida; order Apiales; family Apiaceae; genus Heracleum; species Heracleum sosnowskyi. The sequence continues at coordinate 72,473,426 of CM061241.1, read as the reverse complement.
ACTTGTCAAAACTTTGTAACCGTTCAGAATACCTTACTCCAAAGTAATTGAAAGGAGTAAGTCAAAGTGTGGGTTGACATTCGTCAACGAAACTACCGATGATTACTACGTATTTTGAAATCATGACCAGGGAGTTTATTGAAATTTCAGAGTTCAGCGAGTTTGAAATACTCTACTTGAATGGGGGAGCCATCCCCTAGTTATAGATATTCTAGAGGAACAGTGGAAGTCAATCTCTGTCCTCAAATTCTTGAACTAGATTCCCAGTTTTCGATGAGTTGGAAAAAATACTATTCACATTTAATTACCTTTAACTATCTTAGGATAATAGCCGGGAATCTCTATTTTAATAACTTTTCTGGAAATCAGAAATTTATATTTTTGTGTAAATAATAGAACCTTTAATCATATAATAAGGTTCTATGATTTTAAATCATATTTGGAATATTTAATAAATAACCAAATAATAAATATTAAATTATTATTCAATATAAAACCACCTAAGTGAATATTCAGAATAATATTCACTTAGTTAAATAATCTTCAAATAATAAGTATTGAATTATTATTCAATATAAACTACATAATTTAATATTCAAAATAATATTCACTTAATTAAATAATAACCAATTAATAAATATTGAACTATTATTCAATATAAACACTTAAGTGAATATTCAAAATAATATTCACTTTAATTAAATAATATTCAAATAATATTTATTATAATATTATTTAAATATCTCACCTTAAATATCTCATAATATAGATATTGGAATATTTAAAAAATCTTTAAAATATAACCGTTCCTGGAACCTTCCAGCTTTTGACAGTAGTTTAAAATAAAAAAATAATTTGACTCCCGGTCTAAGTTTTAAAACCATCGTACAAGTACTCTATACCTAGAGTCTTTAACCTTTAACCTTGGTTTATATCTAGTACTTATCTAGCATATAAACCTTATACCTTATACAGCTTTTTACAAAGCAAAAACAGTTTTACGTTATTTCACAGCATTAAGCAGCATATATAGCAATACCACAACATATATCACAACAACATCATTATATGGTATAGGGTTTGAAAACTTTCATGCATCTATCATATGCATACATCACATCTCATCATTTTTAATACCATCACATCTATATACGATGTGAGGTTTGAAAGCATGCATAATATCGTATGCATATATTACATTTGAAAGCATGCATCTATCATATGCATATTATCATAATATTGTACTGCATGGGATGAGAAAACTTGCCTCGGGTCCTTGGTTGTTACGGTTTCGAGAACTTGCCGGGAAATCTATAAACAAAGAAATACCCGATCAGTCCCCTGGCTTAATCATTTAAAGTGCATTTAACTTAAGCACTAACGCTCTATTAACGAACATCCATTGCCTCGCTCTTGGTCATCTATAACCTCATGACGTTCCGTAACTCTTAAGTCACAAGTTTGGGTGAAAATCTATTCACAAATCCCAAGTACTTTTCCTTTACCATTTCCTTGTTTTAAACCATCCCCTTAAGGGTATTTCACTCGCGCAACCTTTGTTCTCGCATTTTTCTAAAATCACAAACTTATCGTTTTCACACGAAACCTTCTAGGTTCCTTTCTAGACTATACATACTAGTATCCATTTTAATATCTCAATCCAATTCCAATTTTAAAGGGCTTGATCCCTATCTCAAAGTTCATACAATGAACTATCTAGTTACGCGAAACCGCTTTCACTAAAACGGACGTTTCTCCTAAACCGTAAATCGAAACGACACGATTCTTTCACTAAAACAATCTAGGAAACAGAGCCTACATGCTCAAGGGCAGAAACTTCAAGTTTATGCCCTGTAATGCAATCATGGTTTCTGTCTAAACTACCTAAGTAAAATCCGACATGGTAACGGCGCTTACGCGTACTTCCCGTGTTTTTACACACTCAATCCAACTACAAATCAACCATCAACCAACCACCAATCAAACCTCAAACTAATACTACCATTTTCTGTCCAAACAAGGTCACACCTTAGTTCATAAGTTTATCCACAAATCAACCATCAAACATGCTTAAAATCATGCATACATGCTTTATTACTACATAGTTCTTAACTAATCACTTATAACTACTAGATCAAGACATAATCTTAAAAAGAAAGAGGTTTTATACCTTCTTTGGAAATTAACAAAGGCTATATATGGATGGTATATCCTTCCTTGCTCCTTAACTATGCTAATCAAACCTAAAATCATCAAAACAAAACAAGATCTTATGAGTTTACTATTCACATCACTATTCATCATCAACTTTGATCCATTTTTGACCAAGCTATCATCCATGGATGAGGCTAAGATTAGAGATATACCTTGGATATTGGAAGAGGGTGATTTAGAGCCCAAGAACATGATTTATGGTTAAGTGGAAGTTGAAGAAAAAGTTTTAAGGAATGGAGGAATGAAAATAGCCGAATGGTTCTTGTTCTTCAAGATGCATCTTCTTTTGTTTTGTTTTGTTTTCTTTTCCTTTCTTTTCTTTTGGAAAAATATCTCTCATTTGGATGCATCTTATTTGTGTGGTGTAGGTTGAGTTTTGTCATCAATGACAAGGCTCTTTTTGAACTTGTGGTGGTGGTGAAAGTGGTGACAAGGTGGTGATTCACCACTTGGTCATCATCTTGTCATCCTCTTGCATCATGCTTATATCATCATTTACATCCTCAATCCTCTTATATATTGCAATTGATGATCTTATATAATACTCCTCCTTTGGTTAGGGTTTAATCCATAATTTGTTACGCTTTTGTTTCGCGATAGTTCAAGTGGTTTTAAAAACGTTTCTCTGTACCAAAGCTAGGGGATACTTCCTTTATCTTTCCATTGTCTTGGTTTAATACATGGTTCTAGATTTCTCACCTTGGTTTAAGATATGATCATGGATTTCTCCTCCTACACACTTTCTCAAAACGATCAAATCAATTCATCCTTGATTGTCCGATGAATAATGATTAAAAATTCGAATGGGAATCTCCTGATTCTGATTGCGTTTACATTCTTTTATTCTTCCTATACATCAATAATATAACCTCGAAACATTCATTCCATGTCTTCTATACAGTGTGGTCTGAAAATATTTTTCATCAGCAAATTTACTATTCATCAAAAATTTTTAACTAAGTCCAAAATTTGGGGTTATTACAGTCTCCCCTTCTTAAAAGGATTCCGTTCCGGAATCTAAGAAAATAGCCAAGGTTACTCTTTCAATATAGGAATCTCCAGTTTCCAGGTTGACTCTTCAACCCTCTGGTTCATTACAACACTTACTCATTCCGGTCTGTGATATCTACCGGACGCTTTATATAAGCAAATTCTGGTTGTACTCTTATACACCCATTTTCTATCAACATCCGACTACTCTTGCAGTCGGTGGTACAACGCTTACCATAACTTCGGTTCTCTGAAAGGTTTCTTTCGGTCAGTCCGTCGGTCTGCGGACCCTACGTGGTGCTTGCACTCAAACTCGTTGTCAAACATGTTTGGAAAACTCCTCCCGAATCAGGAGTTCATTCATTGGTCCTTATCTGACACGATGGTGACTGGAACTCCACGTCACCCAATTATCTATTTCGCAACTTTTTGGTTAACGATCTCTTGCTGTTAATAAAATATGAGTAGACTCATTTGATCCATCAATTATAGCTCAATTGACGTCATAGTCCGACTCGATTCTTGTTGATCCTATCACAGAATCCATTATAGTAAAATTACATTCCTAATCAGGAATCTCTACTAACTGTGATAGTCAACTAGGTCTTTATTCTGCCTTCATTTTCTGACATATCCAATATTCGTTTGCCAATCGATAAATCCTTTTATTTATCCGGCCACTTATAACATTTCCTTAACTTTCTTTAATTTACTCTCGGTGTAGTTGTCTCTTTATGACAGATCTTTATTCCTTAATTTATTCAGGCTCAATCAGGACCTCTAAATAATCCTTGTTGTACTCTTAACTTCAAACTTCATCATTTCAGTTCTTCTTATTAGTCATTTCGAAGATTTAGCATCTTTCATTTCTTGAACATTTGGAATCCCAACTTGGTAAAATATACCTTATGATTCCTCTATTATCTTTCTCAGTCTTTAATGCTTTCTCCAACATTGACTTCCTACCTTTACTCGTCATTCGCTCTTGACATAACTTGATTTCCCTGCAGCAATTCCGGTTGCATTGCAATCTCAACTAGTCTCTCAATACCATTTCCGGTTATCTTAACCTCAATTTCCATTTTCTTAAATCCTTGGATTAACTTTATCCAACGATGTTATCATCTTAAATCTCTCAGACTTAAGGGCATTGGCCACCACATTGGCCTTCCCTGGGTGGTAAAGGATCCTACCGTCATAATCCTTGATCAGCCTTAGCACCCTTTTCAATCCTCATGGTAAGTTCTTTCTGGGAAAGTGTATCTAATGCTCTTATGATTTGTATAAATCTCGCACTTCTTTCCATACAATTATTGCCTCCAAAACTTTAAAGCGAAAACTATCGCTGCCCATTCTAAGTCAAGCGTAGGGTATCTAAATGCATATTCCTTTAATTGCCTGGATGCATACGTAATTACCTTTCTGTGCTGTATAAGCACATACCCTACTTCTTTATGCGATGCGTCGCTATAGATCATACAATCTCCCTTCCCGTCTGGCAGTACCAGCACATGACAGTGACTAGTCTCTTCTTTAATTCCCGGAAACTTTTCTCACATTTCTCGGTCCATTCAACTTTTCAGTCTTTCGAGTAAGTCAGGTCAGTGGGGCTGCCATTCCAGCAAAATCTTGCACAACCTCTGATAATACTCGGCTAAGCCTACAAAACTTCTCACCTCAGTTGGTGTGGTTGGTCTTTCCCAATTCGAAACAGCTTTTATCTTAGCGGGGTCAACCAGCACCTCTTCACTGTTGACCACATGTCCTAAAAACTGTACTTCCCTTAGCCAAAACTCGCACTTTGAGAAATTGGCATATAACTTTTCTCTCCTCTGTGCTTCTAACACTATCCTCAAACGTTCTAAATGTTCTTCATCGGTCTTTGAGGTAAACCAAAATATTGTCGATGTCATTATGACACACTTATCCAAATACTTCTTGAAAAGTCGATTTAGCAAGTCCATGAAAGCTGCAAGGGCATTCGTCAGCCCAAACGACACTACTAAAAACTCGTAGTGTCCATACCTGGTGCGAAACGCAGTCTTGGGTACGCCCTCAGGTTTAATATTCCATTGGTGTTATCCAATTATCAAATCAATCTTCGAGAATTTAACTACACCATGCAGCCGATCGAACAAATCATCGACCCTTGGCAGGGGTATTCATTCTTAACAGTTAGCCTATTCAGCTTTCGATACTCTATGCACAGCCTCAGGCTGTCGACCTTTTTCTTCACCAATAACACAGGGTGCATCCCACGGTGACGCATTTGGTCTTATCATTCCTACAATTGAGCGACTAATTTCTTCATCTTGACTGGAGCTAGTCGGTATGGGGCCTTCGAAACTGGCGCCGTTCTTGGAGCTAATTCTATAGCAAACTTTATTTCTCTATCGGGTGGTAACCCCGGAAGATCTTCTGGAAATACATCCTCGAATTCGTTGACAACATGGATATTCTGTACACTAGGTACTTCCTGTTTCGTATCCATCACAGTCGCTAAACAAGTTCCACATCCTTGGAGGTCAATCGTTCCCTCGTCCGACAATCTGAATTCTTACCTTCTTTCTTTCTCAGTCTATTCGCGTTTCATACTCTATTTTCTTTATGCCCATTTCTTTCTCGTCCACTTTGCTTCCATTTCTATCACATTCGTTTCATTAACCAAGGTAACATAATCAGTCATTTCGAACACTTCGTTATTCTGAATTCGCATCATGCGAAACAAACCTTGGCAATCTCCGTAAACTTCAATTCATAACCTGTCGTACTTATTCGTTTTATCTCTCAGCTTCAACATTCTTACTTTTCCAAATACTAAGGAAAATACTTGCATGGTACCAAGAATACTTCAAGCAACAGAATGCTTTATATATATATATATATATATATATATATATATATAAACTTTGCAAAATTCTCGCTGAGGGGGCGACCTGGTTGGGTCTCATTCAAATTATCGTTTGAAAATCTTCCCACCATACTTCACTGCATACAAATGCATCGTGAATTCACTTATATAAATTTGACTGAAAGTTGAACTTAGTGATACAATAACTAGTTCACTTCAAGAAACATTAACAACTAGCTGAACAAAATTTACTAGTTTGATTGGTTTGGAACGCAGCATCTAGCTAGGATGATTAGCTAGATTTTCATCATATCATTAAAATTTCAACTAGTTAAAACAATTAACTAGTCACTCATCATGGCGCATATAATTAGCCAGTTTCAATCTACTAGTACAAAATCTCGACATTGTAGCCAAAGAAAGAAAGAAAACAACATTTTGACTACTCGGATAATGAATTGAAAAGAAGAGTAAATAAGTTTAGGATGAACAAGGTAATTATAACCCTTAAATAAAATATATGATCTGAATAGGAAATTCTTGGTATCGGAACAATCGATAACCTCCCATCAAACATTTCTCATCAGTGAAACGGTCCACCCAATGGTGTCTCCGTACATAAACTTTGTCAAATTCCTCGATAGAATTAAATTCGGAATATCAGTATCAAATTGTTATCCTTTCCACAATTTCAACGCCTGAGGTGCAAATCTCTCCTTAATAGAAGAAAAGAATTTATGAGTAGTCTCTGAAATATACATCATCTATGTTTTAGACACATAGCTAGATATTTATGAACTCAACTGAGGAGTCCAAGTATGAAAAAATAAATCGAATATCAAAATAATCGTTAAAGAATATTCGTCAAATAATTAAGGAAGCATTAATTGAACATTCCTTAGATAATTGAAAGAATAAAGAATAAAATAGAGACCTAGAAGGATAGATGAATAATGGTTCCCTCTTCCGGTCATCCTAGGGCACGAACAAAGCGCTCCGGTGAGTAATGGTAAGTTAACTCTGCGTATTTAAACCTCGAAGGTAATGAGAGGAGAAAAGAAAAGAAATAAAATAAATATAGCAATCGTTGGTTGCATCCCAAGTTGAAGTAGGAAACTAGAAGGGTTACCTGTCATGAATTAGTCAAGGTAACACGGGCATGAACAATTTTAGATTGAGTAGTGTACCAGCAAGTAGATACCAAAAGTCAATGGTCATCATAAGTTCTATCATCACCCGTACGAGGATGATCTTATCTTTCTGCCTTTACGGCTTACGGTACTAACCAACGGTACCTCAAAATCGTATAAGTCCTTAAATAGGTCTAGAGTTCGAAACATATTCGCCATTCCCCGATAATCGTTCAGAGATTGGGCCTCCTACGGCCGCATCAACACATCCTCAAAAGATGAAGGTCAATTAGTGTATATGTAATTTCAAAACACTAGTCGTATCGAATGAATCCAACCCCAGGCCACCATAGGTCTCGTTCCTCGTAGGTCCTGAGATTGTCGCATTGCTCGTTGCAACCATACGTGTCTTTATTAGAATCACGCTATCCATTCTTCATATCTTTGATTTCCGAGTTGAGCCATCATGGCCTATTGTACGAAATATACTCGCGATGCGATTTAGCGCGTTCGTCTCACGATAACGTTCTGGTACTATATGTACGCAAAAGTCTTCCTCTTAGGTAACAAAATACCCATCAACGGAAAAGACACCAACTCTGGTGGAATCGTTGTTCTCAAGGCCTGGACCTCATACACAAAATAATGCCTTAACTAGCCCACACAATTTAGTAATTCGAATCGCGTAAAGGACTGTAAACGTCTCAATCTTCACATGTGCTGCCTTTTTGTGGCAAACTACGATGAACTACAAACACTTAGGTTCTTACTAAGTCAAGTTTTCCATTGGTATTGGCCATTCCGACCTTACCTCAACTGCGACCGAGACTCTGCTCCGCGTCTTATCTTAATGTCCTTGATAATCCGGGTATAATTCTAGACATCCATCTCATCATTATGATGGTCTTCAACGGTCCTATCGGTCCTCCGATAAGTCCTCAACTAAATTCTTTAATCTTAACATCCTCGATGGCACTACCTCCGGTAGTCCACTTAACGAACTCTATATGAGTCCTCACGTCATTCTCTCACTTATATTCTTAACACTCTCATATCCAAGTTTATAACTTAACGCTCTGATACCATTTCAGTAACACCCCCAGATCCGGGGTCAGGAATCTGGGTTGTCACGCTCCATCAATTATATAATACCTGCATTACTTACAACATTCTAATAATATAACTCCAAAAGACCCCAATCACTTACGCACACACACACACACACAAGTTATAGCCTTGGAAATGAGCAACAATAAGTAACATTTGTTATTACAAATTAAATGTACTATCTAGGATCTCATCTATCATTTACAACCTCTACCTGAAGTTAAAATAATAGACCTCACAATTCTATACAAGGTTTAATAATACAAACCTATTCGAAAACAATTCTTACTAACTCAGTCTACAGTTGTTTTGCTAAATCCGACAGTATCCATCTTGCTGAACTAACTCAAGGGTGGTCTCTCCATTCCCTTGCTCTCGTAACACGAGGTGAATCGGCAATGTTTTCTTCATGCTGAAAGATTTAATAAAGAAAGAATGAACTAATAGTGCTCATCAAGAAATATATCCCAGTTTAAATCTTTAAACCTTTTACGAAGATAATCCATATGGGATCAAAGCTTTTAACACTACTTGGGTTCATCCCCAAAATAGTACACCGTTCAAAATACCGTATGACTTATAATCATACTCAAATATTCTTCGTAAATCATTTGGAAATCCTTGGTATCAGTATGATAAACCAAGAATCAAAACATATCTTTTTCAAATAGATATCAAAGGTTGGAATCAAGGCTTAAAGCCTATTCATTGATTCAAAACACTATACAGTTTAATATACTGTATATCTTAAATACCTTTTCAACATATATACTCACATATCTATTTAGATGTCTCATACTGTTCAAAATACTGTAAAATATCAGTAATGAACAGCTTTTATAAAAGAAGCAAGAATGAGCACTATAGCTCAACAATCAGATATAGCAGCTTAATCGTATATGTAAGCTTATATCATAAAGGAAAACCTTTAAATTTCATTCGTATATAGAATGATATTTTATTATTCTTTTCGTCAAAACCTACCATACAGTACGACTACTGTATGAGGAACATCATTACTCATTACTGTCACATTATCAGTAACTCAGCGCCTAGGCTTTTGTTACAATGTGCAGCTCAACTCCAATTGGAGGGAAGGGAATGTACTGGAACACCCGATACACGGTGATCAACCGTTGTATCGTAACTTTGCTTTTCTACTAGTAGAAGGACGACTTCCTGTTCGGTTATCACCCTGACCGCATATGGGCCACTGTGCTAAGAGATCACTACCTCGGTGCCTATCTCGTCACGGGTAAGCCTTAGCACGAAAGAGATCACTACCTCGGTGCCTATTTTGTCACCGGGTAAGCCTTGATAATTTTGGCACTACCCCGGCACCTATTTCATTGCCGTGTAGGCCTTTCCAATTCCCATGATGAAAAATATTAATGAAACGGAAATCGGAATTTAATTCCATTTTTCCCAAGTACAAATACTTGTCAAAACTTTGTAACCGTTCAGAATACCTTACTCCAAAGTAATTGAAAGGAGTAAGTCAAAGTGTGGGTTGACATTCGTCAACGAAACTACCGATGATTACTACGTATTTTGAAATCATGACCAGGGAGTTTATTGAAATTTCAGAGTTCAACGAGTTTGAAATACTCTACTTGAATGGGGGAGCCATCCCCTAGTTATAGATATTCTAGAGGAACAGTGGAAGTCAATCTCTGTCCTCAAATTCTTGAACTAGATTCCCAGTTTTCGATGAGTTGGAAAAATACTATTCGCATTTAATTACCTTTAACTATCTTAAGATAATAGTTGGGAATCTCTATTTTAATAACTTTTCTGGAAATCAGAAATTTATATTTTTGTGTAAATAATCGAACCTTTAATCATATAATAAGGTTCTATGATTTTAAATCATATTTGGAATATTTAATAAATACCCAAATAATAAATATTAAATTATTATTCAATATACAACCACCTAAGTGAATATTCAGAATAATATTCACTTAGTTAAATAATTTTCAAATAATAAGTATTGAATTATTATTCAATATAAACTACTTAAGTGAATATTCAAAATAATATTCACTTAATTAAATAATAACCAATTAATAAATATTGAACTATTATTCAATATAAACACTTAAGTGAATATTCAAAATAATATTCACTTTAATTAAATAATATTCAAATAATATTTATTATGATATTATTTAAATATCTCACCTTAAATATCCCATAATATAGATATTGGAATATTTAATAAATCTTTAAAATATAACCGTCCCTGGAACCTACCAGCTTTTGACAGTAGTTTAAAACAAAATAATAATTTGACTCCCGGTCTAAGTTTTAAAACCGTCGTACAAGTACTCTATACCTAGAGTCTTTAACCTTTAACCTTGGTTTATATCTAGTACTTATCTAGCATATAAACCTTATACCTTATACAGCTTTTTACAAAGCGAAAACAGTTTTACGTTATTTCACAGCATTAAGCAGCATATATAGCAATACCACAACATATATCACAACAGCATCATTATATGGTATAGGGTTTGAAAACTTTCATGCATCTATCATATGCATACATCACATCTCATCATTTTTAATACCATCACATCTATATACGATGTGAGGTTTGAAAGCATGCATAATATCGTATGCATATATTACATTTGAAAGCATGCATCTATCATATGCATATTATCATAATATTGTACTCTATGGGATGAGAAAACTTGCCTCGGGTCCTTGGTTGTTACGGTTTCGAGAACTTGCCGGGAAATCTATAAACAAAGAAATACCCGATCAGTCCCCTGGCTTAATCATTTAAAGTGCATTTAACTTAAGCACTAACGTTCTATTAACGAACATCCATTGCCTCGTTCTTGGTCATGTATAACCTCATGACGTTCCGTAACTCTTAAGTCACAAGTTTGGGTGAAAATCTATTCACAAATCCCAAGTACTTTTCCTTTACCATTTCCTTGTTTTAAACCATCCCCTTAAGGGTATTTCACTCGGGCAACCTTTGTTCTCGCATTTTTCTAAAATCACAAACTTATCGTTTTGACACGAAACTTTCTAGGTTCCTTTCTAGACTATACATACTAGTATCCATTTTAATATCTCAATCCAATTCCAATTTTAAAGGGCTTGATCCCTATCTCAAAGTTCATACAATGAACTATCTAGTTACGATTTCCACCGGTTGCTCTATATATGACAGGTCTGGTTGTATATTTACTTGCTCGCATTCCACCACGTGTCTGGCATCCGGATTGTACTTTCTCAACATGGACACATGGAACACGTTGTGAACTTGTTGCAGGTTTGGGGGCATGGCAAGCTCGTAAGCTACTTCCTCGATACGTCTCAAGATCTCGAACGGTCCAATATACCTAGGGCTCAATTTCCCTTTCTTTCCGAATCTCATCAATCCTTTCCACGGAGATACTTTCAACAGAACAAGATCTCCCACTTCATATTCCTTGTCCTTTCGGGCCAAGTTTGCATATTTCTTTTGTCTGTCTTGGGCTTCTACCAGCCGTCCTCTGATAAGGTCTATTGCATCCTTAGTCTGTTGGACCATTTCGGGTCCGAGCATTTTTCGCTCTCCAACTTCATCCCAGTACAAGGGGAATCGACATCTTCTTCCATACAAGGCCTCATACGGGGGCATCCCGATACTCGCACATAAAGTTTATTGTTCATAAACAGTGTTCTTATTGTTATTCTCATACATCTATTTGATTATATATTGTGTATTCGGCCTAACAATTGGTATCAGAGCCAAGGCTGTTTAATATATACAGTTTTTGATCCAAACACAAGTATAATCATGGCTGAAAATACCCAGGCATGTTCTAATGCTCAAAAGGTTCAACCAACTTCTGTAAGTCGATATGAGACGATTAGGGTTCCAATTCTCAGACCAGTGGAATATCCAATATGGAAGGTGAAGATGACCATGTTTCTGGAAGTCACGGATCCAGAATATCTTGATAGAATCAATGATGGTCCTCATATGCCAACAAAACTGTCTCCAGTTGTTGCTGGTCAAGAACAAAAGAGCGTTCCAAAAGAAAAGAAAGATTTGACTCCTGAAGACATCTCATCAATTGCAAAGGATGCAAAGGTTAGACATCTTCTACATAGTGCTTTAGATAATGTGATGTCTAACAGAGTTATTGGTTGCAAAACTGCCAAAGAAATATGGGATGCTTTAGAAGTCAGATGTCAAGGAACAAGTGCTATAAAGAAGAACAAGAAGACTATTCTGACACAGGAGTATGAACACTTTGACTCGAGACCTGATGAAACTTTGACTGAGACATATGATAGATTCTGTAAACTGTTGAATGATTTATCTCTTGTTGATAAAGAATATGAACTTGAAGAGTCGAATCTTAAGTTTCTTCTATCTCTACCTGAAATATGGGATTTAAAGGCGACAATAATAAGAGATAACTATGATCTTGCAGAGACAGATCTTGATGAAATTTATGGGTTGCTCAAAACTCATGAACTTGAGATAGAACAAAGAAATAAAAGATCTGGAAAGAAGACAAAATCTGTTGCTCTCAAAGTTGAAGAAAAACCTCTTAAGAAAGAAACATCAAAGAAGAAAGCTAAGGGAAAGGCTTTGGTCATAAACTCTGAAAGTGAGTCATCAAACTCTGATGATGACTCAAACACTGTTGAATCATCTGAAACTGAGGATGATGAAGAACAAATGATGAAAATGGCTGCTTTGATGGTGAAGACTTTCAAGAAGATGGGTTTCACGAACTTCAAGAAAGGAAAGAGATTCTCAAGGAGAGACTCAAACTCTGAAAGGAAGAGTTTCAGGAAGTCTGAAAGAAGGGATATCAAATCTGGGAAGAAAGACAAGTCTGAGATCCAGTGCTACAAGTGTAAATAGATGGGTCACTATGCTTTAGAGTGCAAGAAAGGAAAATCTGAAAAAGCACTCATCACTAAAGGAAAAGACTGGGCAGACACTTCAAATTCAGATGAGGATGTCAACTATGCTCTCATGGAAACTGTCAAAGATGAATCTGATTCATCTGAAAACAAGGGTATAAAGGAAAGCACCCTAGTCTTGGACAGTGGATGTTCAGGGCACATGACTGGAAATAAAGCCCTGCTATCAGATTATGAGGAGAAAGCTGGCCCAAAAGTTTCCTATGGAGATGGAAACATAGGACGTACTCTGGGATATGGCAATACCAATCTTGGAAGTGTCATCATCACAAATGTAGCTCTAGTTCCAGGACTCAAGCATGACTTGCTATCTGTGAGTCAAATCTGTGACAGAGGTTATCATGTAGATTTTCAACCTGAATACTGTGAGGTTATTAACAAATCTACAGGGAAAGTTGTTCTAGTTGGACACAGACGGAATAATATTTATGAAGCAAGTTTGGTAACAAACTCTGAAGGAAAAGCTGTGTGTCTGTCTGCAAAAATGTTTAATGAAGAGAGTTGGAAATGGCATAAGAAGCTCTCTCATCTGAACTGGAACAACATCAATGAGCTAATTCGAAAAGATCTTGTAAGGGGACTTCCAAAGTCTATACTCTTCTTAGATGGTCTGTGTGATTCCTGTCAAAAGGCCAAGCAAAGGAAGTCATCTTTCAAGAGTAAGTCTGAATCATCAGTTGTGGATCCTTATCATCTTCTTCATGTTGATCTATTTGGTCCAGTGAATGTAATGTCTCTTGGCAGAAAGAAATATGCTCTAGTCATTGTTGATGAGTATACTAGATACACTTGGGTGTACTTTCTAGCAAAGAAGGATGAAACTGCCTTAATTCTGATGGAACATGTAAAGCTACTGGACAAAGGATCACAGTTTAAAGTGAAAATTATCAGGAGTGATAATGGTACTGAATTCAGAAATACAACAATGGAAGAATTTTGCAAAGAAAGAGGAGTGAAGCAAGAATTTTCTGCACCAGGGACTCCACAGCAAAATGGTGTAGTAGAAAGGAAGAACATAACTTTAATCGAAGCTGCCAGAACAATGCTTGATGAAGCAAAATTGCCAACTTATTTCTGGGCAGAAGCTGTTCAAACTGCTTGTTTTACTCAAAATGCTACACTGATCAACAGGCATGGGAAAACACCATATGAGATGGTGAAGAATAAGAAACCAAACCTGAAATATTTTCATATTTTTGGGTGCAAATGCTTTGTGTTGAAAACTCATCCTGAACAGTTGACCAAGTTTGATTTAAAAGCCGATGAAGGAATTTTTGTTGGATATCCACTGTCAACTAAAGCATTCAGAGTTTATAATCTGAGAACTAAAGTGATCATGGAATCTATACATGTGTCATTTGATGACAAGAAAATAACTGGAATTGAAGATGAAGAAAATCATGATCAGCTACGCTTTGAAAATGAAGATCTAAACTCTGATGATGTAAACTCTGATGAAGCAAATCCAGCAAACTCTGATGAAGCATACTCTGAACCTCTACTGGTAAATACTGAAGAAGTTTCTCAGACAGAACAGAATAGAGAACCAGTTGAGGGGGAGCATGAAGATACTTCAGCAACATCTCAAAATGATGACTTACATTCTGAAAGTGAGTCAGCTGAAGAATCTAACACAAACTCTGAAAGTTCAAACACTGAACAGTCCAATTCAGGGGAAACCTCAGAGAATCCAGATGGTCAACAAGAAAATCAGGAAAGCATGGATCAAGGGGGAGAATCCAATAATGATGAAAGAAGCCACTTGCCTACAGCAAGAAGGTGGACTCAGGCTCATACACCTGATCTGATAATTGGAAATCCAGATGCAAGTGTGAAAACAAGAAGTGCTACAACAAATGAATGTCTGTTTCATACATTCATATCTCAAACAGAGCCTAAGAAAGTGGATGAAGCTCTTCAAGATGCTAACTGGATAACAGCAATGCAGGAAGAATTGAATGAGTTTGAAAGAAATGAAGTATGGACACTTGTACCAAGACCCAAGAACAGGTCTGTTGTTGGTACAAAGTGGGTCTTCAGAAACAAGACTGACAGTGAGGGAGTAATTACAAGGAACAAAGCTAGACTTGTGGCAAAAGGATATTCACAACAGGAAGGAATTGACTATGATGAAACCTTTGCTCCAGTTGCAAGGTTGGAAGCCATAAGAATTTTTCTAGCATATGCTGCTCACAAGAAGTTTAAAGTCTTTCAGATGGATGTGAAGAGTGCTTTTCTCAATGGGAAACTTCAAGAAGAAGTGTTTGTTGAACAACCACCCGGGTTTGTGGACCCCAAGTATCCAGATTATGTCTACAGGCTTGACAAAGCATTATATGGACTAAAACAGGCACCTAGAGCATGGTATGAAACTCTGGCTCAATTTCTTTTAGAAAGTGGGTTCAGTAGAGGTACAATTGATAAAACCTTGTTCTATTTCAATTCTGGTAATGATTTGCTTTTAGTTCAAATTTATGTGGATGACATAATTTTTGGGTCTACTAATGATAAACTCTGTAAGAAATTTGCCAAGCATATGTAGTCCAGGTACCAAATGAGCATGATGGGAGAGCTTAGTTATTTTCTAGGCTTGCAGGTAAAGCAAACAGATGATGGGATTTTTATCAATCAAGCAAAATATACCAGAAATCTTCTCAAGAAATTTGGTATGCTTGATAGTTCATCTGCAACAACTCCTATGGCAACTGCAACAAAGCTAGACAAAGACACAGGAGCTTCAGTAGATATGACAAACTACAGAGGCATGATAGGGTCTCTTCTTTATCTTACTGCAAGTAGACCAGATATTATGTATGCAACCTATCTTTGTGCAAGATTTCAAGCAGATCCCAGAGAGCCTCATCTACCAGCTGTGAAGAGGATTTTCAAATATCTCAAAGGAACCATAACCTTGGGTTTGTGGTATCCTAGAGAATCAGAGTTTAAGTTAATTGGTTACTGTGATGCAGATTTTGCAGGCTGTAAGGTTGACATAAAGAGCACTAGTGGAAGCTGTCAATTTCTAGGTGACAGACTGGTTTCTTGGTACAACAAGAAACAAAAATCAATTTCCACATCCACAGCAGAAGCAGAGTATATTGCTGCTGGTAGCTGTTGTGCACAGATTTTGTGGATGAAGAATCAATTGCTGGATTATGGGTTAAGGTACTCTAAAATACCTATTTTCTGCGATAATCAAAGTGCTACTGCTATGACAGGTAATCCAGTACAACATTCCATGACCAAGCACATCAGCATAAGGTATCATTTTATCAGGGAACATGTGGAGGAAGGAGATATTGAGCTTCATTTTGTGTCTACAGAACAACAGCTTGCAGATATCTTCACTAAGCCTTTGAGTGAAGCTACATTTACAAGACTGGTGAATGAACTAGGAATGATCTCTGGTTTCGACTAGAGATACTGGTTAGACTCAAAATTAACTCTTCTGTGATATGTTGCTCATGTTTCTATGCATATGTTAACTGTCATGCAAATCATGTTGTTTAACTCTGGAAGCATACTCTGTTGGTTAAACTCTGATTATGGTATTGTCTGAAACATAAAAAGATGAAGAAAAAAGTATGAAGAATGATTCTTAGTAAGTAATCATGAATTCTTCTAAGTTATATATGATCTGATCTCAAATGTGTGCAGAAAATTAACACAACATGATACTGTCTCTATATTTATAGCATCTCTTAGTTTATTGATCCTATACACTGAGTCTGTATTAGCTGTTTGCACTTTCTCTCATAAAGTAATATGTTAAATGATGTCAGTCTAAACTCTTATGAATAGTTACTGTTACTTCACCCTCAAGCAAAAGATGCAAAAATATGCACAAATTCCTTTGAGATCATGTTGTGCCTAGGAAGATCCAGGAACTTATTGTATGAAATAAGGGCTAAAATTTGAAATTTTTGGTGACTAGTGCCAACCACTGATTACTGGAAAAGAATAATAAAAAAAAAATTGGAAAGGGGGTGAAAACAAATAAGTACAAATAAAGGTACAGAGTTTAGATGACATCAGATTTTGTTTTGCATATGAGAGTTTGGGCAACCAGTTTTTTACTGATTTATTTTGTGGATTTTATGCACTTTGAGATGCTCTCAATATTTATATTCAGTGAACTCTGATATTCACACACAAATAATCACAACTGTGCATTTCGAGAAAAGAGATTATTAATGAAGGAGGAGAATTGATAAACACTGATGAACTGTGTACTCTACGCAGAGGTAATTTATTTTTAATCTCTAATGATTAAAATAAATAAAGGTGTTTCAGACATTTCATAATTTTTGAGGAACATTATTTTTGAAAATAGAGAGTATGATTGATAACAGTTTGTTGTGTTTTGGAAATGATGAAAAGTGTCTATTAACTAGCAGTAATTAGTGGATGTTTTTACTGCGCATGCGTGTTGGAAACTACCATGATTAGTGTTGTCAGTTAATGCATATGTGACAACTGTCCCACTCACACATTTCATGAGTAAGCCTGTTGTGTATCTTAATGATTAAAACTCTTCAGTTTTAATTCATATTTCATAATTATACACATAACGTTTCAAATTTTCACAGACTTACTCTATTCACAGAACATTTTCACATAAGCATATTCACAAACACTTTTCTGCATCACTTTCTCAAACACTTTCTCTAAGCATAAACTCTGATCTATTTCAAATCTTTCTAATGGCAACTACTATGTTTCAATCTGTTGGTCTCGAATTTGTCCCTAACAATTAGCAGCACCCTTATCTACTGTGTTAGATATAATTGCTGACGTTTGTTCATCAGTGTTTAAGTACCAGGTACATATCAGAGTTTATATAGAAGCCAGCCAGAGTTTGATAAAGTCTGACTGGGTGAAGAGTCTACAAGGAAGCCGGTCAGAGTTTGTTAAAGTCTGACAGGGTGATAGTTGACTTAGCTGTCGGTGCAAAGATAAAGATTCTAGAAGCAATATATTCTGAAGATGGAAAGAAGCAGAATATATTGATACAACTAAGGAGACTGGACAGAAGACTGAAGCAATCCTTAATTGATAATAATTGTATAGCTGATTTATAGGAGTATCAATTAGATAAGGATTGTATGTAGCTGTGTACTATATAAACACAGATAGGTTATCCCTAGAAGGGACGCAAACATAGAATTATTATTCTTGTAACCTAGTAGCTCTTTGTGATTCATTAACATCACTAAGAGAGAATTATTTAATATAATTCAGTTTGTTGATTTACAAACTTGTGTTCTTGATTGTTATTCTCATACATACTTGATTACATATTGTGTATTCGGCCTAACAATTGGTATCAGAGCAAAGGCTGTTTAATATATACAGTTTTACGATTCAAACACAGTATTAATCATGTCTGAAGAAAATCAAACTTCTCCCAAGGTTGAACAGGTTAAACCTAATTCTGTGAGTCGATATGAAACAATCAGGGTTCCAATACTCAGGCCAGTAGAGTATCCAATCTGGAAGGTGAAGATGACCATGTTTCTGGAGGCTACAGATCCAGAATACCTTGACAGAATCTATGATGGTCCTCATATGTCGACTAAATTGTCCCCGGTTGTTGATGGTCAAGAACAAAAGACTGTTCCAAAGGAAAAGAAAGATATGACTCCTGAGGACATCTCATCAATTGCAAAAGATGCAAAGGTTAGACATCTTCTCTACAGTGCTTTAGATAATGTTATGTCTAACAGAGTAATTGGCTGCAAAACTGCCAAAGAGATATGGGATGCTTTAGAAGTCAGATGCCAGGGAACAGGTGCTATTAAGAAGAACATAAAGACAATACTCACACAGGAGTATGAGCACTTTGATTCAAGACCTAATGAAACCTTGACTGAGACTTATGACAGATTTTGCAAACTATTGAATGATCTGTCTCTGGTTGATAAAGAATATAAGCTTGAAGAGTCTAATCTCAAGTTTCTGTTATCTCTACCTGAAAAGTGGGATTTAAAGACAACCACAATAAGAGATAATTATGAGCTTGCTGATACAGATCTTGATGAAATCTATGGGTTGTTAAAAACTCATGAACTGGAGATAGAACAAAGGAATAGAAGATTAAGCAAAAAGACAAAATCTGTTGCTCTCAAAGCTGAGGAGAAGCCCATCAAGAAGGAATCATCAAGGAAGAAAGCCAAGGGAAAGGCTTTAGTCATTAAATCTGAAAGTGAGTCATCAAACTCTGATGATGACTCAAACTCTGATGAAGCTTCTGACTCTGAGGATGATGAAGAACAGATGATGCAAATGGCTGCATTGATGGTGAAAACCTTCAAGAAGATGGGATTCAAGAACTTCAAGAAAGGGAAGAGATTCTCGAGGAAAGATTCAAATTCTGAAAGGAAAAGTTTTAGAAAGTCTGATGGAAGGGAGACCAAGTCTGGCAAGAAGGATAAATCTGAAATCCAGTGCTACAGGTGTAAGGAGATGGGTCACTATGCCCCAGAGTGCAAGAAAGGCAAATCTGAGAAAGCACTCATCTCTAAAGGCAAAGACTGGGCAGATACTTCAGACTCTGATGATGGAGAAAATTATGCTCTTATGGCAACTGTCAGAGATGAGACTGAATCATCTGAAAATAAGGTACCCCTAACTACTTATGCTTATGATACTGATAATATATCTGAATTGAGAGTATATCTGAAAAGCGTACATGTTAGTTATAGGGATCAGACTTTAGAAAATGAGAGAATTAAGTCTGAGAATCTTAGCCTTAAAGATAGAAACAAGTTTCTTGAACGAGAACTTGAAAATATGAAGCAGATTCAAAAAGAAAGAGATGATGCTGTTTATGTAAAACAGGAGTTGTTCAAAAGATATAAGCAATTAGAATCTGATCTAGAAAAGGAAAGAAAAATAATCAAGACTTGGACAGACTCTGGAAGAGACACTCATCAAGTGTTTCAGACAGATTCTGCAGGTTTAGGCTATTGTGAAAATGATGAACTGAGGTTTAAAGACAAGGTTAAGGTTAAACCACAACTTAAACCTGTGATATTTGTTCCAGAAACCAATAAGTTAAAATCTGTTGTAATAAGAGAAGCTGATATGGAATCAGATGAAGCCTGTGAAAGACATGAAAATATAATAACAGAAAAACTTATGGAAAGAGAAGCTGTTAGAAAACCAGTAAAAGTCTGTGAAAAACAGGTTAATGTTGGTTTAATGACAGGAAAACAGTTCAATCATAAGCTGAAAGAGGTAAAGTCTGCCATGAAACCAAAAGGGTCCAAGAAGAATAGGAATGGAAAGATAGGCATAAATAAAAGAAATAATCACTTGCCTACTACTGGTGCTCCAAGGAAAACATGTTATAATTGTGGAAGTTCTAATCATCTTGCTAATTACTGCACAAAGAATAAAAATATCAATTCTTTACCTTCTACATCAGGGGTAAAGAATGATTATGTCAGGGTTAGACCACAGACTTTATGCACACACTGTGGGAGCACTTGGCATTCTATTTATACTTGTAAGAGTTATCATGCTATTTATCACAATTATTATGAGCTAAAACCCAATCTGAAGTGGGTTAGAGCAAACTCTGCAAGTGTAAAGTCTGACAATGTTAGTTTAAACTCTGTTGATAGTCATTCCGCTGAAAAAACTAACACTGTTAAGAAAGACAAAGGATCCAAGCAAGTCTGGGTCCTTAAAACTAACACTTAGTGTTTGTTTGTGATTGCAGGGTATAAAAGAGAGCACACTTATCTTGGACAGTGGATGCTCAGGACACATGACTGGAAATAAGGCCCTGCTATCAGATTTTGAGGAGAAGGCTGGCCCAAAAGTTTCCTATGGAGATGGCAACATAGGACGTACTATGGGATATGGCAATATCAATCTTGGAAGTGTCATCATCACAAATGTAGCTCTAGTCTCAGGACTCAAGCATAATCTGCTATCTGTGAGTCAAATCTGTGATAGAGGAAACCATGTAGATTTTCATACTGAATACTGTGAAGTTATCAGTAAATCTACTGGAAAAGTTGTTCTAGTTGGACACAGGCGCAACAACATTTATGAAGCAAGTTTGGTAACAAACTCTGATGGAAAAACAGTGTGTCTGACTGCAAGAATGTCAAATAAAGAGAGTTGGAATTGGCATAAGAAGCTCTCTCATCTCAATTTGAACAACATCAATGAGCTAATAAGAAAGGATCTTGTAAGGGGACTCCCAAAATCAATACTCAGCCTAGATGGCCTATGTGATTCTTGTCAAAAGGCCAAGCAAAGGAAGTCATCTTTCAAGAGCAAATCTGAATCTTCAGTAGTGGAACCTTATCATCTTCTACATGTTGATCTCTTTGGACCAGTGAATGTGATGTCTATGGGCAGAAATAAATATGCTCTAGTAATTGTTGATGAATATACTAGATATACATGGGTATATTTCTTATCAAAGAAGGATGAAACTGCTCAAACTCTGATAGATCATGTAAATCTACTGGACAAAGGATCACAGCACAAAGTCAAAATTATAAGGAGTGATAATGGAACTGAATTCAGAAACTCAATCATGGAAGCTTTCTGCAAGGAAAGAGGAGTGAAACAAGAATTTTCTGCACCTGGAACTCCACAGTAAAATGGTGTAGTTGAAAGAAAGAACAGGACTTTAATTGAAGCAGCCAGAACTATGCTTGAAGAAGCAAAATTACCAACTTATTTCTGGGCAGAAGCTGTTCAAACTGCTTGTTTTACTCAAAATGCAACATTGATCAACAAGCATGGGAAAACACCATATGAGATGGTGAAAAATAAGAAGCCAAATTTGAAATATTTTCATATATTTGGATGCAAATGCTTTGTGTTGAAGACTCATCCTGAACAGTTGACCAAGTTCGAGTTAAAAGCTGATGAAGGAATCTTTGTTGGCTATCCATTGTCAACAAAAGCATTCAGAGTCTACAATCTGAGAACTAAAGTGATCATGGAATCCATACATGTGTCATTTGATGACAAGAAAATAACTGGACTTGATGACTTAGATGGATATGATCAACTGCGTTTTGAAAATGAAGATTTATTCTCTGATGATGTAAACTCTGATGAAGCAGTACCGACAAACTCTGATGAAGCGGTTCTGACAAACTCTGATGAAGCATACTCTGAACCTCTACTGGTAAATACTGGAGAAACTGGAAATTCTCAAATTGAACAAAATAGAGAACCAGTTGAGGGGGAGCGTGAAGAAGCTCAACAAGACACAACAAGTGAGTCAGTTGAGGAAACTGATTCAAACTCTGACAGTTCAAACTCTGAGCCATCCAATTCAGGGGGAGCCTCAGATACTGCAGAAAGTCAACATATGAATCAGGAGAGCATGGATCAAGGGGGAGGATCCAATAATGATGCAAGAAACCACTTACCAACAGCAAGAAAGTGGACACAGGCACACACACCTGATCTCATAATTGGAGATCCTGATGCTAGTGTGAGAACTAGAAGTGCAACAAATAATGAGTGTCTGTATCATGCTTTCTTGTCTCAAACAGAACCAAAGAAAGTGGAGGAAGCTCTTCAAGATGCTAATTGGATTACAACAATGCAAGAAGAGTTAAATGAATTTGAAAGAAATGAAGTCTGGACACTTGTACCTAGACCAAAGAATAGATCAATTGTAGGTACAAAGTGGGTTTTCAGAAACAAGACTGACAGTGAAGGTGTGATTACAAGAAACAAGGCTAGACTTGTGGCTAAAGGTTATTCACAACAGGAAGGAATTGACTATGATGAAACCTTTGCTCCAGTTGCAAGATTGGAGGCCATAAGAATTTTTCTGGCCTATGCTGCACATAAGAAGTTTAAAGTCTTTCAGATGGATGTAAAAAGTGCTTTTCTCAATGGGAAGCTTGAAGAAGAAGTGTTTGTTGAACAACCACCAGGATTTGTAGATCCCAAGCATCCAGATTATGTCTACAGGCTTGACAAGGCATTATATGGACTAAAGCAAGCACCAAGAGCATGGTATGAAACTCTTGCTCAATTTCTTTTAGAAAGTGGGTTCACAAGAAGTACAATTGATAAAACCTTGTTTTATTTCAATTCTGGTGATGATTTGCTTTTAGTTCAAATTTATGTAGATGATATTATTTTTGGATCTACTAATGACAAACTTTGTAAGAAGTTTGCAAAGCTTATGCAGTCCAGGTACCAAATGAGCATGATGGGAGAGCTTAGTTATTTTCTAGGCTTACAGGTCAAGCAAACAGATGATGGGATTTTTATCAATCAAGCAAAGTATACCAGAAATCTTCTAAAGAAATTTGGTATGCTTGATAGTTCATCTGCTCCAACTCCCATGGCTACAGCAACAAAGCTAGACAAAGACACAGGAGCCTCAGTAGATATGACAAACTACAGAGGAATGATAGGGTCTTTACTATATCTTACTGCAAGTAGACCTGATATCATGTATGCAACATGTCTTTGTGCTAGATTTCAAGCAGATCCCAGAGAGCCTCATCTAACAGCTATAAACACTACGTCAAATTTTGGCTTCCGTCACATCAAATACGTGTGGCTAAGCACTTTACGTCACGTTTTAATTTTTCAGCAAAGTGTCACCTAAGGTCGGATCATTTTACGCCCCCTACGGCCACACGCCAGATGTGTGGCTGTAACTCAAAACAGAGTGACTAAAGCATACCACCCCTTGGGTCTGACAGCCCCTGTTTTAAGCTCAAAAGTGTGACTAAATACCAGCTTTCAGCCACAGGATGGGTCGTGGCTAAAGAGAATTAATAACGTGGCTAAATACCAACATTCATCAAAGGCTTAGTTTTGGTCGCACTATTTATTGGTAAATCGTGGCAAAAAACTTGGGTATGGCCACATTTTATAATTTTTCTGTGGTCGTTTGTATGTTTCATATACTATTAAACAACTGCTTTTAGTCACTAATAATTGTAGTAACTATCCCCCAATATAATATAATAGGTAGTGTGGCTGAAGTGTGGTACTAGCCACACATACTTAACCACATCACAAACAGGTTTCATTTGTAATATAAATGACCACGGCCGTACCAAAAAGCCGATACAAATCACAATACCAAAAGGCCACAATCCAATTCAAAAAGGCCACAATATGCAAACAAGTAAAATGCCAAAATACAAGTAAAAAAAATGCCAAATTCCAAACTAGTCCATATTAATCCATAAAATCCATACTAAATCCATGATCCATAACAACGATATGGAGTATAACTCCACAATCCATAAAAACCACATAACCATAACCAGAGTACAGAAAATTAACAACTTATCGAAAAGTTCACAACCAGAAAACCACATTAACATGAGTCAAATTAAGTTTACAATTACACCACCAGCTTCCGCTTCTTCCTCAGATTGTCTGCCTTGTTCGCCTTAGCCTTTGAACGTGTTACTGGGGAACCAGTAATGGTATTACATCTCTTCTTCTCCTTCTTAACTTGATCTGCGCTATGTTCTTCCTTAGCTTGAGCTGCGCTATGTTCTTCCCCTTTCCCATTGGCCGTTGGATTTGGTACCTAGAGTAAAACATGAAAACAAATACGATGATCATTCCAACAGCCCTCAAGTTAAGACCATTCTAACACAAGTAATGTAATTCTATAGATAAGCAAGTTAAGACCGTTGGACAAGTAATGTTATTTAATTAAAGCTCCATCATTTTAAACAAAATTATAAAGCAGGATAATAAATGCACACAACCAAAATGGAATGCAAAGTAAGAAACGTACTTGATGATCAATTATCTTGATAAGGTTTTTGGGCCAAGCCACAAAAGAACCCAAAGCATCCTCAACTGTCCGCATATCACCGGCTTCATAAGGTAAGAATGCTGCCCCCTTCACAACTTCATCAACAGAAACTCTATAGCAATCATCTTGTAGGGGGACTCCATGAATGGTTTGTCCTTTCTGGTCTGAAAGGATAGCCGTACCACGTGCAACCGGGTTGTTGAAATTCAACATATACAGAGTACACTTCATTGGCTAAAAAACGTACGTGGCATAATTAACATCATAAAGGTAAAGTGAACTAATATACATACGCATTTAGAAATATAATGCATACCGATTGGACAACTGTTGAGGTTTGATTTGACTGAGATGGCATTTGACCAGAGATAGTGCTAGGCTGAGATAAATTAATCTTCTTCCTGGTTCCGGATCTAATTACCTTTTCCTACAAAAGTAGAAGCATAATTGCCAACATATTAAAGTTAAAGTTAATCTCAATATACATGTGCATTTAGCAATGTTGTAATACCTGTTGCACAATTGTTGGATCTTCTTGTGATTTAGTGGTACGCGGAGATATATAAACTTTCCTCCTGGTGGTGATGACATTTTGCCCCATTATGGATGTGTCAGCAGTGATCACCTTTTGCGCCATTATGGATGTGTCGGCAGTAGGAGTCACTTGCTTCTCCACATATTTAACCTACAATTTAAGAAATTTGGACAAGAAATCAGCAACTACTTGGAAAAAATTAAAAAGAAATTAAAGTAGCCATTACTTACAGGTGTTAAAAACTCTTTCGATGCTGGGATGGTAACATTAATGAAGCTGTCCCTCGAACCATTCCCACTTATCGGTGTTCCCTACAGAATGTAACGTGAAATGGGAAAGTCAAGTGATAACACAAGTTTTGTAAACTATGTTTTGGAATATAGACACAAGATAACTAAATTCCAACACAAAAAACTCCAACAATTTACGTAGTGCTTACATCTTGTTTTGTTGCTGAAAGCAGTCCTTGCGAATCCAATTGAGCCATGACTTTATTCAGTTTATTGTTCGTTGCCTCCATCTGCAACGACAGGTTCTTCAGCTCTTCATCCTTCTTCTCACGCAGCAGTTTCTCATTTTCCAATTGAAGCTCCAGAATCTTGATTTTATCTTTTCCTGTTGTCCTTTGCCGAGGACAATGCCAGTACGCACTGGGAGTGACTCCACAACCAACACCTCTCAAGTATGAACCCTGCTCCCTGCCAAAAACCACTGTAAGGGCATCCTCGTCCGGCCCAATCTTGATTAGTCCGTCCTTTATCTGTGCTTCAATATCCATCTGTAAAGAAAAAAGTGAAGAAAATTAGTAACAAGGACATGTTCTTCACTTTAGGATATACTAAATCTCATATTTAAACTTACTAAATAATCTGCCATGCTCTTCACTTTTGGATCTCCCAACTCTCCATCTTTGTTTTCCCTCCCCTTCCTCCACATAAAAGCACGGGAGGGGACATCATCAACCTTTATTTCATTTTTTGAAACCTTGCATAATGCAACGATGACACAATCAGACATTTAATATCCAAAATAATCACTAGTAACACAATAAAAACACATCTGAATTACCAATTTTTCTTTGAGACGAGGGTATCCTCCTCGTCCCAAGCGATGATCAAAAACTGACCGTGATCGCGCAATTTTCGTAGTTTTGGAGACATCCTTCCAATAGTCAAAAGAATTATTTCAGCAAAGTGCATTGGAAAAATACGTTAATTCAAACGATGATCCGTATATTAAAGTATTACAACCTTGAATTTATCCGTTTGCGTGTGGGCTACGAACCTATCCCAATCAGCTTGCTCTACCAGTGTACGATACTGCCTAGGAACTTTTGCAAGCTTTGCTGGTTTATTCAGGTTAGGTTGTATGAATCTTGCATACATCTTTCTTCTAAAATTGCGAAGCAGCCCACCAAGCCGAGTCATTGTAAACTTTCGACGACAAAGTTCTATATCAAAAAAATGCTGCAATATATAATACATGGTGTTAATACACATAAAAGGCAAGCAGATAAGTTCAACAATAGTGTTTCATATTAAAAATGTAACATATATTTAGAGTACTTAATGCGAAGTAGCTGATTTACCGTTACTTGATCCCACAGCTTATCCTTCACTTCTTTTGGCACCTCCTTCCATGTTAACCATCTTAAGCCAACATGCTCCCTGACCGTGTCTCCCAAAAAGCTCATAAATTCTGATCTGTATTCCCCCATTAACCTACCAAGTGAGTCAAATTCAACCTCATGTCTTTTTCCACCAGAGTTTGTAAACCTGGTACGCAGCTTCGGCAACCTGGTTAGCCCCCTCTTAGCTTTGACATCATTCTTTTGTTGCACCTTTTTGCACTCTTCTACTTCTTCTTCTGCGTTTTCTCCTTCGTCTTCTACTTCTGTGCTTTCTTCTTCTTCGCTACACTCTTCCGTTGAATATTGTTCCTCAAATTCCTCATTGTCCTCACCTACAACCAGTATAAGAACCCTTAGCAATTACAGGATTTATCTGTTCAATATACATAAAAATGCATAAATATGAGAAGTCAAAAATTAGTCTACCTAGGTATTCTTCTTTAACGCAAACTGGTGCAGTAGCTGTGGACCAGGAATGGAAGACATGAATCTTGCAGACTCCAGTCATGGTAGAAGCAACAGCCAACTCTTTTAAGTCACTGTCTCCAAGGATCAAACCATATCCATGATCCGGGGTCACCCCATCTTTCATGAAATAAAGCTTATCATCATCCGAAACTACATCCGCTACCAAATCCCTAACTTGTTTAACAGTCATGTTGTAGACTTCCATTCCGTCGAACACCTTTGCCTTAGGACCGGTGTATTGCCACTTAACCTTTGTCATGAACTGACCCCCATAGTAAACAACTAACCTGTACTTCTTTCCCATGGTACTCAAATTAGCTGTAGACAACAAGCACAACAATGTCAGATATTAATACATCAACATTAAAGCATAAGTAGTATTATTCATATAATTGGAACTCAATTCGTCCCAATCTCTCAAATACAACTCAAATATGCAATCTCTCCAACCATATATCTCAAACATATAGTCTGTGGAAGAATGGTTTACCTGCGACAAGCAAGGTGATTTAAACGCCGGTGGAAAAAACCCTAATTTCATGAACATAAACCAGATTGGGTCACCAGATCTGACCGACGGCGTAACCTAATTTCACCGACTGAAAGTTGTGGAGAGATTATGGTGCACAGAGAGGGAGAGTTTGAATGTGAGTTGGGTAAAGTGATGTTGAAAGTGAATTGGGGGGAAGTTTGATATTTTGGGGGGAAGTGAATTGGTAAAGTGATGTTGCCGGTTTTTAGACGAATATATATTTTTATGTTATATTATTTCCCCAATCGGGGTCGAATCTCGTTCTTTCGAGTAGTACTTTGGCCAGATCCCTCAAAAAATGTCGTACAAGATAAATTCCCGATTTTTCGATTATTTTTCCCCAACATCACAATGCGTATCCATTAACATCCGTACGGTTGGATCGTCGAAAAATGCATTAAAAAAAATTATTTCCCCAATCGGGGTCGAATCTCGTTCTTTCGAGTAGTACTTTGGCCAGATCCCTCAAAAAATGTCGTACAAGATAAATTCCCGATTTTTCGATTATTTTTCCCCAACATCACAATGCGTATCCATTAACATCCGTACGGTTGGATCGTCGAAAAATGCATTAAAAAAAATTATTTCCCCAATCGGGGTCGAATCTCGTTCTTTCGAGTAGTACTTTGGCCAGATCCCTCAAAAAATGTCGTACAAGATAAATTCCCGATTTTTCGATTATTTTTCCCCAACATCACAATGCGTATCCATTAACATCCGTACGGTTGGATCGTCGAAAAATGCATTAAAAAAAATTATTTCCCCAATCGGGGTCGAATCTCGTTCTTTCGAGTAGTACTTTGGCCAGATCCCTCAAAAAATGTCGTACAAGATAAATTCCTGATTTTTCGATTATTTTTCCCCAACATCACAATGCGTATCCATTAACATCCGTACGGTTGGATCGTCGAAAAATGCATTAAAAAAAATTATTTCCCCAATCGGGGTCGAATCTCGTTCTTTCGAGTAGTACTTTGGCCAGATCCCTCAAAAAATGTCGTACAAGATAAATTCCCGATTTTTCGATTATTTTTCCCCAACATCACAATGCGTATCCATTAACATCCGTACGGTTGGATCGTCGAAAAATGCATTAAAAAAAATTATTTCCCCAATCGGGGTCGAATCTCGTTCTTTCGAGTAGTACTTTGGCCAGATCCCTCAAAAAATGTCGTACAAGATAAATTCCCGATTTTTCGATTATTTTTCCCCAACATCACAATGCGTATCCATTAACATCCGTACGGTTGGATCGTCGAAAAATGCATTAAAAAAAATTATTTCCCCAATCGGGGTCGAATCTCGTTCTTTCGATTTGGGCCAACACTATTCTATTTGGGCCAACACTATTCTAATTGGGCCTTGAACAGGTTCAGTCCAGAGGGAGCAGCGCGCGGCTATGGGGGTCAAATACCTAAGTGGAAAGCTTATTCTCTCAATTGGAAACCACACTAGCTGCCGCTTCTAATCGGATTCAAACAAGTAGCTTCAAACAAGCAGCCGACAGAAACCACTCATACTTTCATCCACAACGATTTCATCCCTAATTTCAGTAAGTCATGTGTTAAATATATGCTAATTTTTGAATTTTATGCTTTGATATATGCTCGTAATTGCTGTAGTTATGCTCTAATATGCTCGTAATTGGTTTAGTTATGCTGTAATATGCTCGTAATTGCTGTAGTTAGGCTGTAGTTATGGATAAGTCTTGGATGGTAACCGATAGAAACAGTGAACCATATATGGATGGAGTTGTAGCATTTATCGATTTTGCGGTTTCTCATCTGAATATGTCAACGAAGACTATTCCATGTCCATGTGTAAGCTGTTTAAACCACTTCTCTCTTTCGGTGGATGAGGTCCATTACCACTTACTCGTTAAGGGATTCGATCGGAATTATACAAGGTGGATTAAACATGGAGAAGAAGACAAGCCAACAACTTTCAACCAGTTTGATGCAGTAGAATTTCCAACAGATGCTGCAGAAACAATAGAAATGGTAAAAGCTACGGAAGACAATTTCATAGCTGACATTGACAAGTTTCAAGAACTACTTGCAGATGCGGAGAAGCCCTTGTATAAATATTGTCCTAACTTCACAAAGTTGTCTGCAACAGTTGAACTACTAAACTTGAAGAGTAA
Organism: Heracleum sosnowskyi; assembly: GCA_030848705.1. Lineage (NCBI taxonomy): Eukaryota > Viridiplantae > Streptophyta > Magnoliopsida > Apiales > Apiaceae > Heracleum > Heracleum sosnowskyi. The sequence continues at coordinate 72,443,094 of CM061241.1, read as the reverse complement.
GCATGGAATGACAAATAATTGCTTTACTGAAATGCTACTTCTGTTGAAAAGGATGCTGCCTGCAGAAGGTAACGAGATGGTGAACAACACATATGAGGCCAAAAAGATAATGACAGCAATGGGGTCAGGATACGAAAAGATACATGCTTGCATTAACAACTGCATTCTTTACAGGAAGGATTACAAGGACATGGTGGTATGTCCAACTTGTGGCATGTCACGGTGGAAGGTGGATGAGAAGACTAAAGTCATATACGAAAATGTTCCTACAAAGGTATTATGGTACTTCCCCCTTATTCCACGACTGAAACGACTTTATAAAGTGAAAAGCATATCAAAAGATTTGATATGGCACTCCACCAGTTCGAAAAAGCCCGGTGTTCTACGGCACCCATCTGATTCACCTGCATGGAAAACAATAGACGACAAATTTCCGGAAATTGCATCTGATCCAAGAAATCTTCGGCTTGGCATTTCCACAGACGGGGTTGATGTAAACATAGGGAATAGGAATCACAGTGTGTGGCCAGTATTAACTGTCATTTACAGCCTTCCACCTTGGTTGTGTATGAAAAGAAAGTTCATCATGCTTTCGTTATTAATATCGGGAACGCCTGGAAACGATATCGATGTGTTTTTGGATCCTTTGATCGATGATCTGGAGCTCTTGTTTGAAGAAGGTGTTGAAACATATGATTCCTATGCACAGGAACAATTCACTTTACGTGCTGTTGTCTTATGGACGATTAATGATTACCCTGCTCTTGGTGCATTATGTGGCTGTCCTTATAGTGGATTCCATGGTTGTGTGGTGTGCAGGAAAGAAACTCATTGTGTAAGACTTCCGTTCTCTGCCAAGCAGAGTTATGGTGGTCACCGAAGATATCTACCATATAGTCATCCCTTCAGAAAGCAAACTAAGGCATTCAATGGAAAAGAAGAGTGGGGAACTGCTGCAGATCCTATGACAGGGGAAGAAATATTCAACGAGGTTAAATTTATTCGGAATATGTGGGGGAAGGGATATAAGGATAAAGATTCAGAACTGATGGAGACTTCGACTGGAAGAGGGGGGAAAACAAAAAAGAGAAAATCAGAAGGGGGTGGTAGCACAAATTCCGGACAGAAAGAACAGACCTATTGGAAGAAATTCAACATATGGAATCGACGACTTAGGTATTGGCGGTATAATTTGGTCCAACATTGTATTGATTTCATGCACACTGAGAAGAATGTGGCTGAGAGTATTATCGGAACATTACTAAATGTTCCGGGCAAGACGAAAGATGGGTTGCACGCTCGAAAGGATCTGGCACATTTTGGGATAAGACAAGAGTTGCAGGCTAAAAGTCAAGGCGAGAAGACATTACTTCCTGCAGCCTGCTACACATTAACTAAAGATGAAAAAGACATGTTCTGTGGCACATTACACAACTTAAGGGCTCCGCAAGGTTATTGTTCCAACTTTTCTAGTTTGGTGAATGAAAAGGATAGGAAGCTTATGGGACTTAAATCACATGATTACCATATGCTTATGCAACAGTTCTTGCCAATTGCAATACGGTCTATCATGCCTAAACCCACAAGATATGCTATTATCAGACTTTGTTTTTTTTTCAAATCAATATGTAGCAAAGAAATCAATGTAGAAGAACTCGATAAATTGCATGAGGAGCTTTGTGTTACACTGTGCTTGATGGAGAAATACTTTACCCCATCCTTTCTTGATGTTATGCTTCATCTAACTGTGCACCTTGTTAGAGAGGTCAAATTATGTGGCCCAATATGCTTTCGGTGGATGTATCCCTTTGAGAGGATGATGAAAGTTATTAAAGGGCATGTGCGGAACAAAGCTTACCCAGAAGGATGCATTGCTGAGGAACATATTGCAGAAGAAACAATTGCGTTCTTCAACGAATACAAAAAATGCATGAGGTCCATTGATATTCCAGAACACCAGCACAACACATCTGAAAATGGTAATGAAGAGGGAATTCCTTTGTCAGCTGGTAAACCAGTTGAAGTTTCTCAAGATCTCTACATGAAAGCACATTTCTATGTACTGCAAAATACGCCTGAAGTTGTGCCGTATATCGAGTAAGGACTCCTACTGAACATGTTTATTTGTGTTTTTCTTTTATTTAACAGTAGGATCATATTTGATACTCATTTTTGTACTTGCAGACAACACATGACATTTTTGAAAAACAAACATCCTGGTAAACAACAAGCATGGCTGGAGAAAGAGCATAACACAACGTTTGGTCACTGGTTACGCAACAAGGTAATATTTAAATCAGTATGATCTTAGTTTTTTCTCAATTGTAATTTGTGCAAGCTGAATCTTATCCTTGTTATTGTGTAATTTAGGTTGAAAGCGAGTTATCGATCTCCAACGAAAGTGTATCAGAAACAGTTAAGTGGATCTCACATGGAGCACGCAGAATCGTGAACAAATACGATGTATATGACATCAATGGCTATACATTTCGTACAAAAATTCGTGATGGCAGAATTCACCAGAACAGTGGGGTTTGTGTAGAGGCAACTGAGATGCACATTTCTAAAGAAGTAGTAACCTATGGAAAGAACTTTTATTACGGGGTTCTACGAGAGATATGGGTACTAGATTATCATATTAAGAAAATTCCTCTTTTCATGTGCGACTGGGTTGACAGTAGAAATGGTGTCAAGCAAGATGGCTTGGGTTACACGTTGGTCGAACTTAACAGATTAGGCCACAAGGATGATCCGTTCATATTGGCCTCACAAGCACGACAGGTGTTTTATGTTAAAGACCAGCTGGATAAAAAAATGTCTATTGTCTTGATGACACCTCCTAAGAATTATAGAGATCTGTACGATGATGTCAATGAGGATTTCAGTACTGTAATTTTTCCTCACAATGATAATATATTACCACCTGTAGATCCACGTGACTTGGGTAATGAATCTCGTGATGATTACTTCAGACAGGACTGTAAGGGTATTATTATACGTAATGCTAACTGAATCCGGTAATTATTATCATTATGTTTGTCATTTTCCATGTTTTTTATGTAATGCTAAATTCTATTGTATGGTTAAATTCTATGCTCTGTTTGAATTCCTGTTTTTTTTCTCCAGGTGTGTGCAAAGAAAGAGGCCTGATCATGATGTCGTCTTCAAATTCCTACAGCTCAAACCAAAATCGATGTGATCTGTGCTACTGTGGTCTTCCTGCCCGGATTAGAACATCAAACACACTTGACAACCCTGGAAGAAGATTTCGGGTGTGCCACAAATCAAGTTCATTGGTAAGCTGATGTCTATCAGTTTCATCTGTTAAATTTAATAAACAGCTTTTAATTTGAATTCCCTTTTCAAGTCTTCTGGACCCAAATGTTCGTTTTGGGAATGGATTGATCCTGAACCAGTTGGCATGAAGATCAAGATCCAGAAAGAAGTTGATGTTGTGAAGACTGACCTGCAAAACTGCATGTCAACAGTTGAAGATCTTCGAAAGGAGGTTCATGTCATACGTGGGAAGTTGTATAATGTTATCATTGTCTTGGTCATTTTCTTTGTTTTTTATTTGATGAAGAATTAATATGTAATGGTGAATTCTAATGTTGGCCGAATGACATGGATTAGTTGAATTGTTCTAGTTTTAAGCTTCATTATCAAGTTTTAAGCTCATCTGGTATGCAACTTGGATAAATCAAGTTTGTGTTTGTCATTTCTGGTTAATCTGCTATACCAATACTTCATGTCCAGTGGTCAAATATTTTGCCACACCCAAATGTAATAATGTGACAGATCAGTTGGAAATGAGGATCCTCAAAACAGAATGCTCTGTTCCTGAAAACAGAGTACTTTTTAGTCACACAATAATACAGTCACTAGTTTTTAGCTGCCTTAGCGAACAAAGATCTGACATAATGCAGAAAACTCTACTTTTTAGTCACATATAAAATGTAGTGACCATAGGTTATTTCACATTTAGCCACATCCCCGAAAATGACTGTGACCGTTTGGTAACATTTAGATACAGCAAAGAAGCGTCACTATTTTTTGTCACACTTCTATCTCTCAAGTATGACTATAAATGTTGGATTTGGTCAAAGTCAACAAAAAAAACATGCTGTTTCATCTCTCAATTGTCACACTTTTATAAATTGTGACTAAATCTTCCAAAAAATGTGTCTTCGGTCACTCGAAAAACAATTGTGTGGCTAAAACTTGGGACGATGATCTTTAGCCACTCGTTTTTTCCAAAGTGTCACAGCCCTTACTGTACAAAAGAGTGACGAAAGCCCAAATTTGACGTAGTGAAAAAGGATTTTCAAATATCTCAAAGGAACCATAACCTTGGGTTTGTGGTATCCTAGAGAATCAGAGTTTAAGCTAATTGGTTACTCTGATGCAGAATTTGCAGGCTGTAAGATAGACAAAAAAAGTACAAGTGGAAGCTGTCAATTTTTAGGTGACAGATTGGTTTCTTGGTATAGCAAGAAACAGAAGTCAATTTCCACATCCACTGCAGAAGCAGAGTATATAGCTGCTGGTAGCTGTTGTGCACAGATTTTGTGGATGAAGAATCAGTTGCTGGATTATGGTTTGAGGTACTCTAAAATACCTATTTTCTGTGATAACCAAAGTGCTATTGCTATGACAGGTAATCCAGTACAGCACTCCATGACAAAGCACATCAGCATAAGGTATCATTTTATCAGAGAACATGTGGAAGAAGGAAACATTGAGCTTCATTTTGTGTCTACAGACCAACAACTTGCAGATATCTTCACCAAACCTTTGAGTGAAGCTACTTTTACAAGATTGGTCAATGAACTTGGAATGATCTCTGGTTTCGACTAGAGATACGGGTTAGACTCAAAAACTATACATGTTTGATTTTTATGCTCATGATTCCTTGCATGTATTAACTGTTATGAGTACCAGTGTCATAAACTCTGAAAGTAAACTCTGATGCTAAACTCTGTTAGTCATTAAGTGTTGGTCATACTCTGATAGTTAAAGTCTGATGTTATACTCTGATTGTAATTTTGTCTGAAACATATGGACCGATGAAGAAAAATGTATGAAGCATGATTTTCAGTAAGTAATTGTGAATCCTTAAGAGTTATATAGATTCTGATCTCAAATATGTGCAGTAAGTTAACACAGCATGATACTGTCTCTATATTTATAGCATCTCTTAGTTTATTGATCCTATACACTGAGTCTGTATTAGCTGTTTGCACTTTCTCTCATAAATTAATTGTATTAACTGATGAAAAGTCTAAACTCTGATTATTAATTGCAAATCATTCACCCTCAAATCAAAAGATGCCAAACAGAGCACAAATTCCTTTGAGATCATGTTGTGCCTAGGAAGATCCAGGAACTTATTGTATGAAATAAGGGCTAAAATCTTTGATTTTTGGTGACTAGTGCCAACCACTGATTACTGGGAAAAAAAAACATATATAAAGGGGGTGAAACATAAAAGATATATCCAAATGAAAGGATATCAGAATACAGAGTTTAGACATAAGAATCAGATTTTATTTTATACATGAGAGTTTAGGCAACCAGTTTTTACTACTTTAGTTTATGGATTTTATGCACTTTGAGATGGTCTAAATATTAATATTCGGTAAACTCTGCTATAGCACACACATATTTTCACACCTGTACAGTTTGAGAAAAGAGTTTATTGACAAAGAAGGACAAATGGTAAACACTGATGTATTGTGTGAAATACACCGAGGTAATTTAGTTTTAATCTCTGATGATTAAAATGAATTTTATTGGTTTCAGACATTTTATAATTTTGAGATTAGACATTTGTTTAGAAATTCGAAAGAATATGATAACAAACGGTTCATATTTGTATTAAACAGAGGAGAGAGAGATTAAGTATTTTGAATAATGTGACATGCAGTAATTATGGCTATTTTTACTGCGCGTGTGTATTGGAAGTTGTTACATACAGCTGTCAGCATATGCACGTTTGACATCTGTCCCACTCACACACTTTTCAAAGAAGCCTGCTGTGTGTAGTAATGATTCAAACGTTTGAGTTTTAATCTTCACAGTTATTATTTAAATATACTACACATAAACGGTTCAACTTTTACACACCTCAACTTTTCATAATCTTTTACTTACACACATTGTCTCAAACACTTTCACTGCATACACTATAATCTATTCTCTGTTTGTTTTCTTCTAAACTGTTCTAATGGCTACAACAATGTTTATTGCTTCTGGGTTAGAATTTGTTCCTAACAATTACTCAGCTCCTTTGGCAAATGAGAACGCACCAGAGGCGTTTCATTTGATTCAGAGTTTCTTGTCAAACTCTGATATCAGCACTGCTCTCACCGAACCGTCGAAGCTGTCTGCAACTCAAATTTGGACTTTTTGGCAGACAGGTACTTATGATGATGGAGGAGAGTCTGGATCTCCATCTATCAATTTTGAGTTTCAAGGAGATGAATTTACTGTTACTCCTACTACTGTTCGTGATGCTTTGGGTCTTGAAGATTTCAATGCATTCACAACTGTTGGAGACTTTGAGTTAGTCAGGATGATGAGGGAGATAGGATACTCTGGACCTTTGACAAAGATAGGTCAACTCAAAAGGCCATTTTTGCGCAAGGAGTGGAGCTTCTTTTTCGATTGTATTACTCGGGCTTTTGGAAAGAAATGCACGAATTGGGATGCGATTCCCACGGATAGTCTGCAGATCGGGTATTCTCTTCTCTATGGCAGTCACTTTGATGTTGCTAGATTAGTTTTAACTAATATTGGTGAGAAAATGCTAGAGAATAGGAATGTTGTTTACTTCTCTAGATTTTGTCAGTTAATATTCAACTTTTGCTGTCCTAATATTGAGATTTTAGAGGATGATGTTATCCTCTCATTTAAATTGCATAAACGCATATTTTCTGATCTCACTAACAAGGATAACAAGAAAGGAGATGTTGGTGTGTTACTGTTGCCTGAGTCTGTGCAACAATTCCTAGTCAACTTACAACAACAACAACAACCACAACTGGCAAACACTGAAGCTGGACCTTCTGTGTCTCAACCACAAAGGTCGACGAAATCTAAAGTAAGGGCTGTTAAGTCTGTCAGGATAAACACTGAAGCTGGGGCATCAAATGCTGATGATATGCCTCAGAAGAGCAGAATGAAGAAAAGAAGAGCCAATAGGCCAAAGTCTGATACTGCTGAAGAGGACAGTGACACTGATGAAGAAACTCTTCATCAGAGAAAACGTAGATTGGTGGCTGCACATCTTTTTGGTGCATCCAATGTAACTGCTGAAGCTGTCAATTTGGACAGAGTTTTTGAGGACAATGTACATGCTGATGAAGAAGCTCCTACATCAAATGCTGATGATGTAGTTGAGGAAGCTGCAAATGAAGCTACAGATGAAGCTCCTGAAATTCTTGTTCAGGAGGCTACAGAAAATGCTGAAGTAGAGGCTGAGATTTTTGAGCCACAAGGATTTTATATGGACATTGAAGCAAATCTCTCTATAAACTCTGAACATTTCACTGAAGGTTTGGAAGCTGATCAAGATACTGTTGAACTTGCAGAATCTATGGCTTCTCACACTGAAATAATTTCTTTTGATCTTGAGAAAGGTGAGGAAGTCGATCAGACTTTGGATGCTAATGCTACAGAAACTGTTGCTACAAATCCTGATGTTGCTGATAAGGATGCAACAGAGAATGTTCCTGTTGAAGCAGAGTTTGTTGTAAACTCTGAGGATGTTATTGTTCTTGAAGCTCTACAACAATCTGTTGTTGAGATTGTAACAAAAGAAGCAGAGTTCCTGCATACTGCAAACTCTGAGATTCTAGAACCTGATGCTGAGAATATTCCTGCAGAGAATACAGCAGAGAATGATACTGATAATGCTAATGATAGTTCTGATCATTCTCAAGAGGAGTTATTTGAGAGTCAAGCAAACTCTGATGAGCTAAGAGAGGTCAATCGAGCTACAGCTGAGCATTTTCAAGATATGTACTACAATAGATGGGCTGCTGCGGATTGTATCTTTTCAGCACAGAGGGCTGCTGATTTTCTTGGTGATTCTGTGAAGACAATTTCAACTCCTGATATTCTTACAAGTCTGAAGGCTACTGTGATTCAAATTAAATCTCTCCACAACAGATTTGATGAGTCTCATAAGGAAGTCACTGCTTTGAGGAATGAAGTTGGTCTGCGAGATCTCACTCTGAAGAATGATAGAACTTATTACAATTCCATGTTTAAGAAGCAAGCTAAGGACTCTGATGACATTCAGAAGAGGCTTGGGAAAGTTGAGGACAACCAGACTGCTATGTCTGCCCAACTGACATCAATTTCTAATGCAATTGAGTTGTTGACATCAGTACTACTTTCTGATGATGTCAAAAAGGGGGAGAGTGTACCAAGTGACAAATGCAAAGACACTCAAACTCTGAGACGGAGGGATGATGGTAATGATGGTGGATGTTGCCCAGTAAATAACAATTGTAGAAGGGGGTTGAATACAATTGTATAAGATTCTCGACTTTATATAACACAAATATGAAAGATCAATAACAATAACAATAACAGCTTTATTAACTTTGATATAAAACTGTTACAAACTCTCTTAAGAAATTCTGATGTTCTTAAGAGCTGCTAGCTTACAAAAACTCTCTCAAGAAATTCTGTTCTTAAGAGCTTCTATTCGATTATGTTCTCTCTCGAATGAATACATAAATCGAAACCAAAACTGTGTTTATATAGTGCACACAGCTTCTCTATCAATAACAAGATAAGTCCTAATCATAACAAAGATAGAAACATATCTTTAATCGATAGCTGCATTCTACAAACCAGGAACAAACTTCCATGTTTATCTAGACTCCAAATATAACTCGAAGTAAGAATCCTGATCAGCTTCAAGTCCTGATGATCAAACCTGATCATAGTCTGAGTAGGAATCCTGATGATCAATAAGATACTGACGCTTGATCAAATACTGATGATCATGCAATACTGATGACGTCAGCAATCCTGATCAGTTGAGTCTAGCTTCTGACGATCATTGAATTCTGATCTAACAATCTCCCCCAATCTCATACTTTGTGAAATAAAGTATAGATTCCAAATATTCAATGATGTCAAAAACATGTATCAAAATGTACGAGTATCTTCAGAAACAACTTATCTGTTTAAGCTTTGTGATAGAACAGATTCATCTTCAAGAAGTTGGATAATAAACTTTCTTCTTTTTCTTCAAGAATTTGAATCAGTCTTTCCTTAAGATTTCTGAGTTCTTCATCTTCCTCATTAATCTGGTAGATAGCTGCTCTGAGATTCTGTATGGAGTTTCTCTGTAGACTGTGCTCTTCAAGCAAAAGATAAGCAATTTCCTTCCCATCAGGATTGAGAGAAAGATGAGTCATGCCAAAATTTACTTCTTTAACAGCAGTACCCCTTTGCATTTCCACATCCTGACCTCTTTGATTTAAGTACATGGGAGTAAAATTACCATTGAAATTACTGTTTCCATCCAGTCTTCTTCTTATAGTTGACAAAATCATGTCACTCCATTCTTTGTACACTTAGTTCTTCCATCTTAACAGATAGTGAACATATTTCAGTTCCTGTGTAGTTTTCATCAGCAGATCTTGAATAGATAGAATCTTCACACTATCATCTTTCATGAAGTATAGAAGCTTTTCTTTCTTTTCAAAACCATCATGACAATCTATAACTATATCAACAGCTAATAAATTGTTCAGGTTTTCAGAAGTTAAAGTACCTCCAATTTCTGTCAAGGAGTAAGGATCAACATATGACATATTCAGATATTCACCATCTCTGTGTCCAATACCTCCTCTTGAATTACTTGACAATTGCTTCAGACTTGAAAACATCTTTAACCAGAGTGCTTTTGATCTAGCCATATCAGACAAATCAACAACACTTGAAGCGCTTGTAATAATTCCACCAGACTGAAAATTGATAGGTGTATCACAACTTAATGTGCTAATATGTTTCCACTTCTTGTATATCTCCTTTTCATGAGCGTAGCTTCTTTCAAGTAAAGATTCTTGTCTGCTTGAATTTCTCCATTGTCTTTTATTTGAAACTTTAAGCCTTTGTAGATAGAGATTGAAATCTTTATTTGTTCTTCTTGTAATATCTCTTCTTCTGGCTTCTTCTTCTTCATCTACTTCTTTGTTGTGACAATCAACAACAGTAGATAAGATTATCAAATCAACCTCTTGCAGAATTTCAGATTCGTCAGGATCTTGAATATTGTCAGGATTAGAATCTTCAATTTGATTTGTATTGCTGAGAGTTGATTTACTTGATTTTCTTCTCAATTCAGGTTCTTCTTCAACAATTCCATCATCACCAAAAGTAGATCTGTCAGGAACTACTAGAGTTTGAATAGGTTCAGGAATTTCTTCAATTCTTAACCCTCTAGACCTTGTCTGTCTAGGTACTGTTTGAGTTGAAGAACCTCTTCTATTTCTTCTAGCACCTCTCCTACCTCTGCTTCCTCTACCTCTAGCAGGAGCAGTATAGCTTTCCATTGTCTCTCTTTGTAGTCTCAAGAATTCTTCATGTGAGAGATCTGGATATTCTTCACTTGCTGTAGAGAGTGCTTTTCTTGCATATAATTGTTGAACTCTTTTATCAGTGTGATATAGAGTAACAATTCTGTCATCTTTTGTAGAAAACTTCTGGAATAAATTTGATGCATCTTCAGGATTATCAATAATCACATCTTCATCATCTTCAGGAATTGTAGCAAGAATTTGTCCATGACCAGATGTCAGGATTTGATCTTCCGTCAGGATCTGAGATTGCACCAATGTTCTTACTGTCTTAACTCCAGAATCAGAAACATGAGTTGACTGCGTTGTTTGACTTTGAGAAGTTTGGATTGTAGACTTCAAAACAACCGCATCAGAGGTTTCTCCTTGTATCGCTTTGTCACCACCATCATCTCCAGTATCATCATCATTATTTCTTAATACTAGATCAGGTGTACATTTTGTCTGAATAACCTTCTCCCCCTTTTTGACATCAGGATTTGACAATAATTGCAAAATTAAGGAAATAGAGGTTTGAATTTCAGTTACCTTAGTATCCAGAGAATCAATTCTTTGATGGATTGAGGTTTGTTCTGAAACAACAGATTTCACTTGGGATTCCACTACCCTTAGTTGGAAAGTAGTAGGCACCTTTGTAAAATTATTAAAGATATCAGTCCTCACTTTTTCAGTTGAACCCTTGATAGAATCAATCTCACTTTTCAGGCTTTTGGATAACAGAGTAGTAGCCTTCAGATGATTCTTCAATTCTTGATTCTCTATAGACTTCACTGCATTATAGGCATGTTCAATAGCAGAAGAAAAACTGATAGATTCATCAGAATTATGCCATGAATTGTTCCATTCATTCTGTCTAAATGCCTCTGCAGGATCAAAGGAAGGAGTAGAAAAATCTTGTCTCTGATCTTTTCCAGTATAAGCATTGCCAGCCATAAATGTACTCGATGAACCAAAATTAGTTCCAAGACTAATCTTGAGTGCTGTAGCAATCTGGTCCTTCTCTTGTTGATTCTCATCATCATCATCACTATCATCATCAGAATTATCATCATCAGAACCATGAGATATATCAGGATCAGGAACTGCAATACCTTTCATTTTATCCTGTGATTCTGAGATAGGATGATCTATTGGTCTTGAACGAAGTGGCTGTATCAAAATAGGTTCATTATCAGGAGCACCACTAGCGTCAGGATGAACATCGTCAGGATTTGATATGCTTGCATCAGTATTTGCTACCAATGGTTCTTGTGGAGCTTGAGGTTCAGAAGCTGCTTCAACACTTTGAGCTAAAGGTTCTTGTGTGCTTCCCTCATTGACAATGTTCTCGACCAATCTTTCAACAGAAGCTGTAGCTTTGCCTGCATCTTCACTTTGAGAAGATGGTTCTTGTGTAGCTGGAATGTTGATGTCTTCATTCTCCCTTTGAGAAAATGGTTCTTGTGTGACCATTCCACTAGCTAAGCCTTCACCCAAACTTTGATTGAGTGGTTCTTGTGTGGCAGGATCAACAGTAGCTGCTGAATTACTCTGAAATTCAGGTTCTTGTGGGCTTGATCCTTTCAGCTTCTTCTGTCTCTGATAGACTAACTCTTCTGCATTCCTCTTTTTCTTTGATGTAGGTGTAAGACCAACCAAGGAAGCAGTTGTAGATACCTTCTCCCAAGAATGTCCTCGAATCTGAGATGGAGAGGCTGGAGAGTCTGATATAGAGACAACTTTTGTTGTTGCATCAGGAATACTAACATCAGGATTTGATGTCTGAATATCAGTATCCTTCATTTGCACTGTCAAAGGAATATGATACCTGCTCTTTGATAATTTCCTTGTCTTTTGTGGTTTTGATAAAGGTACCACAACTTTAGTAGCAGTATCAGCAACTTCCTTGTTCACATTCATCACAGAGGATATAGGTAAGTCATCCTCTGAATCACTTTCATCAATCAACCTTAACTTCCTTTTTCACAGGAACATTCTTAACAACCTTATCAGCGTTCTTCACCAGGACCCCTTGTACACCCCCTTGTATCTTCTTTTTAGTGAGTGGTGTAGAGGAAAAATCCTTTGAACCTGATTGCCTTCCAGACACATCAGTTCTAGCTGATTTCTTTGATTTTACAACTAAAGTCTTTTGAGAGACAGTAGAGGTGGTTGTTAACTATTTAGACTGTTTAGGTTGCATGCTTGTGTCAGGAACAAGGTGGGTTGGTCCTTGTACCATAGCATTAGAAAGTAGTCCATAACGAGTAGGCATTTTCTGATGTAAGAAAAACCTAACCTCATCAGGAATAAAAGCATTTCCGCACAAAATATTTTGCCATATCAGGATAAAAAAAATTCAATAAGATTAAAATAAAATTTTATTTAAGAAACCAAAATTTATTTTAACAATCCTGAATAGCGTTTTGGTTTAAGAAAAATAACCAAATTAATGGTCATAGAATTAAAACACGCTTACCAGCAAACGAGGCAAAAATATTTATAGAAAACCGAACCGTCTCCTCGAGATTGTAGAAATGACCTGCACCCTTAATACACATTCTCTATAAAAGAGAACTGTTAAGCATAATCATCATATAACTATTAAAACACAAACCCTCACCAGAGAAAAACTTACGAAAACCTTTCACCTTCTTTGTTTTTCAATGGCTGCCAACAATCAAAACAACATACCTGATGAAGAAATTGATAGAATTTGGCAACAAATGGATGAGGCTCTAGCAGAGATGGAGCCACAACCAGTTCCTGACCCTCAGGAACATGAAGCGTTTATAAACGCTATGGTTGATGTGGTGTGGCACAACTTTGTGCAAGCCAATCCTGACTGGAATCCTCTTGAGAATCTCATCTATGAAGAGGATGAAGACGATGAGGATGATGAAGATGATGAAGAGCTCGTCCGAGAGCTTGAGAAACGGAGGAAGAGAATCCGTGATGCTTGTATGTCATGCAAGTTGGAGGCACGGAGGCGTCACGGTGGTCACGGTGACGATCCGCCTTCAAGTAAATCAGCTCCTCTTCTTGTCTCTTAAGGATGGAACAAGAGACCTTCCAGTTCTGATGAACTGTGAAGCTGCTCAGGAGCATTCATGCTAATTTGCAGGGCACGTGTTCATGCTTATCTGTAAAGCACGAGTTCCTGAGTAAAAAATAGACTAGGAAAACAAATATGTAATTTCCATATTTCATGTAATGTATCTTCAAGTATTAATGAAATTTGTCTATGTTCTCAATTGTTTTCTTCCAGTTCTTGCCTGCAAAATTTGTTAGTAACACTCATAGTGATATAGATATGATAAATAATAAACTCTGATAATAATGACATTGATAATTAAGACTGAAAACTTAATCAAAGACTAAGTAATAATCGAATTGTCCAGAGTTGACCAGGAGTGTTGATGACAAATTAGCATAGAACCTCTGGTTTTCATACCAGCTTCAATCATCTGAGCATCAGGATTTGACCAATTGACTTCCTGTCAGGATTGAGTCCTATCAGGATTTGATCAAAGATACATACCTTTCTGAATAACCATCAGGATTTGACAGTTATCAGGATTTCCTCTCTGTAGCTTTCCCTCAGAAATTCTCAAAATTCATCATTCCAAGTTCATTCACCAACTTATTGAAAGTAGCTTCAGGTAGTGGCTTGGTGAATATATCAGCTAGTTGTTGATCAGTAGGAACAAAGTGAAGTTCAATTGTTCCTTCCAGAACCTGTTCTCTTATAAAGTGATATCTGATACTTATGTGTTTAGTAAGAGAATGCTGAACTGGATTTCCTGTCATTGCAATAGCACTTTGGTTATCACAATAAATAGGGATTTTTGAGTATGACAGGCCATAATCTAACAACTGATTTCTCATCCACATTATCTGAGCACAACAACTTCCTGCAGCAATGTACTCAGCTTCTGCAGTTGAAGTGGAAATAGATTTCTGCTTTTTACTGAACCATGAAACTAGTCTTCCACCCAAAAACTGACAACTTCCTGAAGTACTTTTCCTGTCTATTTTGCATCCTGCAAAATCAGCATCTGAATAACCACACAACCCAAAATCTGATTCCCTTGCATACCAAAGGCCAAGTGAAGGAGTGCCTTTGAGATATCTGAAAATTCTTTTGACTGCAATCAGATGTGGTTCTCTAGGTTTTGCTTGAAATCTTGCACATAGACAGGTTGCAAACATGATATCTGGTCTACTGGCAGTGAGATACAATAAAGAGCCAATCATTCCTCTGTAGTGAGTTACATCTACCTCTTCACCTTGATCAGAATCAAGTTTGGTAGCTGTAGCTATGGGAGTTGAAGCAGGAGTACTGTCTTGCATGTTAAACCTTGTCAGTAAATTCCTTGTGTATTTAGACTGATTAATAAAAATCCCTTCATTAGTCTGTTTAACTTGAAGACCCAGAAAGTAACTCATTTCTCCCATCATGCTCATTTGATATCTTGACTGCATAAGCTTGGAAAACTTTTCACACAGCTTATTGTTTGTTGACCCAAAAATGATATCATCAACATAAATCTGAACTAACAGCAACTCCTTACCATGATTCAAATAAAATAGAGTTTTATCAATTGCACCTCTTTTGAATCCACTTTCCAGTAAGAATTGAGCTAAGGTTTCATACCATGCTTTTGGAGCTTGCTTTAGTCCATAAAGTGCCTTATCCAGTCTGTAGACATGATCTGGATATTTAGGATCAATGAAACCAGGAGGTTGTTCAACATAAACTTCTTCCTCCAGTTCACCATTTAAGAAAGCACTTTTAACATCCATCTGGAAAACCTTGAATTTCTTATGTGCTGCATAAGCAAGAAATATCCTGATGGCTTCTAGTCTTGCAACAGGAGCAAAAGTTTCATCATAGTCAATTCCCTCTTGTTGGGAATACCCCTTTGCAACTAGTCTAGCTTTATTTCTGATAATGACTCCATCAGAATCAGTCTTGTTCTTGAAAATCCACTTTGTACCAACTATTGATCTATTCTTTGGTCTTGGTACCAGTTTCCAGACTTCATTCCTTTCAAATTCATTCAGTTCTTCTTGCATTGCAGTAACCCAATCAGCATCTTTAAGTGCATCTTCAACTTTCTTAGGCTCCTCCTTGGATAGAAAGTTATTATATAAACATTCATTCTGAGTTGCACTTCTTGTTTGAACACCTGCATCAGGATCTCCAATTATCAAATCAGGAGTATGATCTTTTGTCCATTTCCTTGCTGGTGTCAAATTGTTTCTTGAAGTAGATGCTCCCCCTGGATTGGTGTTATCTTGATTGAAAGAATTTGATTGATTTGAAGCTCTCCCTGAATTATTGCTATGCCCTCCTGATGTGTTATCAGGATCTTCACTTGAATCAGTATCTGAAGAATTCTGTCCTGATGATTGAGTTGACTCTGAACTTGTAGTTGAATGCCGTTGCTCCCCCTCAACATTAGCACTACTAGTTGTATCACTGTTGTTTGCATCATCAGTATTAGCACCATCAGTACCTGGTGAGTCATCAGGATTTGGTGACCCGTCAGTACTGGATGAATGGACAGCTTCTGATTCACTTTCTTCAGGTTCCTTGGAAGCTTCATTTTCAAATAACAATCTATCATGCGAGTCTTCAATTATTCCAGTTATCTTCTTATCATCAAAAGATACATGTATTGACTCCATGATAGTTCTTGTTCTCAAATTAAAAACTCTGAAGGCTCTTGATGTAGGATAGCCTATGAATATTCCTTCATCAGCCTTTGTTTCAAATTTCCCTAGCTGTTCAGGATGAGTTCTGAGAACAAAACATTTACAACCAAACACATGCAGATGCTTCAGGCTTGGCTTCTTCTCTTTGAGAGACTGATAAGGAGTGACACCATGCCTGTTTATCAATGTAAGATTTTGTGTATAGCATGCTGTGTTGACTGCTTCTGCCCAGAAATATGTAGGTAATTTAGCTTCTTCCAACATAGTTCTGCCAGCTTCAATAAGAGTTCTATTCTTCCTTTCTACTACTCCATTTTGCTGAGGTGTGCCAGGAGCAGAGAATTGTTGAATGATTCCTTTGTATTTGCAGAACTCTTCCATCTTTGAATTCTTAAATTCAGTACCATTATCACTTCTCAGAATCTTGACTTTGTACTTTGTGGTTGTCTCAATCATCCTCACATGATCCAACAGAACTTCAGGAGTTTCATCTTTTCTGTGCAGAAAATACACCCAGGTGAATCTAGAATATTCATCAACAATTACAAGAGTGTACCTTTTCTTACTGATGGACATGATGTTGACTGGACCAAACAGATCAAGATGTAGCATGTGATATGGTTCTTCAATAGAGGATTCTGATTTACTCTGGAATGATGTCCTTCTTTGTTTTGCTTTTTGGCATGCATCACAGAGTCCATCAGGTGTATATAAGACATTAGGTAATCCTCTTACTAACTCTTTCTTAACCAACTCATTGATGTTGCTGAAGTTGAGATGAGAAAGCTTCTTGTGCCAGTTCCAACTTTCATCTACTGAAGCTTTACTGATGAAACATGCAGGGGAGCCATCAGTATCTGAGAGAATGTTGGCTTCATTTATGTTACCATGCCTGTAGCCAGTTAGTGCTATCTTCCCTGTTGCTTTACTTACTACTTCACAATGGGTGGAATAGAAATTGACATGATAACCTCTGTCAGTGATTTGACTAATACTCAACAAGTTGTGTTTTAGTCCCTTCACTAGAGCTACTTTTTCAATGATGACATTTCCAATGATTATATTGCCATATCCCAAGGTTTGTCCAATGTTGCCATCTCCATAAGACACAGTTGGGCCAGCTTTTTCCTCATATTCTGATAACAGGGCTTTGTTTCCAGTCATGTGCACAGAACATCCACTATCCATGACTAACACATTTTTCCTTTTACCCTGCATCAGAATAGTAAAACACTAGTCAGAATGTTTAGGAACCCACACTTGTTGGATTCCTTGTTCATGCATTTTATTAAATTTAACAGCAGAAGACTTTTTGACTTTAGCAGTCCTGACAGGATTTACTCCATCAGGATTTGCTTTGTCAGTATCAGTATTAACAAAAGCATGCTTCACTATGACATTTTCAGTTTTATCAGACTTTGTACTACTTTCAAACTTAGGCAATGGATCATAAAAGTTATAGTACAAATCATGATACTCTTTACATGTATAAATAGAATGCCATAGACTACCACAATGAAAACAGGAATTCTGTGGTTTGTAAAATACTGATCTATTCCTAACATCAGACTTAGGAATTTCAGCAATTTTCTTCTTACTCTTTTTACAATCAATAGCAAGATGATTAGAGTTACCACAGTTAAAACAACACTTTCTAGGTGCATTTGGGATATACTTATAACCATTCTCTTTATTGATCCCAACTTTACCATTCCTGTTTCTCTTAACAGTAGCTTCCTTTTTCTTATCTGTAACCTCACAGATTTTATCTTTAAGCTGTTTCTGAGACAATAGACCTACATTCTTAGTGACTTTGTTCATGACAGGTTTAGACTTTATAATTTTAATTCCTTGAGTAGAAGAAGATCCCTTTTCAAAAGTAGAATTGGAATCCTTACCAAAAACAAAATTAACAGGAGTAATCTTAGATTTGGTTGAGTCTATAACATGTCTATAGGTCTTTGGACTGACTGTCTCATCAATGACAATTTTCTCTTTCAATTTCTTATCCTCATCTGACTTATATCCTAGACACTCTTTCCAATTCTTAGAGGTATTAATCTCATGAAATTTCCTACCAGAGTCTGTCCAGGTTCTGATTTTCTCATTAGCATATTCAAGTTCTTTTTCAAGGGAAGTACATTTAGATGTCATCTCTAAGTGCATGTGTTTAGCATTATCACATTCTTTTTGTACTTCTTGCATACGAGAAAATTCAGCTTCTAATATCTCATTCCTTTTTCTAAGGTCAGACATCTCAGATAAGATTCTAGTATTCTCAGCAGTTTGACTTCTAAAGCTAATATGTAATGACTTTAGAAAACGTCTTAACTCAGAAGCATTATCAGTATCAAAATCAAAGATAGTATTTAGTACCTTATCATCAGGAGCAGCAGTTACATCAGCATTGGCCATTAACGCATAGTTGACTACCTCAGTATCAGATTCTGAGGAAGAGTCCATCCAATCCTTGCTTGATGTGATGAGTGCCTTTGTCTTGTTGCATTCAGAAGCAAAGTGACCCATACCATTACACTTGTAGCATCTAACCTTTGACTTGTCAAATTTGCTACCCTTGCTGTCCTTCTTGATATACTTGTCTTTGTCTGCTTTGAAGGTCTTTTTCTGAAAGTTGCCTTGTCTTCTATTCTTCCTGAACTTCATCCTTCTGAAGTTTCTGACAATCATAGCAACCATCTCTTCCATGTCTGAATCAGAAGATTCATCACCAGTATTGGCATCAGGATTGCCATCAGTATCTGATGAAGAGTCGTCAGGATCTGACTCAGCTACTCTTGCTTTCCTTCTAGAGACCTCCATAGCTTTCCCTTTTGATTTTGCTTCTACATTCAAAGCAATTGACTTTGCCTTGCTGCTTTTCTTGTTCTTTCTCTGTTGAACTTCAAGATCATGAGTTCTTAGCATCCCATAGATCTCATCAAGAGACACAATGTTCAGATCATACTGGTGTCTAATGATTGAGGTCTGAGTATCCCATTCTTCAGGTAAAGCTCTAAGAAATTTGGTGTTTGAATCTTCAGTTTCATATACTTTGTCAACTAAGGATAAGCTGTTCAATAGTGTCAGGAATCTATCATATAGATCAGTCAGGCTCTCTTCAGGTCTTGCATCGAATTGTTCATATTCTTGAATCAATAGAGCCCTTCTGTTTTTCTTGACAGATGCAGATCCCTGGCACTGAGTTTCCAAAGTATCCCAGATTTCTTTTGAAGACTTGCATGCAATCACTCTGTTTGACATAACAGCATCAAGGCTATTATGCAAGATATTCTTTATCTTTGGTTCCCTGAGTACATGAGCTTTTTCTTCTGGAGTCCATTCAGCTTTAGCTTTGACCACATAATGTTCTGGTACTGTATCTGTTCGTTCTACGAACTTTGTTGGTATATATGGTCCATCACGAATCCTGTCCAAGTAGTCAGGATCCATAGCCTCCAGGTACATCAGCATCTTTACCCTCCATGTAGGATATTCTGATATCTTCAAGATGGGAATCTTCATGCTTTCATACTTGGTTGTCGACATCTTTAGATCGTATCTGATTCAGAATTAAATCAGTTTGCTCTGATACCAATTGTTGCCCAGTAAATAACAATTGTAG
The DNA here is from genome assembly GCA_030848705.1 of Heracleum sosnowskyi. Taxonomy (NCBI): domain Eukaryota; kingdom Viridiplantae; phylum Streptophyta; class Magnoliopsida; order Apiales; family Apiaceae; genus Heracleum; species Heracleum sosnowskyi. The sequence goes on along the minus strand of CM061241.1, from coordinate 72,423,171 downwards.
AAGGGGTTGAATACAATTGTATAAGATTCTCGACTTTATATAACACAAATATGAAAGATCAATAACAATAACAATAACAGCTTTATTAACTTTGATATAAAACTGTTACAAACTCTCTTAAGAAATTCTGATGTTCTTAAGAGCTGCTAGCTTACAAAAACTCTCTCAAGAAATTCTGTTCTTAAGAGCTTCTATTCGATTATGTTCTCTCTCGAATGAATACATAAATCGAAACCAAAACTGTGTTTATATAGTGCACACAGCTTCTCTATCAATAACAAGATAAGTCCTAATCATAACAAAGATAGAAACATATCTTTAATCGATAGCTGCATTCTACAAACCAGGAACAAACTTCCATGTTTATCTAGACTCCAAATATAACTCGAAGTAAGAATCCTGATCAGCTTCAAGTCCTGATGATCAAACCTGATCATAGTCTGAGTAGGAATCCTGATGATCAATAAGATACTGACGCTTGATCAAATACTGATGATCATGCAATACTGATGACGTCAGCAATCCTGATCAGTTGAGTCTAGCTTCTGACGATCATTGAATTCTGATCTAACAGTGGAAACAAGGGAGATGGAAAGAGCTTAAAGAGAAATGCTGATAGCAGACTACTTTCAAGAAGATCAAACTCTGATAAAAGATCAAACTCTGGAAAGGGAATTGCAAACTCTGCCAGTGGTTCAAGATACAAAAGTTTGATAATCTCTGATAAGCCATCTACTGATGAGGAAATTGCTGCCAAGGTGTTTATGGCAGAACATGGAAAAGGTATTACAATTGAAGATATCCAAGCTGAAGAGCAAATGCTTGCTGAAGAACACAAGAAGAATATTGAAGCTGGAATCTACAAGAAGAAGGAAATCAAGGCTCCTAGAAAGAAAGAAAAAGGAATTGTTATCAAAGAGAATGTAAACTCTGATCAGAGTTTACAGTACTCAAGGAGGCCTGTGATTGAAAATGTCGACAAAGGAAAAGGTAAACTGGTAGAAGAAGAACAGTTACCTAAGAAGATTTATTCAACCTCTGACATTGCTCAAGTTGAAACAAGATTAGCTAAATCAACCTCTGACGCTGCTCAAGTTGATGTTTCTACTAAAGTTATGACAACCTCTGACGTTGCTCAAGTTGTACAGAAATCTACACAACTTCCAGGATTCAGCAAACCTAAAATTCTTGAAGAATTAAAACTTGAAGCTGTGAAATTCTCAGAAACCAGAACTGTATTGGGAAAAGAAGCTTTTGATAAATCTGGACTGGGATCACACAGAGAGAGAAGAATAAATAACAGATCTCAAGACAACATTTCACTGGCAGAATCTGGTATTGGGGTTACACAAGAAAACCTTGATAAGTTAGAATCTGTTCAGTTGATTTTTCACAAAGTATTGAAGAAACAGTTTTTGTTATACTTCATGAGTGATGGAAGAGTTTATAAAGTTGGAGAATCTGATGTTAATCTCAAATCATGGGAAGAACTGGAATATGTACTTTATCTTCTAAAAGTCAAAAACAGACATACTCATGATGTTGCTCAAGTTTTGAGAGAAAAGATGCTGAGATCTAAAGCTATGCTTGGAGGAGGAGTATCAAGTGTCTACATTCCAAAGTATAGGGATCATACTGGAAAGTTAGTGGAGATGAAGAGGAACAGTGCTAGACTTAGAATTGCACTTGGAATAAAAACTTTGGAATTTAACTTGGAGTCAGACAAGTCATATTTTATTCGGCTAGGAAATGATATGAGAAGAAATAGCATATATTCTCTAAGAGCTGCTATCTATCAAACGGGAGAGAGTGATTCAGAACTTAAAGAGCTAAAAGAGATTATGGTGGATGAGCTAGAGAAGGCTGAAAGAAGATTGCTGATTGATTATCTAAGGACAATACCTGATATTGAAGAAGTCAAGTAAAGTCTGACTGTAAGTTTTTATGTTTTCTGTTCTAAGTTAAATTTAAACTCTGTTTTAAAGTTAAACTCTGATATATTTTAAACACTGCATTTGTTATATGTTTTGACATCATCAATTATCTTTTTAACTTGTACATTTTAATATGAACAAGTTGGGGGAGATTGTTAGATATAATTGCTGACGTTTGTTCATCAGTGTTTAAGTACCAGGTACATATCAGAGTTTATATAGAAGCCAGTCAGAGTTTGATAAAGTCTGACTGGGTGAAGAGTCTACAAGGAAGCCGGTCAGAGTTTGTTAAAGTCTGACAGGGTGATAGTTGACTTAGCTGTCGGTGCAAAGATAAAGATTCTAGAAGCAATATATTCTGAAGATGGAAAGAAGCAGAATATATTGATACAGCTAAGGAGACTGGACAGAAGACTGAAGCAATCCTTAATTGATAATAATTGTATAGCTGATTTATAGGAGTATCAATTAGATAAGGATTGTATGTAGCTGTGTACTATATAAACACAGATAGGTTATCCCTAGAAGGGACGCGAACATAGAATTATTATTCTTGTAACCTAGTAGCTCTTTGTGATTCATTAACATCACTAAGAGAGAATTATTTAATATAATTCAGTTTGTTGATTTACAAACCTGTGTTCTTGATTGTTATTCTCATACATACTTGATTACATATTGTGTATTCGGCCTAACATACTGAGAACGCACCGGAGGCGTTTCACTTGTTTCAGAATTTTCTTTCTCAATCAGATATTGGGCAAGCGCTTGTGGAACCAGCAAAGCTGTCTGGACTTCAAATCAAAGCATTCTGGGAAACTGGTGTTTATGATGATGGAGGAGAGGCTGGAACTCCTTCGATTATCTTTGAGTTTGGTGAACAAAAGTATGTGGTCACTCCAACCACTGTTCGTGATGCTCTTGGGTTTGAAGACTTCAATGCATACACTATTTCTGTTGGTGATGCTGAGCTTCAAAGGATGATGAGGGAGATTGGTTACTCGATCTGGGTCTTTGGCAAGGACAGGTAATCTGAAGCGACCTCTCTTGAGGAAGGAATGGAGTTTCTTCTTCGACTGCATCACAAGGGCGTTCGGGAAGAAGTGTACTAATTGGGATGCTATTCCAATAGACAGACTGCAAATCGGGTATTCTCTTCTCTATGATGCTCACTTTGATTTTGCTAGACTTGTTTTGAATAATATTGGCGAAAAGATGACAGAGAATAGGGGAGTGGTTTATTTTGCTCGTTTTTGTCAATTAATCTTTTCTACTTGTGTTGATGGGGTTGAGATTGCTGAGGATGATGTAATTCCCTCATTCAAATTGCATAAAAGAATATTCTCTGATTTGACTAATAAGGACATCAAGAAAGGAAATGTTGGTGAATTGTTGCTTCCTACCTTAATTCAACAATTTCTAAAACCTCCACCACAACTAAACTCTGAGCCTCTTCCATCTACATCCCAAAGACCAAAAGCTGGGGGTAGGACTAAGCATAGAGCTTTCAAGGCTGCTACACCTTCAGTTGCTAATGATTTACCAAACTCTGTTGGTACTTCAAGGAAAAAGAGAAGAGCAAATCGACCTATTTCTAATGAGGATAGGGATTCTGATGCAAATGAGTCTATTCATACCAAGAAAAGGAAGTTGGTTGTTGCTTATCTTTTTGGTGGATTGATTCCTGAATCTACAACTGCTGAAGCTCCAGAGGTTGTTATTGAAGACATTTCTGAGAATGCTACTGTGCCTGAAGAAGCCAGAGCAAATACAGATGATAATGCTGTTTTCAATGATGATTTTCTTGAACCTATTCTGGAGATGGATATTGAAGAAAATATTGAAGCACATCCTACTGCAACTCTTGAAGAGTTTGGCAGTATTGGTGAAACAGAGGATGTGGCAGCTGATCAACCAACAGTCATAATTGATGAGTCTTTAGCTACTCATACAGAGGTTCTCTCTGTTACTCACCAGGTACTTGAAAAAGGTGAAGAGGTTGATCAGACAGCAAAGGTGGTAGCTGCAGAAACTGATCTTGAAGAAACTGCAGAAAATAATTTTGAAGCAAATGCAGAGATTGTTATTGAAGTTACTACAGAGCCTGTTATTGAGGCTGTACAAGAAGAAAATGTTCAAGAGCATATAAACTCCGAGACGCTCGCACATGAAAATGCTCAAGAAACATTTGCTGAGAATATTCCACATTCTCCAAGTGCTGAGTTTTCTGCAAAGTCTGATGATCAAGCTGATTCATCTTCTCAAAGACTTTCTGCTCAACCAAATCCAAAGGAAACTGATGTTGGAGGTTCAACTCAGCATAACACTGAACTTCACTTTCAGAATATGTACTTTTCAAAGTGGTCAAACAAGGATTGTATATTCACTGATCAAAGGGCTGCTGATTTTGTGACAAAATCTGCTAACTCAATTACCAATCCAGAGCTTCTTACTCATCTCAAAGCAACAATTGTTCAAGTAAAATCTCTTCACAATCATTTTGATGAAACTCAGAAGTCTGTAACTGGGTTGAGAAATGATGTGGTTGTTAGAGATATGTCTCTGAAACAAGATAAATTTATGTTGCTTACCTTAGTTAAAGATCAAGAGATTATCAAGAACAGACTCAGCAAAGTTGAAGAAAATCAGACTGTTCTGTCTGACAAACTTGATTCTATTACTACTTCTCTAGAATTGCTCACCTCAGTGTTGATTCCAGATGATGTCAAAAAGGGGGAGAGAGTACTTAAAGACAAATGCAAGAAGTCTCAAACTCTGAGTAGACAGGATGATTCTACTGATGGTGGTGCAAAAGGAAAAGAGTTAAAAACTAAATCTACTCAACAGCAAGGGAGACTCAAGTCAAATTCTGCTACAAACTCTGAAAGAATAAACACTGGTGCTCAATCTTCTTCAAGAGCTAGAAGCTTATTGCTTACTTCTCAACCAATTACTGATGAAGAGATTGCAGCTCAGCTGTTTCTAGAAGAACATGGTGCTGATGCAACCATAGAAGATATTCAAGCTGAAGAATTGATGCTAGCTGAAGAGCATGCAAAGAATCTAAAGTCTGGGAAGGTAAAGAAAATTGTGAAGGTTTCAAGGCCTAAAGAAATAGGAATAATCATTAAAGAAAATGTAGACTCTCAACAGAGTTTACAACAAGCAAAAAGGGCTGTAGAAACTAAGCTTGATAAAGGCAAAGGAAAGGTTGTGGAAGAACATCAGATAATGAAGAAAGCTCAAACAACCTCTGACAATGCTCAAGTTGTTCAAACAATGGAAGCTGTGACAACCACTGATACTACTCAAGTTGTACAGCCTAAACTCTCTTCTGAACTTCAAAGAACTTTTGCTAAACCAGTCATGGTTCAACACACTCTGATTCCTAGAAATGTCAATGTTCTCCAAAGCAAAACCATCATGGGTAAAGAATCAAGAGATAGATCTGGTTTAGGATCTCATAGAGAAAAGTGAGTAAACAATAGTCCTATGGATCAAACTTCATTAGCTGAACCAGGTGTTGGTGTGACTCAGGAAAATCTTGATACTTTAGAGTCGGTTCAGTTAATACACCATAGAGGATTGAAGAAGGATTTTCTGTTATACTTTAAGTCTGATGGCAGAGTATACAGAGTTGGTGAAGCTGATATTGGATTAAAGACGAAAGAAGAGCTGGAGTATGTACTGTATATACTGAAAGTTAAAAATCAAAGAACTCATCAAACATCTGAGGTATTAAGAAGCAGAATGGTGAAAGCTAGAGCTCTTTGTGGCCTAAAGTCTGCTGGTTCTTACATACCAAAGTACATATATTACAATGGAAAGCTTGTTGAGATGCAAAGGAACAGTGCAAGACTCAGAATAGATCTTGGTATAAAAGTGTTGGAATTTAATCTGGAATCAAATAAATCCTTCATAATAAAGCTAGGAAATGATATGAGGAAGAACAGTATCTATGCTCTAAGGGCTGCTATCTACCAAACTGGAGAGAGTGATCCAGAGTTGAAAGAGCTAAAGAAGATAATGATAGCTGATCTAGAGAGAGCTGAGAGAAGACTGCTTATGGACTACATCGACCTCGATCCAGCCTTTTTCGACCAGGATTTTCGACCTCGATTGGTCCCAGGTCGATGGTTTCGACCTCGAATTACAGGTCATTTTTGACCTCGGTCGCTCGATCTCGATCCAGCCTTTTTTGACCAGGATTTTCGACCTCGGTTGGTCCCAGGTCGATGGATTCGACCTCGACTTCCCAGTCATTTTCGACCTCGGTCGTTCGACCTCGATCCAGCCTTTTTCGACCAGGATTTTCGACCTCGATTGGTCCCAGGTCGATGGTTTCGACCTCGAATTACAGGTCATTTTCGACCTCATGGCTTCGACCTCGAACCCATGCATTTTCGAAATCATTTAGGTGCGAGATCGAATGCTACGAGCTCATTTTCTGGGCCATTTTCGACCTCGATTCTTCGAACTCGATCCAGGGTCTTTTCGACTTTAGATTTTTAATTTTTGTGCCTTATTTTGGTGCGAGATCGACGGATACGACCTCGATCTCTCGTGTATTTTCGACTTCGGTCGTACGACCTCGATTTAAGGTCTTTTCGACCTTAAATCTTCAATTTTTTGTTTTCATTTGGGAGCGAGGTCGATGGATACGACCTCGATTTCTCATGTATTTTTGACCTTGGTCGTACGACTTCGTTTTAGGGTCTTTTCGACCTCAAATCTTTTATCCTTGTTTTTGCCTTGGTTTCATTCCGAATTTCATTCTTTCTTGGGCCTTAACTAGCCCAATTTTTAATTAGACTTAAATTATTCCAGCCTTGGGCCTTATTGGGCCTTATTGTTTGGGCTTTGAATTCGCCTAAGACCCAAATTGTTTGGGCTTCAATTTCTATAATCCATAAATGGATTCGTGGGCCTTAACTGGCTATAGACGGTTGCCCTTCCTTAACCGGTTGGGTTTCCAGTCACTTCGATTATAAAAGAGTGGGATTTCCACTTTATTCTTCACTTCATACATTCAACTTTCTAAAAATTTCTCTCTAGTATTCTTAGTTTTTCTCTCTTCTCATTCCGTAGTAAGGCGATTTCCGGCGAAGTTTCCGGGATTATTTTCCTGATTTTCTGGGTTCAATCTTCATCTTTTGAAGATTTTCTGGGTTCAATCTTCATCCCTTGAAGATTTTCTGGATTCAATCTTCATCCCTTGAAGATTTTCTGGGTTCCTATTTGAAGATTTGAAGATTCTGGGTTTTCTTTGAAGTTTTTCTGGGATTTTTCTGAAGTTTCGAAGATGACTGATCGCGCTGCTCAACGTCTCCAGAAGGTCAATCAGGCTTTTAAAAGAGGTATCATCATTCGTTCTTCTCATATGTCTCTTCAAGATATGATTTTAGAACATAGTGAGGAGTACCCTTCTGTCTCGCACTTAGATTCCTTTGACTGTAGTAATAAATTTCATGAAATCGAATTGATTAGGGATTACAATAAAATGTATAGAATCAAAGCTCCATATAGGTTAGTCCCAGCTGGCCCAGGAGACCGTTCCTGCCATTGGCGTCCTAATGCTCTATGCATTTATAAGGATGCCATTGTTGCGGGACTCAGGTTTCCCTTCCATGAGTTCATTCCCAAGCTTTTGGCTGATGTTGGGATTAACCCTTGCCAACTTCCACCAAACGCCTGGAGAATCATTATGTGTTTCATTGTTCTTTGCTTGAAGAACAACTTTCCTCTTTCTGTTGCTTTATTTAGGAAAATATTCCAATTTAAAAATAGCTCTGCCATTACTTTGGGTTGGGTTTATATCAACCATCGTCCTTCCAATCCTCCCATTTTTCATCCAAAATCCATCCCTGATAATAACCCAAGATGGAAAAATGAATTTATGTATTTAACCTGGGAAGGAGGGGACTGGGGTACCCTTTTCCGTAGATCTTTCAGTAGGGTCTCGGATGGTAGCCCCAATAATATAATTCTGAATGATGAGGATGCCCATGCCTATGCCGAGCTCACCAAAGATGATTATGCTACAACGGTTTGGAAGCTCCTGGATGAGTTTAAGCTGAAGTCCTTGGGACTTTCAAATGTTCATGACAAGGGTCATTTTCATTCCAATCTTTTCTTTATTTATCTAAGATTGTCTTATACCCATTGTTTCTTTGTTTGTATTTTTGCAGCTGCGGCCTTTATCAACAAGACCAACGAGCCCCTGGAAGGTGAAATTGCCAGGATGAAGAGGGCTCGTTTGGGAGGGAAGGATCCCCGTGCTACCAGTGTCCCAGCCTTTATAAGGCCTCATGTGGACCTTACTGATGAGGTTGAGGGTCCTTCCTCGGCCAAAAGTTCAGTTTGGCGCCCCAACTGGGGTCTTAGGAAGAAAGACACCGTAGTGAGGGTGTCTAAGCATGCTGTGGAGTGGTCCTATCATTCCTTGACCCCTTGTGACTACAAGGACTTTGTCACCAACTCCACCGTTGAGGGGGTGGAGCATGCTGGAGCCCAAGCTATGGCTGCTGTAAGTATTTTTCCTCTCTTTTTTCTTTGTAGTTAATAATGTATTTCAAGTTTAAGTATTTGACTTGTAACTTGCTTTGCAGACTAATGCCAACTTCCAAGGGGCTCTCTTTCAAGCCAAGGCTTGGCGTTCATCTTCAGAGGCCAACCAAGGCAAGTTTGAGAAGTCCCAAGAGGAGGTCGGCTCTCTGAAGGCCAGTCTGGCTAGGAGGGAGAAGGAGTTAGCCGATTCCCAGGCTGAGCTGGTTTCTCTGAGGAAGGGCCGTGATGACTACATTGATGAGTACCTCGACTCCCAGGAGTACAAGGACTTAATCGAGAAGCATGATGAGCTCCTCTTCCCAGTCCAGTACACTAAGGGATGGGAAGGCGCTCTTGCTGAGGTTCTGGAGAGGATGCCTGGATCCCTCAACCTTTCTAAATTTCCAAGCCCCCATGCACCTACCCCATTAGAGGTGGCTTTGGCTGGAGAGGACGATATGGAAGAGGATGACATGATCTTAGACCTAGATCATTCTTCCCCACCTGGTCAGACTACCGGGGCTGATTCTGCTGCCACTCGCTCTGGTTCTGCTTCAGAAGAAGAGGAGGAGGAGGAGGCCGTCGACAAGGCAGCTTAGATGATGTAGTTTTTCTTTTGTAGTTTTATTTATGGCCATGCATGGCTTGTACTGTATTTTCAGCCTACAGGCTTATCTTAACTTTTATTTAAGCCTTAGCTTTTGTTTTTCTTCCAGCTTTTTACACTCTTTGTTAATCCCAAATGACCTAACAGAATTGTAGAAGGGGGGGGGTTGAATACAATTCTAGATATTTTTAAACTTAAAACAACTTTAAAATAAATTAACACAGAAAAAACCAAAACACAAGCAAATATAAAATTTCAATTGGATGTTTTGAGGATCCAACTGAGATGTTTTTATTGCGGGAATAATCTATGTTACAAATGTAGTACAACTGCTCAGTTCCTAATGTAGAGTGAGAGTGCTCTTGAAAGAAGCTAATACAAAGTTATTCTATCTCACTCACTTACAATAAAATGAACTGCTACACTTGGTTATATATCCCAAGTTTACAATGCTATTTTGGCTACTCTAAAATGTACAAAGGGTAACCGCCAGTAGCTTGCTTTTCATTCCTTTTGTCCAATGGTCTTTGGAGATCTTGTCTTTTGTCTTCATGCTTATTATGATCACACTCAAGAACCTAATTGGAAATTGGAATGTTTCCTCATTCTCAGTGTCCATTTTAATGGCTTCCAATGCAAAGTACACTTCTACATCACCTTTTGATCTGTCAGTAAACTGTCACTATCACTTTGTCAACTATTCAGAAAAGTGATAATGATTCGTTGATAGCAGTGAGATGTGTTTCGTTGATAGCTTTATTCTTCATTCCGTTGATGGTACATTCTTCATTCCGTTGATAGTGTAATCATCATTCCGTTGACATGTCTTCACTTAGGCAAAATTACAAGGCACATTATATTTACAATTAACCAACCTATTTTGCCTATCTAGTACTTAGTCAACATGACTTAGAAAACCTATCTAATACCTACAACAAATGCATATCAACCAGTGAAGTATTGTATAGTGCAATTGCTACATTACTCATTTCGTTGATGAGACTCATTCCGTTGATGAGCTACCTGTCAACGGATGCTGCAAAACTTACCATTCCGTTGACAGTTACAATATTGACTTAACACAAAATCTACTAAGTGTTTTATAATTATCATCAAGAACAACATATTCCTAACAATCTCCCCCAATTTATGACTGATAGAATAACAGCCATAAATCAAGAGCCTTGATGATAACAAAAACACTTAAACAAATTACAAATTACAAAAGTAGAAATTGCATTGAGCTTCATGATACTTTAAAATTTATTGAAAACAAAGTAGAAAATCTTACAACACAAGTGCACATAGTTGCTCCTCTAGCCTGAGCAGATTTACCATCTTTGTCTTTGTGGCCTTGTTTTCTTCCCCTTCTTGGCATTGTTCTCCTCAATTTGAGCTTGGAGCCTCCTGTAGAAAATCTTCTCTTCTTCATCTTGATCACCCAACTTGGATTGCATAAATCTAAGAGTTTCATTAGATGCCTTTTCCAATTGGTCCTCTATTCTGAAGAATCTCCTACAGTTGTCCTTGTCTCTGAATTCCATCATCCAATAGGGTTGGAGATGAATTTTCTTTCCTGTTTGAGGGACCTTTAAAGTTCCGGGAAGTGCATTAGGCTTGTTCCAGCTAGCTTTTATTTGACATATCTTGGAGACAACCTCAAACTTAGCAGTTTTGGTGAACCCAAAATCTTTCTTTGAGCACTTGAACACCACTAGCAAAGTCTGATAATCTTCTCCTAGAATTCTGTGTAGAGGCCAAATATGTTCCCTTCCACCCTTGTAGACAAACACTAATCTCTCTGGTAGTTTATGAGTGGCTCCTATTCCTCTCACTTCCACCAAGTCATCAAGATGTAGGTTTAAGTCAGACTCCTCCCTTATATCGGCAATGTAGATAAAGTCTTCTGGGTTTGGAGGTGGTTTTTCAGTCTATGGTCTTCTCACTAGAATTGGTTTAGCCATAGAAGCCCTCTGCTTTCATTTCTTCCTTGATTCCATCTCAACCAGAAATTTGGGAAAATTAGCTTCATCAAACTCAATTGGCTCCTCCTTTGGCTCAATTGGTTGGTCATGAAAATTAACTGGATGTTCAGGATCACAAGCTAATTTTGTTCCACAATCTTGATCAGAAAAGGTTGAAGGCATTGCTTTTACAGGTGCATCTGTGACAGTGTCTTGAGAATCATCCTTATCAAAAGCCAAGTTTCTTTTAGCTCTTGTTTTGGGTTGCCTTATACCTTTTCTTTTTCCTTGCACAGTTTCAGCTCTAGCTCTTTCTTCTTGCTGTCTTTCCTCTTCATCTAGAGCCTGGGAAACTGCAAGAGCTTCCATGTCTGCCCTAGCTGATTCCTCAGCTCTAGCTTCAGCAAAATTTGGGTGACCAACCCAAACACAGATTTCTTGTCCATTCCTGCAGACTATTGTTATTTGATTCCTGATCTCAGGCACATTGCTTTCCTTGCATTTTATAATAAGTTCACTCAGAATCTTGAGCTCATCTGGAAGTGGAGGAGGATAGAAAGTCCTAGCAATATTATTTCCCTTTGGTTTAGTTGGGGATTTTGGAGATAAACATCTCTGAAAGGTAGTTGGGTCCACATCTCTAATATATGAAGTTTGTCCCTTTTCTTTCCTTGGACCAGTAATCACTCCATGTAGAAGAGGCTTTAGATCATATGAGGATTTAGTCTGTGGCTCCAATTTCGTTGACACTAATACCATGGCATTCGTTGATGATGGGATGGGCGCATCCGTTGATGTAGAAGTAGCTTGATCCGTTTATGGATGTTTGTTTCTTGCAGTTTCAGCTATCTTCTTAACCCTTGCATCTATGCTAGACCATTGTTCTTTAATCTGTGCTGCAAGTTGGAGTCTCATAGATGCTTGCTGAATTAGGTCAATTCCATCTAATTTCTCCTTTGTATTCTCCCCCATAGCTAGTGGCTCCTGTGGTAAAGAAATGGCTGGGACCATAACTTTTGTGACTTGAATATTTAGCTCCTGTGATTTCTCCCCCTTTTTGTTATCATCAAGAGAGATGAGAGGGAGACCCTGAGCTGCCACTAGCTGAGTTAGTAGCTGTGTCTACTTCTCCTGTGCCTGCTGCATATGAGTTAATGTGGCTTCCACTTTGTCCACCCTAGAAGTAAGAGTTTTCAAAGTAGTTGCCACCTCATTATCCTTGTTGAAGAAAGTGGTCATCCTGGCAACAGTGAGAAGTGGGAGTTTTTCATCAAGCCTCCTTGCAGTGGAATCCTTTAGATTGTCAATGGAGTCCTTGATTTCTCTGGCTTCAATCCTTGTCTGAAGCATCTGGAGTCTCTGAATTTCTAGAGAATCCATGATTGCCTTGTAGAATTTCTTTTCAATGTCAGGTGCAGACTCATGAGCCAAATCTGCTTCATTATTCCGCCTTGTGATGGCAGCATCTAAACCCTGATGTCCAAGCAAGTCTTGAGAAAGCCATCTTGGCTATGGAGGCACCACAAAAGTCCCAGTCTGTGTAGTAGTAGCCACCTGTAGAACAACATCAAGACTATCCTCATCACTTGAAGAACCATCATATTCAAAACATCCACCAGTTCCTGGAGACAAATTGGCAAGTGCATCCTTAGCCCTCATCATGGATGCAGTTGTATGAATAAGATTGAGTGACCTTTCTGCCTCCACATTGCCCTGTTGAGCCATGATTTGATAGGCTGGCACATGATGAGTAAAGGTTTCAGGATCCAAAGAAATGTTATCCAAAGTCTGTTGATAATTCTCTTGGAAAGTCAATTCTCTTTCTCCCTCATTAACCTCCATTAACTCACTTGCAATGGCTGGTTCCTTCCTTTGAGTATCTGTAGTCCCTTCTCTCTCTTCACTCTTTTCTTGCATCATGGGCTCCCTATGGCTCTCACTCTCATCCTCTCCTTTTGCCTGGCTGGAAGCCAGCCTCTCAGATTCACTCCCTTTCATTCCTAAAAGTGTTTCAACTACCACTAGGTCATCTGCACTAGTTGTGTGAACAACTGGATTTTCAATAATAGGTGCAGAATGAGCTATCAACGGAATGGTAGTTTGAACTGTCAACGGAATGGATTCCGTTGATGGAGAAACACTTGTCAACGAAAGAGACTGTTTCGTTGATGAAGTCAAGAAAGGAGTTTGAGAAAGTGAAATTACAATAGAATTTGTGGTGATTAACTTTAGAGATGGTTCCACAGATCCTCTTGTAGCTTCAGAAAAAGATGATTGTTGGTGGCCCAACAAATCACTTAACAAGTGATGACCACCAATTTTAGAGTGGGGCTTCTCCAAAAATAGAGTTGGAGAATCAGGAATAGATGAATGGATCATATCCACATCTAATGACTGTGTTGGAGAATTTTGTGGAGGTGTCTCAATATTAATATTGAGAGAGTGGGACTGTAACCCCAAAGTAAAAATTGGGGCTACATCAAACTGAATTTGAGAAACTGGAATTGTTGCTTCCAGTGTGTGTGCACCTTGTGTGACCTGGGATTTTTTTCTTACCCTTCTTTGGTATTGGGAAATAGTTGTTTGGGGGCTAGATGTGTCCCTTACCATTTTGATGTGTGCTCTTGGAGGAGAGCTTGTTTCAATAACTACAGCCTTTTGAGAGGATGCAATTAGACTGGAGCTAATATCCATATTACTCATTGTGCCTTGTTGGGAAGACACAATGGGGCTAGTCTGGGAAACACTCACCTCTCCTACCTTATCCTTAGGATTTCTTTGATTTTCACCCCTTCCCTCACCACTCACCACACCTACTTCACTCCCCTTAGGTTGTGTAGTGGATTTTACAACAGATGCCTTTTGAGAAGAACCTGAGGTTGGCTTGGTAGATTTAGACTTTGTGGATTTAGGTCTAGTTGCAGGGGCAGGAGCCTGTTGGGTCACACCTATAGACTCCATTGCAACAACATTAGTAACAGAAGCAGAAACTGAAGTAACATTTAAATTAGCAAGTTGAGAAAGTGTTACCTCAATAATTGGCAGATACACCATTGGGACATCACCATTGTGATTGAGCCTCAGGATGTCTGTTAGCACCCTCTTCTCTTGGACAAAACAATCAAACCTGGAATTTGGGTTAGAGATAACTAATGGTGTTGGACTAACATGGTTGGCCAACATCATTAGAAATCTAGCATAATAAATATTCTTTTTCCTAGATTTCTTATCTCCTAACTTAGCACCTAGTTCATACATCAATTGAGTGCTAAAATTATAATACCTATCAGTGAGAAGCATGGTAAGCAAAATCAGAATGGAGTTAGTTAAAGCATCAAAATTACTAATTTTACCAGAAAATACTTTAATGAAAGCATCTGCTTAATAACTCCACTCCCTTACCAAGCGTCTCCTAATAATTTTACCTAAATTCTCAGTTGGCAAAGAGTAATTTATTGAATTAAGCATGTTAACAATTTCAGCATTTGTTGGCAAAGCTAAGCAATTATTCTCAGGAATGTGAAGAAATGCTTGCAATACATCTGAATTGACAATATACTCTTTACCTTGAATGGTGAATTACAAATTGCAGTTAGTCCCACTGTACTCACAGGAGGTCCAAATCTCCTCTATGATTTCATTGTAAAGCGGAGTGGAGTGAAACATCGCATAACTGAGCTTGCAGTTCACCAAGAAATCCATCATCTTGTGAAAGATTTTGTTCGGGCTTTCCTTGACAACAAACGGGATGGAGTTGTTCTTCTCATAAATGAACCCTCCAGCTGACATGAGTTTAACTATGGGTGCCATTGTTGAGTAAAGAAAAGCTCGAACAATGTTTTGCTTTGAGAGAGAACAACTAAGAAAGCCTTTGAAAATCTTTGAGAGTAAGGTAGAAAAGAATTAAAGAAAATAAAATTTCTTAAATACTCCCCCAAAAATTTCTCAAAAATTAAGTCCAATAATAATTATAAATTACTGGATTGGCTTGAAAATCTAACCGTTACAATTAAGATATTACCATGATTTATACTTACAGGGGTGTATGCTTAGATCGTGGTAAAAAGACATGCAAATTTCAACGGTTCAGATTAACAGTGCTATATCAACGGATTAGAATTGGGCGTTTAAGGACCCGTCTATTTCGTTGATAAAGCTGTATTTCGTTGACATAATAATTGTTAGTTCAGGATTCAATGATTGTCAGGATCTAGACTCAACTGATTAGGATTGCTGACGTCATCAGTATTGTATGGTTTTCAGTATTTGATCAAGCGTCAGAATCAGGATGTATATCAGGACTGGGATCAGGTTTGATCATCAGGACTGGAAGCTGATCAGGATTCCTACTTCGAGTTATATTTGGAGTCTAGTTAAACATGGAAGTTTATTTTGTCGGTTCCTGGTTTGTAGTAATGTAGCTATCGATTAAGGATAGGTTTCAATCTTTGTAATTGATTAGGACTTATCTTGTAATTGATAGAGAAGCTGTGTAGTATATAAACACAGTTTAGGTTTCGATTTGAGAGAGCTCAGATAATCGATCACATACACGAGTATTGAATAACCTAGAAGCTCTCAAGAACACAGAATTTCTTGAGAGAGATTGTAACAGTTTTATATCAGATTTAATAAAGCTATTATCTTTCTTCCATATTTGTGATATATACTTTACTAAGTCGAGAATCTTATACAATTGTATTCAACCCCCCTTCTACAATTGTTTATTACTGGGAAACAATTGGTATCAGAGCAAACTGATTTAAATTTGAATCAGATACGATCTAAGATGTCGACAACAAAGTATGAAAGCATGAAAATTCCCATCCTGAAGAAATCAGAATATTCAACATGGAAGGTTAAGATGTTGATGTACCTGGAGGCTATGGATCCTGACTATTTGGACAGGATTCATGATGGACCATATGTTCCTACCAGATTTGTAGAAAGAACTGATACTGTACCTGAACATTATGTGGTCAAGGCTAAAAGTGAATGGACTCCAGAAGAAAAAGCTCATGTACTCAGGGAACCAAAGATAAAGAATATACTGCACAATAGTCTTGATGCTGTCATGTCAAACAGAGTGATTGCATGCAAGTCTGCAAAAGAAATCTGGGATACATTGGAAACTCAGTGTCAGGGATCTGCATCTGTCAAGAAGAACAGAAGGGCTCTCTTGATTCAAGAATATGAACAATTCTATGCTAGACCTGATGAGAGCCTAACTGATTTATATGATAGATTTCTGACACTTCTTAACGATCTATCTTTAGTTGGCAAGGAATATGAAACTGAAGATTCAAACACCAAGTTTCTAAGAGCTTTACCAGAAGAATGGGATACTCAGACCTCAATCATTAGACATAAGTATGATCTCAATACTGTGTCTTTGATGAAGTCTATGGAATTCTAAGAACTCATGATCTTGAAGTTCAACAGAGAAAGAATAAGAAAAGCAGCAAGGCAAAATCTATTGCTTTGAAGGCAGAGGCTAAATCAAAAGGAAAAGTTGGGGAAGTCTCAAAAAGGAAAACTCAAGTAACTGAGTCAGATCCTGATGACTCATCATCAGATACTGATGGTAATCTTGATGCCAATCCTGATGGTGATTCTTCCGATTCAGACATGGAAGAGATGGTTGCTATGATTGTTAGAAGCTTCAAAAGGATGAAGTTCAGGAAGGCTAGAAGACAAGGCAACTTTCAGAAAAGGACTTTCAATGCAGAAAAAGACAAGAATATCAAAAAGGAAAGCAAGGGTAGCAAATTTGACAAGTCAAAGGTTAGATGCTACAAGTTTAATGGTATGGGTCACTTTGCTTCTGAGTGCAAGAAGACAAAGGCACTCATCACATCAAGCAAGGATTGGATGGACTCTTCCTCAGAATCTGATACTGAGGTGGTCAACTATGCTCTAATGGCCAATACTGATGATACTGATATTCCTGATGATAAGGTACTCAATAATGTCTTTGATTTTGATACTAATAATGCTTATGAGTTAAGACGTTTTCTAAAGTCATTGCATATTAGCTTTAGAAGTCAAACTGCTGAGAATACTAGGATCTTATCTGAGATGTCTGAACTTAGGAAAATGAATGAGCTTCTAGAAGCTGAATTTTCTCACATGCAAAAAGTACAGATAGAATGTGACAATGCTAATCACATGTATTTAGAGATAAACCTAAAATGTACTAGTCTTGAAAAAGAACTTGAGGATGCTAAAGAGAAAATCAGAACTTGGACACACTCTGGTAGAAAATTTCATGAGATTAATACCTCAAAGAATTGGAAAGAGTGTCTAGGTTATAAGTCAGATGAAGATAAGAAATTGAAAGAGAAAATTGTTGTTGATGAGACAGTTAGTCCAAAAACCTATAGACATGTTATAGACAAAACCAAATCTAAGATTATTCCTGTTAATTTTGTTTTTGGTAAGGATTCCAATTCAACTTTTGAAAAGGGATCTACTTCTAATCAAAGTGTTAAAATCATTAAGTCTAAACCTGTCTTGAATAAAGTTAATAAGAATGTAGGTTTACTGTCTCAGAAACAACTCAAGGATAAAATCTGTGAGGTTACAGATAAGAAAAAGGAAGCTACTGTCAAGAGAAACAGGAATGGTAAAATTGGGATTAATAAAGAGAATAATTATCAGTTTATCCCAAATGCACCTAGAAAATGTTGTTTTAACTGCGGGAACTCTAATCACCTTGCTATTGATTGTAAAAAGAGTTTAAAGAAAGTTACTGAAATTCCTTTGTCTGATATAAGGAATAAGTCAATATTTTATAAACCACAGAATTCCTGTTTTCATTGTGGTAGTAAATGGCATTCTATTTATACATGTGTAGAATATCATGATTTGTACTATAATTTTTATGATCCATTACCTAAGTTTAAAAATAGTGCAAATTCTGATAGCCTTAAGAATGTCAAAGAGAAGCATGCTTTTGTTAATACTGATACTGACAAAGCAAATCCTGATGGAATAAATCCTGTCAGGACTGCTAAAGTCATAAAGTCTTCTGCTGCTAAAATTAATAAATTGCATGGAAAAGGAACCCAACATGTGTGGGTTCCTAAATGTTCTAACTAGAATGTTTCTATTCTGATTGCAGGGAAAAAGGAAAAATGTGTTAGTCATGGATAGTGGATGCTCTGTGCACATGACTGGAAACAAAACCCTGTTATCAGAATATGAGGAAAAAGCTGGCCCAACTATGTCCTATGGAGATGGCAACATTGGACAAACTTTGGGATATGGCAATATAATCATTGGAAATGTCAACATTGGCCCAACTGTGAAAGGACTGAAACACAACTTGTTGAGTATTAGTCAAATCACTGACAGAGGTTATCATGTCCACTTCTATTCCACTCATTTTGAAGTAGTCAGCAAAGAATCAGGAAAGACAGTATTGACTGGCTACATGCATGGTAACATATATGAAGCCAACATTCAATCAAATACTGATGGCTCTCCTACTTGTCTCATCAGTAAAGCATCAGTAGATGAAAGTTGGAATTGGCACAAGAAGCTTTCTCATCTCAACTTCAGCAATATCAATGAGTTGGTTAAGAAAGATTTGGTTAGAGGACTGCCTAAAGTGTTATATACTCCTGATGGACTCTGTGATGCATGTCAAAAGGCTAAACAGAGAAGGACATCATTCAAGAGTAAATCTGAATCCTCTATTGAAGAACCATATCACATGATGCATCTTGATTTATTTGGAACAATCAACATCATGTCCATCAGTAAGAAAAGGTACACTCTTGTAATTGTTGATGAATATTCTAGATTCACCTGGGTGTACTTTATGCACAGAAAAGATGAAACTCCTGAAATACTGTTAGTCCGTTCTGGTTATTGATCTGACATGATTTTGGATATAGGGCTTTCATTTTATGTGTTCTTAGCTTCATTTTAACATAAAGAACGTAGAGTTTCATGTAAGATTTTAGTAGATCGAAAAATTGGTTTAAGGTCGCCGGAAAATAGTCGGGTTTGAAGTTCCGGTGATGTTTTTGGTTTGTTTTTGATCGGAATGTATTGGTATAGTTATGAGGAGTGTTTTGGTATCAAAAGCCCCAATTTTTGATGTGTTTTTGGCTCGCCGGATTCTGGAAAAGTTCGCCGGATTCTGGGAATTTTCCGGCTGTTCTTCGCGACTCGGATTGTTCTTGGCGACCCGTGACCCGATCCAGTAACCCATTTTCTCACCCGGTTTCAATCTTCAAAACCCTAATTCATTTTCAGAAAACTGTTTTTGAATTTTATTTTTAAATTTAATTCGAAAATAGTTTAATTATTTATAAAAATTATATTTTTATTTTAAAACTACATTTTTAAATTCAGAAAATTCTGGAAAATTATATGTAATTATTTAAATTCGAAAACGGATTAAATTTAATTATTTTCATTATTTTAATTATTTTTAATTAATAATTAATTAATTTAATTAATTGATTAATTCTTTTAATCAGTTAATTCTTAATAATTAATTATTAATTAGATTTAATTAATTTAAATTAGGTTTAATTATTTTCTAGCCTGATTTAATTATTTAAAAATAGTATGAGCATTTGGAAATTGTCAATTAATTTTATATTAATTGATTTAATTGTTTTTAATTACTTATATTGGGATTAAAAATACGATTTTTGATTTAAAAATTATTTGTGACTTATTTAAATTCAAATAAGCCTCGAATATTGTTTTAAAAATATTTATAAGTGCTATATGGTTTATATGAGTCGATTAATGTGTTTTAATAATCCGTAAATGCCCATACGAGGGCTATTGTCTGAGTTTTAATTACCGTAAAATAGATCGGGCATCCGATAGGAACCCGATTACTTGTTTAAATGTAAAAATGATTATGAGTATATATCGAGGATAGAATGAGGATAGTTAGACTTACCGTAATGGGTTGTTTATTATAGAATCGAGTTCCCGGAGCAAGGGAAAAGAGAAGGTAAAGTGAGCTCGGTAGATTTCCGTCAGCTACTAGACCAGGCAAGTATTTGTGCCTTTACTTGTTGATTCAATTATAATTATTCTTCAGAATTTCATATATGTTACCATCAGAACGATTCAAATTATTCAATCTTCACCCGTATTGAGCACTTGATGCTATTTCCTTGTATATCCCTAACTTTTGACTTAATCCACAATCGTGTTGGATATCAGAAACCTTCACCTTCAATTCAGTTTATATTGATGATAACCATTGTTGACTTTCTTAAATGAGTACGTTGTACCCTTGAAACCATTCTGAATCTATTTCTCGGACTTTCTTTGATATTGAATAGTTGAAGCTCTTTTGCAACTATTACACCCCGTCATTGTGTACTTATTTTGTTATGCATGTTATTGCTTTTACCTTGTGATAGAATTGGCATGTTTTAAAATGAGACCAGTAATGGTCGGGCCATATTTATGGTCGTAATAACTTAAGGTCTAGATGGCCAAGGATCCTAGTGGAGGACTATGCTATAAGCTAGTCCGGGGTTGATGCGTGACTGATCAGAAGCTCAACCTTTGTATTTGAAAAAATGTAGAAGTCCAATTCTAATTCCTCTTTCTTCAATAAAGATTGTTAAAAGCATATGTTTGACTTGTATATTGTTGATTCAGATAACTGAAATCTTTCCTTTCATTATGGAACTGTGATTGATATATATATATATCATGCTTGCTGAGCACATGTGGCTCATACTTGTTTTGTTTCTAACCCTATTCTAGTGAAGCGAGAGAATGAGCAGACACAACGCTAGTGACAGTTCTCCCGATGCTAGGAGACCACCCCGAGTGATTGTCATTGGACGGGTAGTTGTTTTACTTTGGAAGTTAGACTAGATGTCTAGCTTTGTATATTAAGTGTGTAATAACTCTGAAAACTGGTTTGTAGTAAATATGACTTAGAAGCTTGTTTTATGCCATAATCTGGATGCGGTCTTGGATAAGGGGTATTTTATGTTATTATATTATTATGCATGTGTTAGATTCAGGTATATTGTGTTTCGTTGGTCGAGTGACTCCCCAAATCTGTACCCCGGGTTTGGAGGGCGTCACACGGGTGATCAGCCACGTAATGTCCCCATACCGGACACACAGTCCCTCTGGTCATTGTATTGGGTCCCAATAAGCACAAATTGGCCTTTAGACTAGTCCATCCCTAGTCCATTTATTATAATTAAAAAGTGCTGGGCCGGCGTCACTCGGCCTCTTACGCCTCCAAACTTAGAAATCCATGGAAATCATAAATCGAAATTCAAATGATTATAAATTTTGAAACTTCCTTTCTTTTAAAACCTTTTTTTATGAAAGAAATCCTTTGTAAATCATTGGATGTGTGTTTGTATAGTACTTGATAAGTGGATTTTATATCCACTATTTACCTTCCGTTTGGACTTTAATCGTTTGCAAGTTCTCGAGTTTTGTTGTCATTTGATACGTTGTTGTGTAATTTTTGTAGGTGGCATGGTTGAAGGCTTTATAGTGCTAAAATGGTGTCATGGGTGGTGTGGAATTAATTTAGAGATTTGTGGAGAAAATGTTTCAAAGTGCAAGTTCAGCAGAACACAGAAACTCTGAGGCGCTCTTGCTCAAGATTGAGGCGCTCTTGCTCAAGATTGAGGCGCTCTTGCTCGAAATTTAGGCGCTCTAGCGCAGGTTGTAGCTGATTCCAGGAGCTCTGAAGCGCAGGGGCGCGACTTCCAAGCGCAGGGGCGCGAGTTCTGTTTGTTTTTTCGAAACATTCTATTTTCTCCGGGTCATAATAATATTTGGGCCTATTTTCAGTAGGGCTAGCAGTTGGCTCTGTTATATAATATCTTAGACTTTAAAAACATCTAGGAGGAGGTTATTTAAGAAGGGGATCTTCAACATTATTATAAGAAAGAGGAGAGAGATCAATTTTTAGGATTATTCAAGCTCGTGACAAGCAAGGAGGCCCATTGATTTCATCTTTTGTATTTCTTCTCTACATTTTCCGGGATTTATTTTGCTCTCAATTTCTCTTTTATTATTCATTATTAATTGTTTGTAGATTTATGATTTCTTTGGAACCCATGATGGTGATTACTTTAATTATGAACTAAATCATTATCATGGGGTTCCAATGGATTTGTTTACGTAATTATTGTGTTTGACATGTAATTGATTATTGGGTGATTTAATTACAATAATCTAGTATGGTTGATTTAATTGATAGATGCGTAGCTAGCATCTAATTTATTAATCCTTGATGATTGCGAAAGTGGATTCGAGGATTGAGATTTTGCCATACTAGCATGGGTTCATGAATTAATTTGATGTTCATGATTAGTGGTATGATTTGACCAACATATATTGCTCCATGTAATCTTATAGATAACTTGTGCTTAAACCAGTTGTGTTTCCAGATTGTATAGACATATATAATTTGAACGTGATGTGGTGTCTTCTTGACTTCTAACTGTTGTTGATGTTAAGTGGTTTGATATGAGTATATTGAAAGATAGCTCATATTCTTGTCGTGTTATCTGATTAATTATCAAGTTTTATCACCTATATCAATTCTATGTGTCAACCCGTAGTGAAATATTCAATGAAATTGGAACTCCATGTTTTCTATTACATAAGTAATCTCGTGGTTAAATCACTCTTAGTTGATAATTGTTTTATTAGTTAAGTTAGTAATTAACAACTCAATTTGATAATTGGTCAAGCATTAAGAAGTAACCATACACTGTTGCATAGGTATTAAATTGGCATTTACACCTTGTCTCTGCGGAACGAATTCTATTTATCACTTGCTATTTGTGATCGCGTATACTTGCGTGTTTACGAGTCAACAAGTTTTTGGCGCCGCTGCCGGGGACTTCGGTGTTATTTGGCATTTATGTGCTTGTTAGCAGTGGTCGTTATAGATTACTGACTTGATTCGTGTTACTTACCTATCCTGTGTCTTCCTGCCCTTTGTTTTCAGTTAGTTGAACGTGCATGCGAACACGAGCTCAAACCAAAGCGGAACTAGAAAGGAAGGAAGAGATAAATTTACTAGAAGAAGAAGTTGAACCGGTTGTTACAATGGGAGATGCTAATCCTAATCCAGGGGTACCGCCAAGAGCACTCATGGATTATTCGCAACCAAGGATAAATGATATTCAATCGAGTATCGTCAGGCCAGCTATCGCAGCGAATTCCTTCGAGATTAAGCCTGGTACTATCCAAATGGTGCAGAACACAGTCCAGTTTGGGGGTGGTGCAACTGAGGACCCTAATATGCATATCAGGAATTTCATCGAAATTTGTGACACCTTCAAGTTCAATGGTGTTTCAGATGATGCTGTGAAGCTGAGACTCTTTCCCTTCTCTGTGAGGGACAAAGCTAAAGGCTGGTTACTTTCTTTACTGGCTGGGTCTATCACTACTTGAGAAGAGCTTGCACAAAAATTTCTCTCCAAATTCTTTCCTATGGCGAAAACAGCTGCCATAAGGAATGCTATTGCTCAGTTTGCCCAGGCACAGGGTGAGTCATTGTGTGAAGCTTGGGAGCGTTACAAAGAGATGCTCAGAAAATGCCCCCATCACGGGATGCCAGATTGGATGGTTATTAATTGCTTCTATAATGGACTAGGAAGCCAATCTAGGCCTATGGTAGATGCTGCTTCTGGTGGAGCGTTGTGGGCTAAAAGCTACGAACAAGCCTATGATCTGATTGAGATGATGGCTGCGAATGAGTACCAAAATCCTTCGCAGAGATTGCAGCAAAACAAAGTAGCAGGAGTTCTTCAAGTTGATACCGCTACTGCTCTGTCAGCTCAGTTAGAAGCTCTAAACCTGAAGGTAGATTCTTTGGCTAATCTTGGGAGGCAACAGGTCGCTAGCATCTGTGAGCTATGTGCAGGTGGGCATGACACTAGTCAATGTGCCATATCTCATGAGTCAGCCCAGTTCGTGAGTAATTTTCAAAGGCCACAACAGCCAGTTCCTAACACATATCATCCAAACAACAGGAATCACCCTAACTTTAGCTGGGGTAACAGTCAGAACAACATGCAGCAGTCATCTTATCCTCCTCCTAACCAGCAGTTTGGGGGTAGACAGTCCAACCCTTCTGGGGTGCAGCAGCAGTATGCTCCAAGGCAGCAATATGCTCCAAGGCAGCAATATCAGCCTCCGGGATTTCAGCAGCAGTCTAATGAAAAAATCTGAATTAGAAGAATTGAGATCGATGGTCAAGAGTCAAGCGGTATCACTCCAGAGTCAAGCATCGTCTCTCAAGACTTTGGAAAACCAGATTGGACAACTAGCAAATGCCCTACTTCATAGGCAACAAGGAAGTCTGCCTAGCAATACAGAGCCTAATCCAGGGAAAAATGATGGCAAGGAACAGGTACAAGCTATTACTCTGCGATCAGGAAAAGTCACAGGGGGCACAGAATCTGAACAGAATTCAAAACAGGCAGAGCAAGAGGAAGTTGCAGAAAAGGAAAATCAGCCACTCCAACAACCAGCCAAGCATATGGTTCCTTCAGAGGCCAATCCTCCAGTCTATCCACCTCCACCATTTCCTCAAAGGATGCAGAAACAGAAACTGGATCAGCAATTTGGCAAATTTCTGGAGGTATTTAAAAAGTTGCATATTAACATCCCATTTGCTGAAGCTTTGGAACAAATGCCTAGTTACGCCAAATTTATGAAGGGAATTCTCTCGAAGAAGTTAAAGCTAGCTGATTTTGAGACGGTTGCATTGACGGAGGAATGTAGTGTGATCTTGCAACAAAAACTACCTCCAAAGCTTAAAGATCCAGGGAGCTTCACTATTCCCTGCACTATTGGCAACGTGTCATTCAACAAATGCTTGTGTGATCTTGGTGCAAGCATCAATCTGATGCCTCTCTCCGTCTTCATGACACTTGGACTCCCCGACCCAAAACCTACCAATATCTCCTTGCAGCTAGCTGACAGGTCGGTCACATATCCTCGTGGAATAGTGGAAGACGTCTTAGTCAAAGTGGATAAACTCATTTTTCCCGCTGACTTCGTCATCTTGGATTTTGAGGAAGATAAGAACATCCCAATCATCTTGGGAAGGCCATTCTTGGCAACAGGCAAAACGTTGATTGATGTTCAGAAAGGGGAGCTGACTATTAGAGTGCATGATCAAAACATCACATTCAATGTGTTTAAAGCAATGCAACTTCCAACTGAAGAGGAAGAATGTTTCAGACTTGACATGGGTAAATCATTGCAACATGGGGAATTGAGTCAGTTGTTGAAAGCAGATGCCTTGGTAAGCACCTTACAAGGGGAATCTGATTATGAGAACGAAGAAATTGCAGAGTGTGTGCAGCTGTTGAATGCTAACCCTTACCAAAGGAAGTTTAATGCTCTACCGGAATCTCTTGGCTTAGCTGAGCTTCAAAAATCACAGATTCGTCTAAAGACATCTATTGAAGAAGCTCCTGAACTTGAACTTAAGCCACTGCCGGATCATTTAAGGTATGCATTTCTTGGTGAAGCTTCTACGTTACCTGTTATTATTGCTTCTAACCTGTCTGGTAGTAAGGAAGAGAAGCTCTTGCGGATTCTGAGAGAGTTCAAGTCAGCCTTAGGGTGGACCATAGCAGACATCAAGGGCATCAGCCCCTCTTACTGCATGCACAAAATTCCAATGGAGGAAGGGAGCAAACCTTCTGTGGAACATCAGAGGAGGCTTAACCCCATCATGAAAGAGGTTGTCAAGAAGGAAATTCTCAAATGGCTAGATGCAGGCATAATCTATCCCATCTCGGATAGTTCTTGGGTGAGCCCGGTTCAGTGTGTACCAAAGAAAGGGGGTATGACAGTGGTAGCCAACGAGAAGAATGAACTTATTCCAACTCGGACAGTCACATGTTGGAGAGTTTGTATGGACTACAGGAAACTGAATAAGGCCACTAGAAAGGACAACTTCCCTCTACCGTTCATTGATCAGATGCTGGACAGACTAGCTGGTCACGAATACTATTGTTTGCTGGATGGGTATTCGGGATATAATCAGATTGCAATAGCTCCGGAAGATCAGGAGAAGACTACCTTTACATGTCCTTTCGGAACTTTTGCGTTCCGTCGAGTTTCTTTCGGACTTTGTGGTGCTCCGGCCACTTTTCAAAGGTGCATGATGGCTATCTTTTCAGACATGATTGGAATTAACGTGGAAGTTTTCATGGACGATTTCTCAGTGTTTGGGTCTTCTTATGACGAATGCTTGCATAATTTGAGCTTGGTGTTGAAACGGTGTGTTGAGACAAATCTAGTGCTCAACTGGGAGAAGTGCCACTTCATGGTACATGAAGGCATCATTCTAGGTCACAAGGTGTCTAATAAGGGTTTAGAAGTGGACAAGGCCAAGCTGGAGACAATCGAGAAACTTCCTCCTCCTATCTCAATCAAAGGAGTTCGCAGCTTTCTGGGACACGCCGGTTTCTATAGGCGTTTTATAAAGGACTTCTCTAAAATTACAAAGCCACTCTGCAGTCTACTAGAGAAGGACACTCCTTTTAAATTCACTGATGAGTGTTTGGAGGCATTCTAGCACTTGAAAAAGAAGCTGACAACTACTCCAGTCATTACAGCTCCTAACTGGAATGAGCCTTTCGAGATGATGTGTGACGCAAGTGATTTCGCCGTGGGCGTGGTGTTGGGACAGAGGAAGATGAATGTGTTTCATGTGGTTTACTATGCTAGTAAGACCCTTAATGATGCCCAACTGAATTACACCACCACTGAGAAAGAGCTGTTAGCAGTTGTCTACGGTTTCGAAAAATTCAGATCTTACTTGCTTGGTGCAAAAGTCACGGTATATATAGACCACGCAGCCATCAGATATCTGCTCGCTAAAAAGGATGCTAAACCCCGACTGATTCGATGGGTACTCTTACTTCAGGAGTTTGAGCTTGAAATCAAGGACCGCAAGGGGACGGAAAATCAGGTAGCTGATCATCTCTCAAGATTGGAGCGGGGCGAGGAAACTAAAAGGGATGAAACTCTAATCAATGAGCACTTCCCGGATGAGCAGTTGTTTCGGGTTCAAGGGGAAGTACCTTGGTTTGCTGACTTTGTGAATTATCTGGTGAGCAATGTCATCCCAACTGATCTTTCTTATGCTCAGAAGAAGAAGTTTTTACATGATGTGAAGTGGTACCGTTGGGACGAGCCTTACCTATTCAAGCAAGGACCAGATCAGCTTCTCAGACGGTGTATTCCATACAGTGAGACAGAGGGAGTTTTGCGAGATTGTCATGACACTATCTATGGTGGTCATTATGGTGGAGATAAGACCGCTGCTCGGGTGCTTCAGGCAGGATTTTTCTGGCCAACTCTATTCAAAGATGTTCATCAGTTCGTGATGAGATGTGATCGTTGCCAAAGAGTTGGTAATATTTCTAGGAGGAACGAGATGCCTCTAAATAATATGCTTGAAGTGGAGATTTTTGATGTTTGGGGAATCGATTTCATGGGACCTTTTGTGTCGTCGTGCAATAATCAGTATATTCTGTTGGCAGTGGATTATGTATCCAAATGGGTTGAGGTGAAAGCCCTACCAACGAATGAGGCTAAGGTAGTGCTTAATTTCCTTCACAAGCAGATCTTCACTCGTTTTGGGACCCCTCGTGCTATTATCAGTGATGAAGGAACTCATTTTTGCAATCGCCAGTTCACGGCTTTACTAGCCAAGTATCGAGTATCTCACCGCGTTGCAACAGCCTATCATCCTCAGACAAATGGTCAAGCCGAGGTTTCTAATCGAGAAATCAAAAGAATCTTGGAAAAGGTAGTGAATCCTTCACGGAAGGATTGGTCCACCGGTGGCGAGAGTGAGTCGACAGACAGATAGAGCGGGACCTTCTCGCGCTCAGACGAGCCAGACGAGTCAGGGAACTGTGGTTTTCAGTGATTCTCAGTACCGGCGCATGTTGAGGCGCTATGATACTACACATGATATGATGCACAGATTTGCTACAAACTTGACTCAGTCGTTGGATGGAGTGTACCGGCAGCAGGGTTTTCAGGTAACATGGCCCACCTTCGGAGCGCATCATGTTTATCCACCACCAGACACACCACCTGAGGAGGGTGACGATGCCGACGACTAGGGGAGTGTTTCTTGTACCTGTAATTTACCTTCAATGAGGACATTGAAATTAATAAGTTTGGGGGTGATTTTAGGGTATCAAGAATCATTGCATTGCATATAGTTCCATATTCATGCTAGTGCATATTAGAAATTCATATTAGAAAGTTTGCATTTAGTATGCCATGTCATATAGAATTATTTAGGATTGTAATATCATTTTGTTCATGCATATCATGCATATCACATGATTCCATATGAGTGGTCGTTTCTGGCTCGATAGGTCGACGTTAATTTGAGTGTGAGGGTTGATTTAAGTTCTTATGAAATTGACTTGCGTGTGTCGGGAACACAATCTTTTCACGGTCGCACTGGTTGCTCTTGGGCTAGATCGAGTCATACCTAGTTTGGCTATTGAGATTTAATCACCTATTTATATTTAGAATGTTTTCTATTCTCTTGAAATTGAAAGAAGCACTTAAGTCTAAGTTTGGGGGAAAACAGGGATATCATGCTAGTTGTCAATAGAGGCTAGGCGTCAAATGGCTAGTAGCCGGCTCATTGAAAAGATGAGTAGTCTAGGGTGGGATGAGAAAAAGGCAAAGCGCACTCATTCCGAAATAAAAAAACAAAAAAAAAAAAGAAAAGAAAAGAAGGAAAGAAAAAAAAAAGTGTTTTGTTAGTTGTTTATGCAAAATTGATCAGGTTGAGCTCTTTAATACTCGAGCAATTAAGTTCTAGGGGACTTTGTGCCTAGTGACCTAAGATTTTTTCCGGTCTGGGATCCACTAACCTAAAACTCGCTACATGGGTATTATTGTATAAGCCTTTTGGGGTCTCAACCATTGCACGGTCAAATAAGCATGCGTATTGTGTTTAGTATGTTGTTTTGTAATAAAAGCATGAATTCCTGTCTAACTCAAGTGGATATTGAGGTGTCTTTAAGTGGTTTCTTGTGTCTAGAGTTTATTCTGTTTATAAACATGTGATTGTCTTGGCGAAGAATTGGTTATGCCTTTGATCTAGTTACGAGAGTATATCTAGTGAGAATTAGACACACCACGTTTCCGGGCATGTATTGTTAGTATACGGGGACTTAGTCGAGCTCTGTTTGGAGCTGTCACATTCCTTGAGGCGTTTGCGTGTTGAGTTGGTTTCGGTAATTTGTGTGGGATCATTGCATTAGGACATTGTTGCATTATCATGACATTTAGTTTTTAGTTGCATTCATTTATCAATTTAGGGTTTAGTTGCATTGCTTGAGGACAAGAAACGGTTTAAGTTTGGGGGTTTGATAAGTGGATTTTATATCCACTATTTACCTTCCGTTTGGACTTTAATCGTTTGCAAGTTCTCGAGTTTCGTTGTCATTTGATACGTTGTTGTGTAATTTTTGTAGGTTGCATGGTTGAAGGCTTTATAGTGCTAAAATGGTGTCATGGGTGGTGTGGAATTAATTTAGAGATTTGTGGAGAAAATGTTTCAAAGTGCAAGTTCAGCAGAACACAGAAACTCTGAGGCGCTCTTGCTCAAGATTGAGGCGCTCTTGCTCAAGATTGAGGCGCTCTTGCTCGAAATTTAGGCGCTCTAGCGCAGGTTGTAGCCGATTCCAGGAGCTCTGAAGCGCAGGGGCGCGACTTCCAAGCGCAGGGGCGCGAGTTCTGTTTGTTTTTTCGAAACATTCTATTTTCTCCGGGTCATAATAATATTTGGGCCTATTTTCAGTAGGGCTAGCAGTTGGCTCTGTTATGTAATATCTTAGACTTTAAAAACATCTAGGAGGAGGTTATTTAAGAAGGGGATCTTCAACATTATTATAAGAAAGAGGAGAGAGATCAATTTTTAGGATTATTCAAGCTCGTGACAAGCAAGGAGGCCCATTGATTTCATCTTTTGTATTTCTTCTCTACATTTTCCGGGATTTATTTTGCTCTCAATTTCTCTTTTATTATTCATTATTAATTGTTTGTAGATTTATGATTTCTTTGGAACCCATGATGGTGATTACTTTAATTATGAACTAAATCATTATCATGGGGTTCCAATGGATTTGTTTACGTAATTATTGTGTTTGACATGTAATTGATTATTGGGTGATTTAATTGCAATAATCTAGTATGGTTGATTTAATTGATAGATGCGTAGCTAGCATCTAATTTATTAATCCTTGATGATTGCGAAAGTGGATTCGAGGATTGAGATTTTGCCATACTAGCATGGGTTCATGAATTAATTTGATGTTCATGATTAGTGGTATGATTTGACCAACATATATTGCTCCATGTAATCTTATAGATAACTTGTGCTTAAACCAGTTGTGTTTCCAGATTGTATAGACATATATAATTTGAACGTGATGTGGTGTCTTCTTGACTTCTAACTGTTGTTGATGTTAAGTGGTTTGATATGAGTATATTGAAAGATAGCTCATATTCTTGTCGTGTTATCTGATTAATTATCAAGTTTTATCACCTATATCAATTCTATGTGTCAACCCGTAGTGAAATATTCAATGAAATTGGAACTCCATGTTTTCTATTACATAAGTAATCTCGTGGTTAAATCACTCTTAGTTGATAATTGTTTTATTAGTTAAGTTAGTAATTAACAACTCAATTTGATAATTGGTCAAGCATTAAGAAGTAACCATACACTGTTGCATAGGTATTAAATTGGCATTTACACCTTGTCTCTGCGGAACGAATTCTATTTATCACTTGCTATTTGTGATCGCGTATACTTGCGTGTTTACGAGTCAACAGTACTCAAGTGAAGGTTCATGTATTCTCAATTTCAAGTAAGTATGTGATTCATAGGTACAAGTTCAAATCTAATGCAATAGAATCTCAGGTTAAAATGTAAATATAATCAAAGGATAAGGATAAGGTCTGAGAAAAGAGTTTAAGCAAGATATGGTTCACAAGACATTGTGTTGTGTCTATAATGTTTGTATATAAAAGAGTCTTTTGGGAATTGAATAAGTTCAATCTGATCAATCTGGATTTCTATTAATGGGAAAAAAAGAAGTAAATGTCATCAGGTACATTTTGGAAATGTATTAAAATGAGGGTTCAACTATATTCACTTTTAGGTATAAAAGGAATGCATAAGCAGGTGATCAACTTCAGATTATAGAATCATAGGTTATTGAACTTTAATACATTGATATAATCAGGGTATAAAGGTTCAAGGAAAGAAAACTAAACAAAGTAGGATGTACAGAACAACATGGTATATGAACAGAGATAAGGTTTACCAATGAACAATATGTGTTTTCAGAATTAAAAGTATATCAAAGCATGATAGCAATTCATATATGTCAAAATGAAAGAATGGAATCGAAATACGAAAGCAAGTTAGTATTACTTGCCTTAAGTAGCTAAAAAGAGTAATCAGATTCACTGGTTCTCCACCTTAGTCTTGCCTTTATTTCTAGGCTCTACTTCTTCGGATTCTTAAGTAGCTTTTAGAACAAACCGTACTCACTGAATTTCTGCCTTCGCCTTTCCTTTATCTCTATGTTCCACGTCTCGTGACTCTACAAAAGAGTATATACTATCTCAGAATGATCCTCTCAAAATTCTAATCCTTATTTTAAACTACCCAACGTTCCCTAAACGCGTAAACACATAATATTTATATCACATAACATTTACAACCATGTAATAGGCAACAACTCATATAGACGCACATTGCCATTTAAGTACACATAACATACTCCTTTTATATATATAAATAATTATATAATCTATCTTTCAAATCATACCACACTTGGTATTCCTTTAAATCAACTTGATCCATGCTAACCATATCCTTAACACCTTTACAAACAATGTTTTCATCTCAAAAGCTGAAAAATCTGCTGCGCATACTTTACTAAAACCTTTTTCATAAATCCAAAAATAATCAAACAAATACCACATTTGACAGGCTACTTCCTGATTACTAATCCAACTCAGAATAAAAATTCCAACTTCAGAACAGTTTATTTAGACTAAAAACGAACAGGTTAAAGTATATACTGAAGCACAGAAAATCCCTGCTGCGCAACTTTTAGTAAAACGTGCATAACTCTTTACTCGTTAACTCTATCGATACAAGGTTTGCGCGTGCACAAACTAGACTCCAAATAGAACAATTTCATCCTAGACTTACTGTGTACAACAGGTAACAAACAATCGAAATCAATGAACATGCAGTTTCTGGAAATTCAACATTCTTCAACATCACTTTTAAACACTAACATTCCTATTTCATAATCATAAGACTTAACACAACTAATCATCAATTAACAACACTAAACACCTCTTGGTTTGGCTGCCCCAATTCTCAAAAATCAAAACCTTATTGACAAATACTCAAACTATATACATATAGTCACCTAATACCGAAATTAACTAACATATTCACTATAATTCAAATCCGAGCAAAACCCAACTTAAACTTTCAAATTAAAATCGATTACTAAGCATGAACAATCTGAAATTTTCCAAACTTAACACAACAACATTACTCCATCACTAAAAACCTGAACTTACACATCAAACATCCAATACAATCAAATTCCCAAATCAATTTCATGGATAAAAATCGAAAATAAACACATGCAATACAATTCCTTTACATGCAACCAAAAACTCAACTAATTACGATTATTAATACAAGAATCAGACTCAAAGGTATCATCATCGTCCCTGTCGGCTCGCCGGAGCTCATTGCCGACGCGACATGATTTGGAGGTGCCCGGAAAATCGGGTTTCCATCACAAACCTCACCAATAACCATCTAAACAATCTACTTATCACAGAATCATCACAAAACAAAGGTTTCGGGATTGAATTAGGATCAATTCGCATAAAACCCCTTTGCATGCAAACTGATACACACGCATATACACACTGCCATACACACACACACATACACGATCATATATATATGTATATATATACAACAATCGATTGTGTGGAGACAAAAGAAAGAGATGAAGATTTTACAGAAAAGAAGAATGGCCGAGAGAGAGAACAGCAAGGAGAGAACATAGGTGTCGACCAAATTAAGAAAAGGAGGAGAATGCTGGGCTTGAGGGTTTTATAAGCCCCAAGGGCAAAACAATAACTTCACAATTCTAAAAATCTGATTTTTAATAAAAGAAAAACTAATAACTTGCATTCTAAAATCTGAAATAAAATGAAAATAATAACTAAAAATCAAAATTTTATTTTTAAAACAAAGAATACAATTTTACAAGCGCACACATATTTTCAAAATATTTGTATGATCAAAATTGAATTAAATATGAATTTTCAAAGTTTAGATCACATAAATGACATTTAACTCATAAAATCATTTTTAAATCCTTAAAGAAAAAAATAAATTCCTCCACTAATTTTAGAAAATAATAGAATATAAAAGAAAGGTTGTGAAAAAGATTTCACAATAAAAATAATCTCCGATGATTTTATAAAATTCCCGGAAGGTCAAAAAGAATTGATTTTTAATAAGAAATTCATATAAAATGCAATTAAAAGCATACACATAGATTTTAATCTATACCATTCACCAATTAAACATCTAATCATCACTTTTTCAAATATTCACCTTTCACACAATATTCACATATCATAGAACTCAAATATTATTAAATATTAATACTGTACAAGCGTTTTTCTGAGTCGTTATATTCTTGATGTTCACCACTGCCCTCACCCTCACTTAACTCCTTCATCACTACACGCTGGTTGAGATTTGCTAGAATTTTGCAACTATAGTGTGTTGAGAAACTGTAGAGGGGGTTAGGAGTTGTTTGTTACATTTAGGGTGTAACTGATAGGGTAGAGAACTTGGGGGTTATTCCAATCAGTTCTCATCTCGGTTTTTGAAAAGGCAAAGAAAAATGATATAGATTTTAACAAGTGAGAGTTTGATAAAGATTAGATGATTACCTTCCCTTTATCAGTGATGAGCTTTTAAGAGCCTTCTCCATTGAAGGTTTATTCTCCTAAAGTCCAGGATTACCAGTTTTCCTGTTAATTGTTACAACCTCCTCATAAAGACCATCTGAAGCTGCAAATACCTAACTTGATTAGATTGTCAAATTCTTTCAAATTTCTTCAAGTTTTCTTCTGATGTTTCTTCATTGAGTTCATGCAAAACAGATGAAACAGTTGTTGTGTTGCTCAGAGAGCTCACTAGTCTGTTAGTTGAACAATTGGGGCTTCTTGATAACTTAAGCAAAATTGTAGAACTAAAGGTCTACTGATATTCATAAGGCACACTTTGATCAAGTCATCAAAAGAGAAATAAAAGTGTAACAGATCAATTTCTATCAGTAATTCCTTTTTATGAGATGTTTGTCAAATTCCCTTTTTGTTAGAGTTAAATCTTGTTAACATGCAATTCATTTTTAAATCGTTAGACATGTTGAAAGATTTAAATATGCAGAAAGGAAATAACACATTCACATCACACATAAATTAATCAAACAGAGGGGAAAAAACCCTATCATTTCATTAAAAAAAATATTACATAATACATTGATTTGAAAAACATAAACTTAAAAAGAAAACAGCCCAGCCCCCCCCCCCCCCCCAGGTCCCAGCCCTCTCGACCGGAGAAGCAGCTAAACAACAACTAAACTGCTACTGCTGCTCCCCCAGGAGCTCCATTAGGGCCTCCTCCGGGACCTCGCCGCCTGTTGTGGGCTGTCAGGGCATTCATGGCTGCCCTCATCACGTCCACTTCATCCCTCTCCTCTTGAAGGAGCTGCTCAACCTTCTCCTGTAGGAGAAGAATCTTGCTGACTCTTGATAGCCGGTGGTACTCTTCTGGAGAGATGTCAAGAATACTAGGAACCATTTTCAGTAATTTTAAAAGATGATGATGAGACGATGAGCTACGATTGTGCCTTTAAATAGGCAGGGGGTTGCTAGATAGCCCGTGTGTTTAACTAGGGTTAAACGGGGTTAAGAGAACTGAAGAGACATGCATTAAATCACTCTAGTGAAAAATGTGCCTCAGCTCAGATTACAAAGATTATCATGACAAAGATATTTGAATAGAGATAAGAATAAAAATACATAGTTGGCGATATAAATATGTTCAACTAAATAAATTTAAACAAAAATCTCTAGACAAGAGACATAAAGAAAAAAAATCAATATCTTTTGAATAATGTAGCAAGCAAGTTATTTGAATTTTCGAGACACTTATTCAGCTGACATCATTCATTAAATGTATGACATTTGACAAATGACATCTCTGAATATTCATCCATGGAAAAATCAAAGAACAACAATGCACTAGCTTGTTAATGTCTAGAGATGATCAACTATTTAATATCAATGAGAAAAGTAGCTTGCTATCTCATTGAGTATTACTCAGAAGATCATTTCTAGACAACTTCACTTAGTGCATAACATCATTCAACTGTATTGACTTGTCATGATAACCAAAACAGAAACAAACAAATAAAACACACAAAATAAACAAATAATTCCAGAGATTGAAATCACTGACTGCATGCATTTAACACAGATATGTAAGAGAATAAGAAGTCATTACCTACCAAACTCAATTGTCAACTCAAGTGAGTTGCTGCATTAAGAGCATTGGCAAGATATCTGGTTAATGTTGTTCCCTTGGAACACAGTTTAGTTCCACTACAACATGCACATCACTTCTTCCAATAGCATGGTGCATGAGGTTTGTGTACTTGACTCTTTTGAGAAATGCTTGGATGCTTCAGCTGCATCTTTTGATTTGACATTAAGCTAAGCATTTCTTTTGAGCCATGACCTGAATTCATTTCCTTGGAGTTGGCATGAATTGTGTCTTTTTGATTAGGAAATTATCCTACAAGTATCAACATCTAGGCAGCCAATTAGAGAACAACAAGTATCTCTTGGATTATCAAGTACTGAATGGTTAATAAACTCTTGAGATACAACAGTGGTTCCAGGAAAAGTTAAGGTACTAGTACATAAACAAGTGGT
Source organism: Heracleum sosnowskyi (assembly GCA_030848705.1). NCBI lineage: Eukaryota > Viridiplantae > Streptophyta > Magnoliopsida > Apiales > Apiaceae > Heracleum > Heracleum sosnowskyi. The sequence continues at coordinate 72,387,016 of CM061241.1, read as the reverse complement.
TAACATAATTTCTAGCATTCTGTTACTTAGTCATGAGAGAGATCACCAACTAACTTTTCAAAACATGAATTTCCTACCAAGGTATTCAATTCAGTTTTGTCAATAATTGGTATGAGAATTCTTAAGAGAATACTTATTTATCTCCTCAGAACTACTTTGCATGAGCTTTTCAGCTTAATCAGCAAAGCAACTGATCAGTGATGCTAGATATTATGTAAAATACACATATCTCAGCTAAAGATATATGACTTACAAAGACTGAGATTTAAATTTTAATTTTCTACAGATATAGACACTGCCTTTTTGCACTATCCGTAGAGGAGCAAAAGTAGTATCCATAGATGTAAAAAATTATCTACGGATAATCAGTATCCATAGTCAAAGCAAAGAAACTAATCCAGTGTTATGAATGACTATCTACGGATAAGGATATCCATCGATAAAGTAAATTTTGACTTAGACAAAATTTTCACTTTTTCTGGAAAACTTAGTTTTCAAGAAAGTCATTTGAACACTAGCTACATATGAGACATCAAGAAAATAGGGAAGTTTATTCATACCTCACTTACTTACCTTTTTGGAGAGGATGGTTGTCAAGTAGCTTGGTACTGATGTCTGCTTTTCCGAGTCACACTTGGATCAAAAAGTATTTCCACTGTACTGATCAACACAGAATCCCTTTAGAGAAAACCCTTGAAGAAGCTGATCTGAGCACATTAGATTTAGAGATTTGCGAGGCAGATGTTCCACTCATTTCTTTAACCGAGACTTTAACTCAAGGAGAAAGATTAGATGTCCAGGAAGTAGAGATGGAATATTGTAGGAGCTAGAAGATCTTGCCTTGATCCAAGTGAACACCTTATTCCTTCAACCCAATAAATGTCTTCAAGAGGACTTTCTTCTGGATTTCGGAACAAGCTTATTATGGTAGGTGCAGGTCTTGAAGATGCAATAGTATTCACATCAGTATGATTATGTGAGGTTGATCTTTGACTCAGAGAAACTCCCCCTAAGTTCATTGGGGTGATAACTCGGAGTTGTGATCCACATACAGATGCTTCATTGTGGCTTCCTACGGATGCTCCATTTTGGCTTCCTACGGATGCTCCATTTGGCTTCTAATCAGATGCTCCATTTGTCCTTTCCATAGATGACTCATTTGGGCTTGAATCATCCATAGTCTAGACAATCACTCTTGGAGGTACTGATTCATCCACATAATCATCATCTTTGTTATACCAATAACCACCTTCCACCTCAAACTTAAATCTGAGAACTCCAGGAAATCTCTCATCAATAAGTTTGATTTTTCTGGCATCATCATAAACAACCTGTATAGACTCCATAACAATGTTGATTCAGTGATTCAAAACCCTGTAGGCTTTTCCAGCTACAAGCACTCTCTTTGAGTTGCTTACCCAACCTGGGCTTCTGAGTAGATAAGAGATTTGATCTTTGACATGATGTCTTCTTGAAGTTGCAGAAGTAGATTAACACTTTCTGAGAAATGCTCCCTCTAAGTAGATGTTCCAAACAGAAAACCCTTCAGAGAAGAACATAAGATACCATGGATGGCTGCATGTTTTCCTCTACAAAAGGTTGCCATTTCTCATAGAAGATAGTCAGAAATGCACGTAGAAGAAACCACCATTCTCAGCTTCACCTCTACTTCCACTAGCAAAGATCTTTTCTTCCACTCATGAATTACTTGAGAATATTTATCCAGATGTCAGTTAAACCTAACAATTGTGAAATGTTAAGTATTCGATATTGGACTAAATGTTCTTCAAGTAATTTCCCAACACAGATTCCCTGATCTCCTTTAGCTAAGCTTCTATTACTTCCTTGGCTGAGGAAAGTGATAAGAGAAAATTGTTGGCTTCAATTTTTCACACGGTTTGATGATTCCTCCTTCAGGTGCTTGTATGATCAAGAAAACATTCTGGCTGCAATAAGTAGCACCAACCACAACTTTCCAGAGCTCAATGAGTTATCCTGATTTTCCAAGAACAGTCCCTGCATATATTGTCATTTGTTTGATAAAACCTCTTCACAATGAATTCTTGAGCTAAATCCTTTGAGGAGATTTCATGTGCAGTGGCTAAAAGAGTTTATCAAACGTATGATCTGTCCCGTTCTTGATAGAGGTCTTTTATTGTTTCCCTTAATGGCATGCATCCTTTAACCCATCCTTGGCAAAACTTGGGCTTCCTCTAATCAAGATTCTTCCATCAGACAGCTTCTTATGCACTGGTTACTGTTGTCCTGATTTTGCCTTATCACGAAGAGGTCAAGGCACTCAATCCACCAAGACAGAATTTTAATCAGCTGCATACACTTTTCTATCAAGTGTCTAGTGTTTACCACTTCATTGTCTTTTTAACTATAGACAATGCAGGCTACAAATACAAAGTTTCCTTTATCACATGCTTGATTGATACACAGCAAGTTATGCTTATATCCATCGACTAGTGCTTCAACCCTAACTGATGATATTGTTTGCCAAAGTCATGCTTCATTACTTAATCATGACAGTAGAGGGGCTACGTTCCTCTGAGCATTCAGTGAGCAGGATAGAAACTCTAGTAGGAATCTAGAGTTTTCATATCTTCCTCCTGCACACTTTCAAAACCAAATCAAGCAGGCTTAGGTACACAAGTTTCCTTGAGCTTTGGCTTTTTAGCTTTTATGACTGTCATCTTCTCTTTCTGAGCTTTGGACTTCAAAGGATTCAAACCATTTTCATCCCTTGGTACTAGCTTTGAAAGATTAGCATCCACATGTTGCTCTAACATATCAAAATTTGATGCTCGACAAGGAAATGTTTGAGCTTACAGATCATTCAAGTCAGGCATGCTCCATGACATTTGAGGCATATTGAATTCATACCAATATGGATGAGGAACAAATGGCATGTTAGCATATCTTGTTGAATCTCGAGCATTGTGAGCAAAAATGTGATGCATGACAGGCATATCAGTCATAGGCAGTTGAGTAGACCTTGTTTGAACAAATTTGCAAGAATTATACAAGTGATTAACTCTACCACATCGAATGCAAGGCTTTCTGGACGATCTTTCTTCTGATGGGTAGCTGCTATTACAGTCAATCATTGTTGGTTCATTCATGATTTCCTCTTCATCTGCCTCTGACTCTTCTTCCTTGATGGTTTTGCTTCTTAATGATTGAACACGGTTTTTCAAACCTGGTCCAACCTTATTGCTCAGTTTCTCTAGAGTTTGATTACTCCTAAATGGTTTTACCATCTTTGGAGCAATCTCCACATCCTCTAGCTTCTTGTTATTGCAATTCTAGGTCTCTTTACAAAATGTGTCCATCCCTTGAGATTTGATAATGTTCCTTTCTCAGCTACTCTTTCAAAACCACTTCTCTTTTTAAGACAGCCTCAAGTTCATGTTTAGCATTAATGCAATCAACAAGTGTTTCCTCAAACTCAGAGACTTGAGTTTCCAACATAGCATTTATCTCACTAAGCATAACATTAGTTGCTTTGAGTCTGACATTTTCTTCAATGAGATTGTTAAAGGAAATACGAACAACATGTAATTCATCAAATAAACTCATTGCAGTGCTGCAACATACTTCTTTAACATGCTTAGTTGGCTCCAGAGAAAATACCTGATTTCTGGTTGAACTTGCTTCTTGATTTTCATAGTTCGTGGGTACAAGGTTGATAGATTCCTCTATTGATGTTGAACAACCCTCTTCAGCTGAAACCCTTTGCTCAAGAAGGACTTCATCTTCCAGTGTCATTCCTTCCTTGCCCTTGTCTGATGTGGTTTTGTTACATTCACAGATCTTCAAGTTGAATGTTGAGCTTGCTGCTTCTGTTCTCTCCTCTTCTTTCAAATCTTGGTTGGAGATGACCACATCTCTGGTTTCTGTCTCCCCTTTTTCACTGATAATCTTTGCATCCTGCATAGCCTCAAGATTGATGCCTTAAAGAGTGCTTAACAGATCGCTAAGATTTAGATCTTTGAACTCAAGGGTGTTTTTGATAAAAACAGAGATATGCTTCCATTTTCTGGGTAAAGATTTTGCAAACATCAAGTTTGAGTCCTTGTTTGACAACTGCTTCCCCCACTTCTTTCAATATTGTAAAAAGTTCTGAAATCTTGAAAGAAAATCAGACAACTCTTCACCCTCTTCATAGTGAAACACGTCAGGCTTCTGTGTGAGTAGGCACAATCTTTTCTCTTGAACTTGCTCAGTTACTCCATGATTTGTATGAAAGATATCCCCTTGATTGATATGAGATTTGATACTCAGGAAATCTTCACACATGCCATGGACAAGATTATTGAAAATAATCTTGCTGCCCTTGTGTTTGACTTCTCTTGTGTCTTTAGAACATTTGAGAAGAACACTTTGAACTGATTCATCTTTCACAGCTTCTTTGTTGTCACCTCTCTCCATGGTTGCAGTTGCTTTTGATCTTTAAAATTCAGGTATGTTTGAAGTTTGATCTGATACCAATTTTTATTCCCAGAACAATGCAACCTAGATTGTAGAAGGGGGGTTGAATACAATCTAGTTAATTTTACAAAACTTTTTCAAACTTTTTACAGTATGAACATATGTGCTTGCAAATTAACTTAAAATTGAGTCAAGCCGTGAACATAAATGAATTCTTAGAGTTAAAAAGAAATGCAGGAGACAAGCAAACTTTTTAAACTTTTCAGGTGGGTTTCTCGGAAAAAGCCCACACAAGGTGTATATTGAAGAATTCTCTGGTTTTGTTTTTCAACAAACTCCAGCTGCTTACATAGATGATGAAAGAGAGCCTAAGTGTTTTTACATTCAACTTTGTGCTCACTTAACACCTTTTTCTATGCTACTCCACACAGTCTTATATACATCGACTGTGTGTTACAAACAAAACCTACAACATAATAAAATATTACATTTTTGTTCTGCTTGTTCACATGCTCGTCTCAGAAACTATCCTATTCGGGAAATGCCTTGGCTGGCATCACAGATAAACTTGTATAGTCCCAAATGGTGCTTTCTGATTGAGTGTGCTTCTCTCTTCAAGAATTACTAATTCCATGCAATTGACCTAGCTTTCAAGCCCATGTGACATCTGCATGAAAGAGACCTTTCCTTGGCTACTCGACTGTCAAGTCACTATCAGCTGAGATAAGTGAACATGTAGTATTGCATATAGGTCTTCATGCTAGCTTGTCAAGATTTTCCTTTATGTTCAGTTAGAAGGTAAACTTCTAGGTAGCTGCTTTAACTCTTATTTATCCATCGAGACATAGAAGACAATTGATGATTTCACATTTCATTTTTAGGAATTTGAGCCTTCGAATATTTACAATTTGACTCCCTATTCCATACATATTTTGCGTCGTTATCCAACATCTTTTAGTCACGGGTGTGTAATGATGATCTCTGAGATTGTCCTTCATTCAACCTGTTAAATAAAGAAAACTTCAAAAGATTCCTTTACATAGATTTGTTTTTCATGTTGAATGAGATGAACATCAGTAAGCGTATTAATTCCTTATCCGTAGAAGTAATATTCCATAACTGTATCCATAGAAGGAACATAACATTCTTGGTTGCATCCATAGATAGACCATGACCTCCTTAACTGCATCCATTGATAAAACATGACATCCTCGGTTGTATCTGTAGATCGACTTCCTTCAGCTTTTATCCTTAGACATGATGTCCTCAGCTTTTATCCGTAGATGAGATAAGATGTTCTCAGCTTCTATCCGTTGATAAGATAAGATGTCCTCAGCTTCTATCCGTTGATGGCATGTGATGTTTTCAGCTCTTATCCATAGATGAAATAAGATTTCCATAGCTTTATCCGTAGAACAAATACACTTAGCTTCATCCCTAGATAAAACATCTTGTCATCCTTATTGATTCATCATTACTGAGTTGTTTAGGCAGGCTTACCACTGAAATACTTGGTGCTTGATTAGACGTCTGTTGGCTTGCTTCTGAATTGCTTCGTAACTTGATGACATAATATCTTCCATTCATTTGATGTGGCTTTTAGACCTTGGATATATAAAATGCCTCCTAGTTAGCGTCCTGATTTATCAGCTTCTGTGAACTAGCTTTCTGAAAATCAGCTTCGGTATTTTGATCAAATTCTTGTCTTGAGTATTTTGTTATCATCATTCCAAATGTGTCAACCCTAACAATGACTAACGACAATGTCTGTTCTACATCTGTTTGACTTTAAGCTGTGGTCCATTTTCTTTTCCCTTTTCTTTAAACACTATAACCTGTACATTTGCTGTCACATCTTGAAATCTGTGTCACTTTAATAAATCCACTGACATTGAATACTTCACTAAGGCTTGATCAATAAATTGAACTTTTTTCAATGTAGAATTACTTCAAGTCGGTAGATGACATTAACCTTCATTCTCTTGACTGTTATGATCTTCTGAGATTACTGTGATAATTTGAATTATTACTTACTTATTACAAACTTGTTTAATGTTGAGTTATATCCTCGATGTAAACAAATAGGCCTCAACATATGTATTTCACTTTCAATTTTATATGCAATACATGTATGACTTTGTGGCAATTGTGACAATTTGTAAACACAATACTTTGTAACTTAGGACAACTCACATAAATCTCTAGTTTGCATTAGCTATATTACTAAAGGTAAGAGATTGTCTTAAACAACTTACAGGCTCATATTTAGCAGTGGCATACACCCATTCAAATCCAACACAAAACTTTGTAGTTTATTTTGTAACTTCAATACTTTGTGTCAGTGATGGTGCATATATTTTGCTGGTTCATTTTTTCATTTTAAACTAAAACCTCGTGTATTTAACTTTGGAGAAAAAGAAATGGCAAAATCAAATATAAATAAATTTATATAGAGTAATGGTTTTAAACCGAAACTAATCAAATCAGACCGTTATAATTCAGTTGGTTTTTTGGATGTTATTGTTTTTGGTTTGGTTATGAGTTTAAAAATTGAAGACCCGAAATTTATGGTTTAGTTGATTTAGCGGTGCAAAACCTACCAAACCACCCGATACTCACCCCTAATTGCATGGTCTTTTATTAATAAATTATTTATCTCTCAAAAAAAAGTTGAATACCGGTTATTGTACTTTCATAAATATTTTCAGAATGTAATAGAACTTCAAATAAATTTTAAAACAATAGTTTCTTGGTAATTGTTCAAGAAAAAATTGAAATATTGTATATACTGAATTTTGTATCCGAATTTTAATATTTTGCATTAACTATATGTCCAACTAAATTAATAATCTATATATTATAAATATCCGCATAACCCATTCCTTAGAATAGATAATATTTTTAACTCTTATTTTGACGGAGTTGATTATTATTTATGGTAAATTCCTTAATTAAAATTTAAAATAAAATTTTAAATTTTGATAAGTAATTAATTCAAATTATATCATAATATATGTAACATATATAATAAAATAGTTGACTAATTTATTTCCTAAAAAAAATATTATTATAAAAAATAAAATTAACACACTTATTGTATTAATATTAATTCTTTCAGAATTTTAATATTCAATCTCAAATATAAAATCACTTAACTCATTTAACTTATTTATTTAAAATAATTTTTTTAAATATCCGCGTGCACTTCTATACTATATTATTAAAACCGAAACATTGAAAGTTTTGGTTTTCGGTTTTCGGTTAGTTTTTCGTTTTCGGTACTTTTTCTAATTAATAAATTAATAATATAATCAAAATTCAGGAAAGTTTTATTCTACAATAATATTTCACTATATTTTACTACATAAAAATCAAATAATATTGAAATCTAATCAAAAAAATGGAAATGTAGGATCTAATTTGTTTAAATTTAGGATACACTGCTACAAATATACTTCTTTCTTTTTTAGGATAACGAAAACTACTACAAATCAAATCTTTTATCGAATTGTATTATTGTCAAGTTACCAAAATATGAACTAGATGATTGACTTTTATAATTAAAATATTTTTTTCTAACAAAATATACTTGTTTTCCAAAAATATCATTACAATTATTTTTAAATTAAAACATATTACCTTTTATATTTGTTATTACTAAAATCTATGTTTCCAAAAATATGAGGTGCAATCCTTATTTATTTATTTTAAAACCTATTTTAATACTCTATTTAATAAATAATAAAATAATATAAAAATAGTAACTAACTGATTGCATTTTATAATTAAAAAAAATCTAACAAAATCTACTCATTTTCCAAAAATATCATAACAATTACCTTTAAATTAAAACATAATAACTTTTATATTTGTTATCACTAAAATCTCTTTTTTCCAAAAATATGAGGTGCAATCCTTACTTATTTATTTTAAAATCTATTTTAATACTCTATTTAATAAATAATAAAATAATATAAAAATATTAACTAGGCCTTTTATAATTAAAACTTTTTTTTTTCTAACAAATTCTATTTTTTTTCAAAAATATCACGGACAGTTATCTTTAAATTAAAATATATTAATTTTTATATTTGTTATCATTAAAATCTCTCTTTTTCAAAAATATCAAGTGCAACCCTTACTTATATATTTTAAAACTTATTTTAATACTTTTAATTATTAAAAAAAACTTACCTATTTTAAAAAGTGAACGTATTTTTTTAACAAATACAATTAATATAATTAAAACACATCTAAAAATATTATAGGTAGTTACTTTTTTTTAATTAAAAATGTTAGCTTTCCTATTTGTTTTTATTAAAAAAACTTACTTATTTTAACATGTTAACTTATTTTTTTAATAAATACAAGTAATATAATTAAAACACTTCTAAAAATATCACGGGCAATTACTTTTTTTAATTAAAACATGTTAGATTTTCTATATCTTTATTATTAATATTATTTTATTATCAAATAATATTAATAATACCTCATTTATCTTCATCAGCCCCATTGTATTTTTTTAATATTTTTTTACGTTACAATTAATATTTAAGTTTCTCATTTTATAATTTATCATATTAATTTTTATTTTTATTTTAATATTTTCCGTTCACGTTAACTTTTTTAGTTTATTATTTTTTATGACCCGTACTTTTACGGGTTATAGGCTAGTTATATATAATAACAAAATACATTATAATCAACATAGGACCCGAACACATCATTACACGCAACTTGTTTCCAAAATCGAATTATATGATACATTGACAACGAGTTGTCCGAAATAGATCTAAACCAAATTCTTCAACACATTTTGAGATTACTTGTTATGGCCACCGCAGTTGAATTAATTTTCATTACCATTTATTTCTCGTTTTCATTGAAATGGTAAATTAATTTTCATTTCTCGTTTTCTATATGTTGCAAAACTAGTAAACTGTCTGTGCATTTATTTGAAAACTAGAACTGCATATAGACAATAAGGGTTAGGAAGCCATCATACTTTACTTAAAGCGCAAATTAGTGAATCCATCATGCTTTTACTTAAAGTGCAAATTAGTAAATCTTTCGCTTTCAAATGGTAAAGAACCATTAACTTTTGAAATTATTATTTTATCGTTAATCAAGCAAAGTAAGAAAAAGTTCTATAAAAGTCACTTCAATTGAAAATCTCAAAAGTCAGCGAAGTATGTGCAATTTATATGGGTTAAATGACTAATTCATCATAATAACTTGCAAAGTAAGTTATCAAGTTAAAAAAAATTTCAGTCAACTTATCAAGTACTTAAAAATTTGCAAATTGGTTATTATCGTCGGTTCCATTAAAACTCTAACGAAAAATGTTGTAGATGCTTATGGATAGATACAAGTGAGCGAATATCTAAAAATACAAAGTTTTTTTTCGATATTAATGATTTGTACCAAATGTGTAAATTTTTCAAATATTTAATTTTTTTTTGAATCATTATACTTTAGTTATATTTAAATCCGTACATACCATTTTAATCCATATACTTATAAATCAATACAAATGAATAAATATCTATATATCGCGTTTTTTTCATTAAAAGTGTAATTTTTTTAATGTTAAATATTTTTTCGGGTGATTATAATTTGGTTAAATTTAGAATTGAACATACCATATATTTTATATGCTAATAAATTGATAAAAGCAAACTAATATTTAAAGTTATCATGTTTTTCAATCCATTTTTTCCTATATTAATATATGATACCAGAAATGTAAATTTTCTTGAATATTGATTTTTTTGAAAGATTACAATTTAAATTTAAAAACCATAATCTTTTTCAAAAGAAAATTTTAATTTTGTTTTATAATTTTTGAATGTAATTTTTTTTCCAGTTAGTGATCTAACTGAAAATTAGCACATAGTTTAGTGATGAATTAGTCTATGAAGTTTAGGTTCTGATGTATACGCTGACATGGCGCTTACGTTGCAACTGATGTGGCAAAACTTAACGGTTCTCCGTTAATAGTAAACACATTTTAACGGTCGTGCAAGTGTGTTGAAGTTCAATATTATTATTACAAGTAAATTCTAACTTCATGATGCGATTAAAAGTCTTTTTAACTTGATGACTCAGTTGTAAGTTACTACTGACTACACTACAGTGATGAAATAGTCATTTTATCCCGGTTTATATTTTGTAACTTTTTGCAAACAAAATATATACATTAATTTGAATTTTCAATTTAGGTTGGTTTCCATACAATTTAACCCAATCAAAAATAAAACATTATATCCTTATGTATAATAAGCGCAAGTGAGATATTATTCAAAACTCTGATCCTGGTAGTTTGGTCCTCATTATTGCCAAAATAATCTAAATAATCTCAATCGTTGGATCTAATATTTTTAAAAATAGACGATCAAGATTATACCATATAAAAATAGAATTTATTTTCTAAAAAGGATATAAGTTAATTATAACTATTACATATTAAAATAATAAGGATCGTTAGATTTTCAAATAGATAAATATATAAGAATTATTGGATCGAATATGAAAAAATGTATTTGGTTGTTAATTGAGTTATATTAAAAATACTCAAAACATATATCTTGATAATTTAAACCAAAAACATGAAAATTTCCTAAATCAAATAGAATTTTAAAAGTAAAAATTTCAACTTTCTTCTATCTTTAGTTTTTGTTTAGTTTTAATTGTAAAAAATTTGTTAAACCATCACTAAATTAAAGATTATTTTGTCAGATCTTAAAATAGATAGATGAAAACCGTTGAATATAATATTAAAAAGTGTATTTGCTTGTTAGTAGAATTATACTCCCTCCGTCCCACTCAGTTCTATACATTCTTTTTCAAAAAAAGTATTTTGATAATTTAAACCAAATATAAATAAATTTCCTAAGTTGAATAAAAATCCTTAATGTAAAAATTTGTCACTTTCTTTTTCTCCTCTTCCGTTGTAGTTATTTTAGGATATTTTCAATCGGAAAAGAATAGTTAAACCATCACTAAATTTAGTATTCTTTTGTGAGTTTCGTGTGTACCGTAAAACGTTCAAATCTGATTTTTAGAACTCAAGATATAGTACATATAGTTAATTGATCTTCCAAAATCTAATAAATAAAGTCCAAAAATTAATAACATAAAAATATTTAAAAAATACAAATTAAGATAATTATAGATATAAAAAAAAGAGTCGTGTGTTACATGAGATCTTATCCAAAATTTTGGTTCATGTATCGTCAAACTAATAAGGACCGTTGATTTTAAAATTAGATAAATAATAACCGTTAGATCTAATATTAAAAATTCTATTTAATTGTTATTAGAATTATAATCAAATACTAAAAAGTGAATTTTAATAATATAAACAAAAAATGAGTGGCGCTAGTACATAATGGGCCTATAGCGTCGGTCAAAAAGAGCTATAGCGTCGGTCAAAAAGTGTAGTATATGTATGGGACACTATAGGTATATGCCTATAGCGTCGGTCAAAACAGCGTCGCTAAAACCTCTTTGGCGTCGGTTAAACAACCAACGCAGAATACAATAACCGACGCTATTGGTACTGACATTAGCGTCGGTTGTCTGGAATGCCGACACTATTGGTACTGACATTAGCGTCAGTTGTCTGGAATGCCGACGCTATTGGTACTGACATTAGTGTCGGTCATATAGAACGTCGACGCTTTTGGTTGATCCCTGTAGCGTCGGTTATCCGGATAACCGACGTTAAAGGCTGATACCTTTTAGCGTCGGTTGTCTTAAATACCGACGCATTAAGTGTAACACAATAGCGTCGCATAGAATTAACCGACGCCGAAAGTCTTAAAAAATTAAAAAATCCTGGTCATTTTTGTATATTATTGAACCTAATTTATTAGTATAAATTTCAACCTGCTTCACACTTAAATACAATGGTACAACCACGTTAACAAACATGAACTAGAGAAAATAAAATTATAACACAAATTTGATTGAAATAAATTTAAAAGATTATTGCTAATATACAATTTGGAATAAACAACACATGAGTTCAAAATACTAATAGAAATTCTTTCTAGTTTGATTTACAAAATCAAGTTTTTAAATTTGATTTTGACTTGAATTTTGACCGCCGTGGACCTGCTTTGCTTGGCTCTTTTTTCTTGCTTGGCTCTTTTTTCTTGCTTGTCCACGAGAAGACTTTAATCTTGGTGCTGCTCCGTGGGTTATTACTGCAGAAATAGTTAATGTTGGTCAACTCTATAACAGAAAGCAATCATTACGGAGCAATCAGAAACCTTATTTCGTAAAGTATGCATGGGAGATCCTTCAATTAACCTGAGGAAACTACGAAGAAACCAACATTATTTAAGTAAAAAAAATAAATAAGCGGAGGAATTTAAATGTATATTTCAAGTAGGTTATACCTGAACCTCGGTGTGAATAATGAGAAATTCTTTTCTATTATTCCTCGGTCCACCTTGTGGTGTGTATAATTTAAATGCCCTGTGAAATAAGTAAATATACGTCATAATTCACATAAATAAATAGATAGCATTTTATTAATTCGAAATAAATAAATGATCAAAGCTCGGTGGATGAAAATCATTATTGCTCTTTTATTGATATTTTATTAGTAGTTATAATTCACTCTATTTCCAGTAAGAAAACATGGATTATTCATATCCACCTAATAACTCAAACAGCTTCCTAGAATTGAGTCCTTGATAGAGGTATCATATTGTATGAACAACAATTAAAATTCGATAATTAATCGTAAAATAAAATCAAATAACAAAAAATTACTTAAAATCATACTACACATTCTCCGGACAACAAATAGATGTTCTACAGGTAAAATTTGCTATTCGTGATTATGTAAAATTTCTGTGGAGGGAAGTTATGTGTATTTCTGTAGAAGTATAGGGAAGTACAAATACTTGTTCACAGGTATTTAACCTCATCCAAAGTTTATATGTACTTGCATTATGTAAATTTTGCTTTTACTTGTTTCATTTTCACAAGGCTAAAGTAGCAGGTTTTTTTATGTGTCTTTTACTAAGGCTTGTCTTTCCTTATTACAGGTCCCGAGGCCTCAATTGCTGAATTAACCGATTTTATTACTGCTACTCAAATGGCCAAGGGAGATGATGTTTTTTATAAGGAGCTTCCTGATGAAAGCAAGGTGCTTCAAATTTATCAGATCACTTTTGTCATTATTTGTCTCGTGTCATTGTCTGTTAATTCATAATATCGAAGATTCCTTGTTTCTTTTCTTGAAAATGGCAGAAGAAGAGGAAGCTTTATGAGTTAGAAGTGCTCAAAAAGAAAAAAAGGGAAATGGGGACTTATGTTGCTGCTGAAGACGATCCTATCCGTCTTCCAATACCAATGGTTGGCTATGGAGTCCCTACAGCAGAAGGGAGTATAGTGATTCACAGAAACCTTCCGGAGGCAGCAATTGGGCCTCCTTATTTCTACTATGAGAATGTAGCACTGGCTCCAAAAGGAGTTTAGGACACCATTTCTCGATTTTTGTATGATGTTCAGCCAGAATTTGCTGGAATGTTACTGAGAGTATCATTGTACAATAGATGTATTACTCAGACATTGGTAAAAATCATGTTCGAGTTCCTAATCCTGCCTTAATATTCTTTCTTTCTCATTAAACCTTTACAAACTGTACACCTAAGATCTATTACTATATATAATAGGCCAACACAAGGGCAAAATTTGCCAATTAAATGACCGCGAAATTACTGTTTTACCCTTTTTTTTTGAAAAATAACAAAAATGCCACTTGTATATTACTATACAAAATTTTTTTAATAGATGTGTTAATACAGAGATTCGAACCTCCAACCTCCTTCCAAGATATTCATGGACTTAACCACTATGCTACAAGTCTTTTTGAGTTTATTTCAAAAAACTTATTAGATAACCCACGTCTTTTATCTCTTATATTATTTTTTTTTATTTTGATGATTGAATAAATAAAATGTTGGTTTGAATTATTTATATAAATTTGTTTTTCTTTTTTCCTTTTTAGCAAAATTACCGTTTTACCTTTTTTTTTGAAAAATAACAAAAATGTCACTCGTATATTATTATACAATTTAGTTTTAATAGATGTGTTACTACAAAGATTCGAACCTCCAACCTCCTTCCAAGATATCCATGGGCTTAACCACTATGATACATGTCTTTTTGAGTTTATTTCAAAAAACTTATTAGATAACCCACGTCTTTTATCTCTTATATTATTATTTTTTACTTTGATGTTTGAATAAATAAAATGTTGGTTTGAATTATTTATATAAATTTGTTTTTCTTTTTTCCTTTTCATGTCACTCGTATATTTTTATACAATTTGTTTTTAATAGATGTGTTACTACAAAGATTCGAACCTCCAACCTCCTTCCAAGATATCCATGGGCAACCAGTATGCTACATGCCTTTTTGAGTTTATTTCAAAAAACTTATTAGATAACCCACGTCTTTTATCTCTTATATTATTTTTTTTTGCTTTGATGTTTGAATAAATAAAATGTTGGTTTGAATTATTTACATAAATTTGTTTTTCTTTTTTCCTTTTCGTAATTTTATATATCTATATATTCAATCACTATATATTATTGCAGTTGTATGTTTTCAATTTAATATATATTAATTATGTTGATTATAATTCATAATTTATATTATACTTTATTTGAATTAAATTAATTATTCATGCATAAAATATACTATTAAAATTCGATCTAATATAAGAAATATTATACACATTATATCTCTCATTATTAGTTATTTCTATAATTTTTAAACTAAGAACATTAGCATTCAAATTATACAAAAAATTCGTCTACCTACTATGTTCGTCGCATCCATTTCTTAACAATTTTCTTTTCCAGAATGTATTGTTCATTTGTTAACATTTTCTAAAGTAACATGTCATTCTTTATTAACTTATCTATATTTTTTTTCACCTTTCTAACCCCTTCCCCTTCAACCCCAGTGACGTTCGTGTCAAAAATCGGGGTGAGTTTTTAAAATATAGGATATTACATAGTATATAATAACATAATGATCAGTCAGACTGTTAGTAGACGATAAAGTTTGGGAAAATTGAAAATTACAAGTTTTGAAAATAGAATTTCAAATTGTATTCCAAAAATTATTGTACGATGTTAAAAAAAAGTATAATCTTTCATGATAATAATAGAACTTTATAGAATACATTAAATTGATTCGTAATGTCATATAATCATTTTGATAAAATGAAATTCTAAATAGGGTTTGTGGGTCCTCGACGACATCCTCTACAACATACAACTGTAATAAAATTCAGTGATTGAATATATAGGTATATAAAATTATAAAAAGAAGCCTCCGGGCCTGTAGATGAGTTGGTGAGAGCACTGGTTATTGACCAAAGCATTCAAGGTTTGATTCATGGGAGCGTGGGGAATTCTTCCTGCACTCTAGGGTCTGGCGTGATACCGGTTGGGGTGTCCGGAAAATAAAAGTTTTGACCAAAATTACGAAAAGATGAAAAGAAAAAATGATTTATATAAATAATACAAACCAATATTTTATTTATTTAAATATCAAAGTAAAAATAATATAAGAGAAGAGAAGAAAGACGTGGATTATCTAATAAATTTTTTGAAGTAAACTCAAACAGGCATGTAGAATAGTGGTTAAACCCATGAACATTTTAGAAGGAGGTTGGAGGTTTGTTTCTTTGTACTAACAACTATTAATATATTTTTGCATAATAATATACTAGCTTAAAACCCGTGCGATGCACAGATTATTATTAATAATTATTATTTTTATTATTTATGTTTTAATATTTTATTAATTTGCATTTGCTAAAAAACATACGTACACGTGTTCAACTTTTTTAAATAATTAAAAGTATTAAAATAGATTTTAAAATAAATTAATAACTGTTTGTCCGTGATAGTTTTGGAAAAGGAGGGGTCTTAGTAAAGAAAAATAGAAAAAGTAACGTGTTTTAGCTGAAAATGTAAGTGCCCGTAATTAAAAAATATTTAAATATATTTCAAAATAAATAAGTAAAGATTTGCCCAGGATATTTTTGGAAAATGAGAGATTTTAGTAAGGAAAAATAGAAAGAGTAGCATGTTTTAGTTGAAAAAGGTAATTACCCGTGATTTGTTTTAGAAAAAGAGAGGATTTTGTTAGAAAAAATAGAAAAGACAATGTATTTTAGCTGAAAAGGTAGTTGCTTATAAAAATGTTATTATTTAATAATAATTTCTTTAGAAAATAAAAAAATAGAAAAATAACACGTTTTAGCTTAAAAAAGTGCTCATAATTAAAAATATTAAAATAGATTTTAAAATAAATAATTAAGGGTTTGTCTGTGATATTTTTGGAAAATGAAGGGTTTTAGTAAAGAAAAATAGAAAGAGTAACATGTTTTTGTTAAAAAAGATAATCGCCCGTGTTTTTTTTTATAAAAAAAAGAGGATTTTGTTAGAAAACAAATAAAAAAGGTAATGCATTTTAGCTCAAAAGGTAATTGATTATAAATAATGTTATTATTTAGTGATAGTTTTAAAAAAAATAAGTAAGGGGTAATTAAGTAAAATCACAAGTACCGACCGTCCATCCGTCCGTCCGTCCGACTACCAAACTTTTAATATTTTGTCTTTAATAATATAGCTTAAAACCTGTGCGATGCACATATTAGTTTTAATAATTGTTAATTTTATTATTTATTATTTATATTTTATTAATTGTATTTATTAAAAAAAAATAAGAAGACGTGTTAAACATTTTTAAATAATTAAAAGTATTAAAATAGATTTTTAAATAAATAAGTAACAGTTTGCTTGTGATATTTTGGAAAAAGAGGGGCTTTAGTAAGAAATATAGAAAGTAACATGTTTTCGTTGAATTTTAAAATATAAAAGTAATGATTTGCATGTGATTAATAATTATAATATTATTATTTTATTTTATTAAATAGAACTATTCGCGATATTTTTGAAAAATGAGAGGTTTTATTTAGGAAAAATAGAAAAGTAGAAATTTTAGTTAGAAAATATAAAAAAAATATATATATACTTTGGCTAAAAATGGTAATGGGTTAGTTATTAGCAATTATACATTATTATGTTATTTTATTAAATGAAACTGTCTGCGATATTTTTGGAAAATGAGATGTTTTAGTTAGAAAAAATAGAAAAGATATTATATATAATAATTTTAATATTTTATCTAACGGTTCTCATCGATTTAATCAGAGATATCTAACGGTTATGAATGGAGTGACCAGACTACAAAAACTTTCATGACCAGACTACAAAACTTTCAATGTTTCGTCTTTAATATAATAGTATAGATGAGTGACATTTTTGTGACGACCATTTAATTGGAAATTTTTGCCCTTGTGTTGAGGTTTAATATATAGTAATAAATTGGATTAAAATGTGTAACTGTAAAACGATATTCCAAACACATTCTTAATGCATTTACTAAGTGTGTTAATATAAATTAATATAAATATGAACACATGATAGGAGTGCAGAATCAGTTCCCAAGTAAAAAACCAAAAACAAATAGGTGACATGAATACTCCAAACTGTAATAGGTGTTCATCTCTCAAGGTGTTTATCACAAACTTGGGTGATGTGAGGGTGTGCAAAGATGCGTCGGCCTTCAGCTTCTTTTTAAAATCCTCTATCTCATTCATGCATGTTCGATTATATTACAATAACATTGCATGCATATAACCTATTCATAACCTAGATTGCAAAAAAAAAAAAAAAAACAATCAAACTATTATTTCTGTGACACACAAAACACAGGTAAACCTGCTTATAATGACAAGAAGAACAATAGTACATTCATGCTTCAAATTCTACATTATTTCAATCTGGTCTCAAAATCAATAATAGTCACTACAAACAAGTCTTAGAACCTTGGCATAGTTACGTTTGTGATTCAAAGTAATTACACTATTCGTCAAAAAAATTCTTTACTCCTCACTATGCATGAACCATAATTCTCATTTTACGCTCTCAAACTTAAGACTACACAATCCTTAATCTAATAAATCGATCACGACCAACTTTTTCACGATAAAAATTATTGACATCTCTATGCAGGCCCGTGCCTTGCACGGGCTGTTACGCTAGTTATAATAATATAACAAACTAATTGTTTAATGGAATTACTCATAAACTCATTACACACAAATACATACACACATATACAAATTATACACACACAAGCGGACATACTCAAATCCAAGTTCACCCAAATACATAAATAATTGAAGAATACCTGCAGATAGTTGAATCCCAAAATTGAGTTGAATCAAATCCAGCAAACCCTAATCGAATATCATAGGCAGAGTAAGAGGCCAGAGGCGAAAGTACAGAGGCGAACCCTAATCTAAATATATTGAGAGTCGAGTTGAGGGGGGAAGGGTGAAGGGGGGAGATAGTTCGACTAGAATAATTAGATCCTTGGAACAAAACCCCTGCCCATTACAAGTTACAACCCCTTATTTCATAATTAAAAATTAAATTCAAAAAAATAATTTCATAATAAATATAAAATTTCTTAATTTTAAAAAGGGTGAAGAAATTTAACATATTTAAGTTAAAATAATAATATATTTTTTATGTTAATATATAGTAATTACACAATATATAAAAACACTGTTTATGTTACTTAATTAAATAAATTTTTATATAAAAATAACTTTTTATTTTTATCATCGATCAAAATATTAAAAAATTATTTACAAAACATATATGTATAAAATTATTAATTTTAATATTTTTGAATATCAATCTTATTTGTATAATTACATAATATAGAATATTATATTATTTGTACAATATTACTTTATTTAGCAAATTTTCATGTAGATGCTACAACGTCACTTAAAACACGCAAAAAACCTTTAGACGTCGGTTCTAAGCTACCAGACACTATAAAGGATACACTATTGCAACGGTTTTCTGACAACCGACACAAAAAATACCTTTTAGACGTCGGCATTTTAAAAGCCGACACCTAAAAGGTATTTTTTGCGTTGGTTAATGTAAAACACCGACGCCATTGGCAGTCAATATGTGTCGGTTATTGTTAGAACCAACGCCATAGGAACGAATAGGTGACGGTTTTCTGATTAACTGACGCTAAAAGTGCGACGCTATAGATCAGTTCTGTACTGGTGTGGGTTTCTAAGTTGAATAGAATTTTCATTATAAAAATTAATAACTTTATTTTTCTATTCGGGTTCCTGAGTAATTTCAGTTAAATAATCATGACTGAATCATCATTAAATTTAAAAAAAAATTAATTAATATAACTATAATTTTTAAAAAATAATTATGCATTGCACGAGTTATAAGCTAATATCTATAATTGTTAATCCCAAATCACCTAACAGAATTGTAGAAAGGGGGGGGGTTTGAATACAATTCTAGATATTTGAAACTTTAAAACAACTTTCTAAAATAAAAACTGAACTGAAATAAAAGCACAAACAACTTTAAAATTTCAGTTGGATGTTTTGAGGATCCAACTGAGATAATATTTATTGCGGAAATAATCTGTGTTACACAAGTATCACAGCTGCTCAGTTCTTGATACAAAGTGAGAGTGCTCTTGAAAAAACTAATACAAACTATTTTATCTCACTCACTTCTATATTTAAAATGAACTGCTACACTTGGTTATATAACCCAAGTTTACAATGCTATTTTTGGCTACTTTAAAATAATCTAAAGTAACTTTCAGTAGCTTGCTTTTCATCCCTTTTGTCCAATGGTCCTTGGAGATCTTGGCTTTTGTCTTCATGCTTATTATGATCACTCCCAAGAACCTAATTGGAAATTGGAATGTTTCCTTATTTCCAGTAACCATTTTGATGGCTTCCAATGCAAAGTACACTACCATATCTCCCTTTTGATCTGTCAGATAACTGTCACTATCACTTTGTCAACTATTCAGAAAAGCAATAATGATTCATTGATAGTAGAGAGATGTGTTTCATTGATAGCTTTATTCTTTATTTCGTTGATGGTATAATCCTCGTTTCGTTGATAGAGTAATCTTCATTCCGTTGATAGAGCAATCTTCATTCCGTTGACATGTCTTCACTTAGGCAAAATTACAAGGCATGATATATTTACAATTCACCAACCTATTTTGCCTATCTAGTACTTAGTCAACATGACTTAGAAAACCTATCTAATACCTACAACAAAATGCATATCAAACTATGAAGCATTGTACAGTGCAATTGCTACATCACTCATTTCGTTGATGAGCTTCCTGTCAACGAAAGCTGCAAAGTATGCCATTCCGTTGACAGTTACAAAATGACTTAATACAAAATCTACTAAATGTTTTATGATTATCATCAAGAACAACATATTCCTAACAATCTCCCCTAATTTATGACTGATAGAATAACAGCCATAAATCAAGAGCCTTGATGATAACAAAAACACTCATACAAATTAAAAATGATAAAAGTAGAAATTGCATTGAGCTTCATTGAATTTTAATTGAAATACAAAGTAGAAAATCTTACAAAACAAGTGCACAGAGTTGCTCCTCTAGTCTGATCAGATTTTTCATCTTGGCCTCTGTGGTCTCGTTTTCTTCCCTTTTCTTGCATTGTTCTCCTCAATCTGAGCTTGAAGTCTTCTGTAGAAAATCTTCTCTTCTTCATCTTGATTCCCCAACTTGGATTGCATTAATCTCAGAGTTTCATTGGATGCCTTTTCCATTTGGTCTTCTATTCTGAAGAATCTTCTACAGTTGTCCTTGTCTTTGAATTCTATCATCCAAAAAGGTTGGAGATGAATTTTCTTTCCTGTTTGAGGGACCTTCAATACTCTGGGAAGTGCACCAGGCTTGTTCTAGCTAGCTTTGATTTGGCAAATTTTGGAGACAACATCAGACTTGGCTGTTTTGGTAAAACCAAAATCTTTCTTCAGACATTTGAACACAGATAGCAGTGTCTGATAGTCTTCTCCCAGAATTCTGTGTAGAGGCCAAATCTGTTCTCTCCCACCCTTGTAGACAAACACCAATCTCTCTGGTAGTTTGTAAGAAGCTGTTATTCCTCTCACTTCAACCAGGTCATCAAGATTAATATGTAGGTCAGACTCCTCCCTGATATCAGCAATGTAGATGAAGTCTTCTAGGTTGGTAGGGGGTTTTTCAGCTTGTGGTCTCCTTACAAAAATTGGCTTAGCCTTGGCAGCCCTCTGCTTAGATTTCTTCTTTGGATCCATTTCAAAGAGGAATTTTGGAAAGTTGGCCTCATCAAACTCAATTGGCTCTTCCTAATTTGGCTCAATTGGCTGATCATGGAAATTTACTGGATGTTTAGGATCACAGGCTAACTTTATCTCAGAAACGGGATCAGGAATTGTTGGAGTTGCAATAGGTGCAGAAGAGTCTATTGCATTGCTCTGAGAGTCATCATTCTCAAAAGCTATGATTCTCTTAACTCTTTCCTTGGGTTGCCTTATGCTCTTCTTTGTACTCCTTTCCTCTTTGGCTCTTTCCTCTTGCTGTCTTTCTTCTTCATCTAGAGATTGAGCAACTGCAAGGGCTTGCATAGCTGCTCTTTCTGACTCCTCAGCCTTAGCTTCAGCAAAATTTGGGTGACCATCCCAAACACAAATTTCCTTTCCATTTCTGTAGACAATTGCTCTTTGCTTCCTTATCTCAGGATTATTGCTTTCCTTGCATTTTGTGATAAGTAGTCCAAGAAGCTTGAGCTCATCTGGATAGGGTGAAGGATAGAAAGTCCTTGCTATATTTTTGCCTTTGGTTTAGCAGGAGACTTGGGAGATAGGCTTCCTTGAAATGTAGCTTGTTCCACATCCCTAATGCATGAAGTTTGTCCTTTTTCTTTCCTTGGACCTTGAGTGACTCCATGTAGAAGGGGCTTTACCTCATAGAAATAATTGGTCTGTGGCTCCCATTCCGTTGATGCTAAAACCATGGCATTCGTTGATGGTGTTGTAGAAGTAGCTTGATCCGTTGATGGATTTGAATTCTTTGCAATTTCAGCTATCTTCTTGACTCTTGCATCTATGCTGGACCAGTGGTCTTTTATTTGTTCAGCAAGTTGTAGCCTCATAGATGCTTGCTTGATCAAGTCAATACCATCCAGTTTATCCTTTCCTGACTCCCACATAGCTAGCGGCTCCTTTGGCAGGGAAATGGCTGGGACCATAACCTTTGTGATTTGAATGTCTAGCTCCTTAGATTTCTCCCCCTTTTTATTATCATCAAAAGGGATGACTGGGAGTCCTTGAGCTGCCACTAGCTGGGCTAAAATTTGGGTTTGCTTCTCCTGTTCCCTTTACATGTGAGATAAAGTAGCTTCCACCTTGTCCACTCTAGAAGAGAGAGTCTTCAAGGAGGTAGCCACCTCAGGTTCCTTAGAGAAAAACCTGTTCATCTTGGACACAGTGAGAAGAGGAAGCTTTTCATCTAGCCTCCTGTCAGTAGCATCCTTAAGATTTCTAATGGAGTCCTTGATTTCTATAGCTTCAATCCTTGTTTGCATCATCTGTAGCCTTTGGATTTCCAGTGAATCCATAATAGCCTTGTAGAATTTCTTGTCATTGGCATTTGCAGACTCATGAGCCAGATAGGCCTCATTGTACTGCCTTGTGATTGCAGTATCCAGGGTGAGTCTTCCTTGCATATCTTGAGAAATCTAGTTTGGTGTAGGGGGCACCACAGAAGTCCCAGTCTGTGAAGTGATGGCCACCTGTAGATTGTCACCAAAACTGTCATCATCATCAAAAAATCAAACTCACCACTGGCTGCAGCTCCTGGAGACAGATTGGTGATTGCATCCTTTGCTCTTTGCATAGATGTAGTTGTATGGATTAGGTTGAAAGACCTTTCTGCCTCCACATTGCCCTGTTGAGCCATAACTTGATAGGCTGGCACATGATGAGTAAAGGTCTTAGGATCCAGGGAAATACTATCCAGAGTTTGTTGATAATGCTCTTGGAAAGTAAGGTCCCTTTCTCCCTCATGAACCTCCATTAACTCAGTTGCAATGGCTGCTTCCTCCCTTATAGCTCCTGTAGTCCCTTCTCTCTCTCCACTCTTTTCTTGCATCATGGGCTCCCCATGGCTCACACCTCTCACACCCTCACCTTCACCTACTAAGGTGGAACCCTCAGCCTATCCTTTTGCCTGATTGGAAGAAATAGTCAGCCTCTCACTCTCAGCCTCTCCTTTTTCCTGGCTGCAAGCCAGCCTCTCAGTTTCACTCCCTCTCATTCCTAGAAGTGTTTCAACTACCACTAGATCATCTGCACTAGTTGTGGAAACAACTTGATTTTCAATAAGAGGTGCAGAATGAACTATCAACGGAATGGTAGTTTGAACTGTCAACGGTATGGATACCGTTGATGGAGAAACACTTGTCAACGAAAGAGACTGTTTCGTTGATGAAGTCAAGAAAGCACTTTGAGAAAGTGAGATTATAGTAGAATCTGTGGTGATTGATTTTAAAGAGTGTTCCACAGATCCTCTTGTAACTTCAGAAAAGGATGATTGGTGGCCCAACAAATCACTTAACAAGTGATGACCACCAATTTCAGAGTGGGGCTTCTCCAAGAAAAGAGTTGGAGAATCAGGAATAGATGAATGGATCATATCCACATCTAATGACTGAGTTGGAGAATTTTGTGAAGTTGGTTCAAGATTGATGTTTAAAGAATGGGACTGTAACCCCAGAGTAATGATATGGGTTACATCAAACTGAATTTGAGATACTGGAAGTGTTGCTTCCAGTGTGTGTGCACTCTGTGAAACCTGGGATTTTTGTTTCACTCTCCTTTGGTATTGGGAAATTGTAGAATGTGGGCTTGAAGTGTCCCTTACCCTCTTGGAGTGTGCTCTTGGAGGAGAGCTTGTTTCAATAATTACATCCTTTTGGGAGGATGCAACTAGACTTGTGCTTAAATCCATATTACTCATTGTGCCTTGTTGGGAAGACACAATGGGGCTAGACTGGATCTCACTCATCTCTCCTTCCTTATCCTTAGGGTTTCTTTTATGTTCACCCCTTCCCTCACCTCTCACAACACCTACATCACTCCCCTTTGGTTGTGTAGTGGATTTTACAACAGGTGCCTTTTGAGAAGCACCTGAGGTTGGCTTGGAAGATTTCTTTGATTTTGGTTTTGCTGCTGGGGCAGGAGCCTATTGGGTCACAACTACAGACTCCATAGCAACAGGGTTGGGTGAAACAGTAGAAGTAACAGCTATACTAGCAGGGATAGTAGTAGTTACCTCAATTATTGGCAGATACACCACTGGGACATCACCATTGTGGTTCGGCCTCAGTATGTCTGTCAAGACCCTCTTCTCTTACACAAAGCAATCAAACCTGGAAACAGGGTTAGTGATAACCAATGGTGCTAGACTAACATGGTTAGCCAACATCATCAGAAATCTTGCATAATAGATATTTTTCTTCCTATTTGCCTTATCACCGAACTTAGCACCAATTTCATACATAAGTTGGGTGCTAAAGTTGTAATATATATCATTTAGGAGCATGGTAAATAGAATTAACATAGAGTTAGTTAATGCATCAAAATTACTAATTTTACCAGAAAAGACCTTGATGAATGCATCAGCTAAATAACTATATTCCCTAACCAAACCTCTCCTAATTATTTTACCCAGATTATCAGTAGGCAAAGAGGAGTTTATGGAATTTAGCATGTTAATCATTTCAGTATATGTAGGCAAAGCAGAGCAATTATTTTCAGGAAGGTGTAAGCATTCTTGCAACACATCAGAATTGACTATGTACTCATTACCTTGAATGGTGAATTGCAAAGTGCAATTTGTCCCACTGTAATCACACGAGGTCCAAATCTCCTCGATTATCTCATTGTAGAGTGGAGTTGAGTGAAACATTGCGTAGCTCAGTTTGCAGTTCATCATGAAATCCATCATTTTGAAAAAGAGTCTGTTCAGGCTTTCCTTGACAACAAAAGGGATGGAGTTGTTCTTCTCATAGATGAACCCTCCAGCTGACATGAGTTTTACTATTGGTGCCATTGTTGAGTGAGAAAAATCTTGAACTTGGATTTGCTTTGAGAGAGAAGAAGTAAGAAAACCTTTGGAAATTTTGAGAGCAGGTAGAAAAGAATTAAAGAAAACAAAAATTTCTTAAATACTCCCCCAAAATTTCTCAACAATTAAGTCCAATAATAAATATAAATTACTGGATTGGCTTAAAAATGTAACCGTTACAATTAAAATATTACCATGATTTATACTTACAGGTGTGTATGCATAGATCGTGGTAAAAGACGTGACAATTTTCAACGGTTCAGATTAATAGCGCTATATCAACGAATCAGAATTGGGCGTTTAAGGTCCCGTCTATTTCGTTGATAAAGCTGCGTTTCGTTGATATAAGAGAGCTATCAACGAAACACCCAGAAAAATGCTAAGACTGTCAACGAAATGGTGTGTTTCGTTGACATAGTAATTTTGACTTAGACAAAATTGCACTTTTTCCTGAGAAAATTAATTCACAGAAAAACATAGCAAGATTCTGGCTGCTTTATAACTTTCAAAAATCTCAGAAATAATTAAGAGAAATTTAGCATACCTAGCTCACTTACTAATCTTGAGAATGTAGATTCATCAAGTGGCTTGGTAAAGATGTCTGTAAGTTGTTGTTCACTTGGAACAAAATGTAACTCCACAGTACCATTCATAACATGTTCTCTAATGAAATGATACTTGATGTCAATGTGCTTGGTCCTTGAATGCTGCACTGGATTCTCAGTAATGGCAATGGCACTAGTGTTGTCACAGAAGATAGGAATTTTCTCAACTCTTAATCCATAATCAAGTAGTTGATTTTTCATCCATAAAATCCGTGCACAACAACTTCCAGCTGCAATATACTCAGCCTCAGCTGTGGAGGTAGAAACTGAGTTTTGTTTCTTGCTGAACCATGATACAAGCTTGTTTCCTAGGAATTGACAGGTGCCTGTTGTGCTTTTCCTGTCAATTTTACATCCTGCATAATCTGCATCTGAATAACCAATTAGTTCAAAGCCAGATTCTCTAGGATACCAAATGCCAAGGTATGGTGTTCCTTTGAGATATCTGAAAATTCTCTTAATAGCAACTAAATGGGATTCCCTAGGATCAGCCTGAAATCTAGCACATAGACATGTAGCAAACATAATATCAGGTCTACTAGCTGTTAAATATAAAAGTGAGCCTACCATGCCTCTGTAACTTGAAATGTCCACAGATTTTTCCTTAGTATTGAATTCAAGTTTGGTGGCAGTAGGCATGGGAGTTTTGGCAGGGGAGAATTCCATTAAGTTAAATTTCTTTAACAAATCATGAATATATTTTGTTTGACTAATGAAAATGCCTTCATTAACTTGCTTCACTTGGAGACCAAGAAAGTAAGTTAATTCTCCCATCATGCTCATTTCATATTTACTCTGCATAAGCTTGGCAAACTTTTGACAAAGTTTTACATCTGTAGACCCAAAGATTATGTCATCTACATAAATTTGAACAAGTATAGTAGAGCCATTCACAATCCTATGAAAAAGAGTTTTATCTACAGTACCTCTAGTGAAGTGATTCTCAAGGAGGAACTGTGAAAGTGTGTCATACCAGGCTCTAGGTGCTTGTTTCAAACCATTGAGTGCTTTAAGGAGGAAGTACACATACTTTGGAAAATCATCATCTTCAAAACCAGGAGGTTGACTCACATACACCTCCTCTTCCAATTCCTCATTCAGAAAAGCACTCTTCACATCCATTTGATAGACCTTGAAATTGGCATGGGCTGCATAGGCTAGGAAAATCCTTATTGCTTCTAGTCTTGCAACAGGAGCAAAGGTTTCATCAAAATCAATTCCCTCTTCCTGTGAATAGCCCTTTGCAACCAATCTAGCTTTGTTCCTTGTGACTATGCCATTTTCATCCATCTTGTTTCTGAACACCCATTTTGTGCCTATAACACTCATGTCCTTAGGCTTGGGCACCAGCTTCCAAACTTTGTTTCTCTCAAATTGGTTTAGCTCCTCTTGCATAGCTAAAACCCAATCTGGATCTAGAAGTGCATCCTCAACTTTCTTTGGCTCATCTTGAGACAGAAAGCTACTATATAAACATTCCTCTTGAGTTGCTCTTCTAGTTTGGACTTTTGAAGAAACATCACCTATAATGAGTTCAAAGGGATGATCTTTAGTCCATTTCCTTGAGGGAGGTAGATTTGCTCTTGAAGAAGTAGCTTCATGATCATGGTTGCCTTGATTGGATATTTGTCCTTGAGAAACTCCCCCTGAGTTTGTTGTCCCTAAATGATCACTTCTAGAGGCATTTCCATGACTGTCAACGAAACGCTCATTCTGACTGTCAACAAATCCTTCATCATGACTGTCAACGAAATGACCATTTGGTCTGCTAGCAGCTATTCTTTTCAATCTCAATGCAGCAATTTCATCTTCACTGCTGCTTTCATCTGTGCTAGATACAATAACTTCAGGCTATTTCTCTATAGCCTTGACATGATTCACTTGATCTCCTTCCCCGTTCTCAAAAGAAAGACTTTCATGGAAACCTTCATCACAGAGACCTTGAATTTTGAGATCATCAAAAACAACATGTACAGATTCCATAACAATGTTGGTTATGAGATTATAGACTCTGTAAGCTTTCCCTGCTGCATATCCCACAAATATTGCTTCATCTGCCTTTGCTTCAAATTTCCCCAAATGCTCAGCTTGATTTCTCAAAACAAAACACTTGCATCCAAAGACATGAAGAAAATCCAACAGTGGCTTCTTTCTTTTGAGTAGTTGATAAGGGGTCATTCCCTTGGCCTGATTAATCAAAGAAATATTTTGAGTGAAGCAAGCTGTGTTAACTGCCTCAGCCCAGAAATAAGTTGGTAACTTTGATTCATCTAGCATTGTCCTTGCATCTTCAATAAGTGTTCTGTAACGCCCCCAAATCCGGGGTCAAAGGATTTGGTCGTCACACTGCACTCTTAATCCAAACAACCTGTTCAATATAAAATCAACACAATACTAATAATAATAATAATATCTGTGACCCCAACTCTACCAAGAATCTTTAAAGGTTATAGTGCTAGAAACAAGAATCCAAATTTCATTACAACAATCTTTCTTCCTTACAACCATTCTCTTTACAAAAATTCTAATACACTAGTATAACTTCGATAAGAAGTATACCAGACAACTAATCTTATACAATATATTATTCAATAGAAAACATCTATATACAAAACCTCTCACTAGTTCCAAATGCTCTGGATCAGAACGTCTTTACGCTAATATCTTTCCCCATCTCTGATCATCTACGCGGACAACTCTCGCCAATACACCTTCTTTCTGGCAGGCTAAAATATATATAAATAAAACAAGTATGAGCGAATGAATTGCTCAGCAAGCGCATTATTAAATATAATACGAAAGGTTTCCAAAATAAACTTTGGATTTTCAAATAAACAAGCCTTTGGCTTAAACATTTGTAATCTCTAATATTTTCAAAACAAGTTTGGTAATTTACCACAATTTCTCATTCTTCTTCTCTCATTTGAATAGTTTAAAACACAAAAAGATTTATATTGGTCGCTACGGCGACCGAATCAACAATATCTACAATAGTAAGTAGAACATATGAAATAAATATAACTCATACGTCTTCAAGACCATAGTTTGTATAAAAATACTAGTTTTGAAGATAACAAATCTATTCACAACATTTTCTGAAACCAACAACTCTGGAAGGTTATAATAATCAAGGGGTAAGAATGAGCCAACACGCTCGGTCAAGGAATAAAGAACGCACTTCAAGGCTTCAACATGGTACCGACTAGATATGCGGTATGAATAAAACTCATCAAGTTAGATATCTCACGATTGACAATGGAATCAAGGAAGTGGATTTCGACTATTTGGAATCCAAATGTATTAAGAGTAAGTGATTTTAGCAAGATTGAAACCACTATTATTAATCAACGAACCAACAACTTCACGCAACGAATAAACCTGAGAATCAGGTCATAACTCATAAGAACAAAACATATGGATGTAACTCATCTCAGAAATAAGAACTTATTCTAGAATTGGATTTTCACATTTTATCAAATCAAAGGTTGTGCTGCTGGCCAGCCACGCAACAACCCCGGACTAGCTCATGCATAGTCCTCTACGGATCCAAGGCCAATCTGGGCCTAAATTACATCGACCATAAATGGCCCGACCAATAATTGGTCCATTTTTAAAAACATTCCAATTCTATTTTATATACGTCAGGTGTCAGAACCAATGACAACCTTACTTCGACAATCAGGTGTCGGAAGAATCGACAACCTTGATACAATAATTGCTGGAAAACTCACGTTCCAGGAAACAGTTCAATTATGAAGAATCAATAAAGGGATAGCAATATAATCTAGTATCGACGAGATCGACACAACAATGGGGAGGTGCACATGAAAAGTGACAATATAATAAGCATCGACGAGTTCGATGTAACAACTGGGATATAATGAAGAATAACAATGACATGCTCAACAAGATTGAATCTGATATGAAACGGGCATTATGATATCAACAGAATTTGTAACAACTCAATATAGAATAGGGTTCAAAGAACAGGCTCTAGATGGCCTCAACAGTTCAAATTATCACATCATGGAAGAATTAGTTAAGATTCAACAATCTGCTAAGTGACAAGAAAGTCAAGTTCAAGTTTAAGAAAAATTCAGGGTGAAGTTTATAAATGAAGAAAACAAGGGTTTATCAACTTCTGACAGAAATAGTTCAAGTCCTTCGAACATGTACTTATAATAGATAAGCCTTGTACTTGAAGGAAGTAAACTAAATCATGCACAACATATATGAATTCGAATCAGGGAATGGATCAGATGATCGCATTAACAAGAATGGATAACAAGGTTTGCATAGGTGCAAGGTGAAAAACGGAATACTTGAAGGGCAAGCAACACCACTTCAGAATTTCAGAATAAGTTTTCCCTCATAGGGTTCACAAGTTCCCGCTCATCTAGGGTTGGTAATATTCCAACTTAGCATTTTTAAATCAAGTCTTTGAAAGAAGGCCTTAGTATACAGCCCATAACTATCTTTTCAATCATTTCAATATAATAATTATATCTCTCCGATCAATATGAAAATATGACTCTAAACCAAAAAGGTATAAAAGAGTACTCGTCAATTTATGAGATTAAATAACATACTTGCAATTCAATGCAAAGAAATCAACATTTGAAAATTTAGTAATAAGCATTCAACATGCATACTAATAATTCAAGATAATATCCCTTAATTAATAAGCAAGGGTATAAACACTTGCCTCTGGTCCTTAGCTATTTCGTAACGCTGAAACAATACGATTTCCTCCTTATTCTGTCTTGTCGCACGATTCTCTACTTACGTCCTTTTTTGCTTTAACGCTCTTGCGAATACCACTAGTCTGCTTTTACCATTTCGAATCCACGTGCCAGCCTCGATAGTCAAACATGAGACGGTACTTAGTCTTCAACGTATGATTTCACATTCCATAAACGATTGTAACTTAACTTCGATAATCTGACTCGTCTCGTCCAATAGCCTCTGTTGCACAGACAACCACATTTCAATTGATAGAATGATCACAACTAACTATACAAGTAATCCTCGTAACTCGCTTGACGAAACTCCCCATACTATAAAAGTCAACATCTAAGTCAACGGCCTCGTAAATCTCACTTTCTAACATAACCGACAAATTTCTATCCCAACTACCCCTCGTGATGATATTAGACACGACCAAATACTCAAACAAGTCTCAACACAATTTATTCGCATGCATGACTCAACAACAGATAATTCACATCATTCACATAACATATTTAAACAAGTAACCGGTTACGTATCGGACGCCCGGTCTAATTTACGATATTTAAAACTCAGACACTAGCCCTAGTACGGGCATATACGGACTATAAAACACAATACACAACTCATACAAACCATATAGCACTTATAACTATTTTTAAAACATCACACGAAACTTATTTGAATTTAAATAAGCCACAAACAATTTTTAAATCAAAAATCGGATTTTTAAATCCAATATATGTATTTTAAATACAATTAAATCAATTAATAAAATTAATTGACACTCTTTAAATGCTCAAACTATTTTTAAATAATAAATAGGTTTGAAAATAATTAAACTGAATTTTAAATTAATTAAATCTAATTAATAACCAATTTTTAAGAATTAACTGATTAAAAGAATTAATCAATTAATTAAATAAAATAAATATTAATTAAAAATAATTAAAATAATTAAGTTTAATCAATTTTCGAATTTAAAATAATAAATATAATTTTTCAGAATTTCCTGAATAATAAAATGTATTTTTAAATCAAAAATATGATTTTTAGAATTTTTAAACTATTTTTGAATTATTTTGAAAATAAAATTCCAGAAACACTTTTCTGAAATGAAATTAGGGTTTTTTAAAATCAAAACCGGGTCGGGTAGGGTTTCGAAACGGGTCGCCAAGAACGGAAATGGGTTGCCAAGAACAAACCGCCGTCGGCGGAGTTCCGGCAACCTAACCCAGAATCCGGCGAGCCTAAACACTTCGAAAACACTTCATTTCAAGGGGCTTTTACTCAGGAATTCATGGGCTTCCCAAAACCTGCCAAAATCAATCACAAACACGACATAAAACATCCCAGAAACGGAAACGGCCGGTGACAGCCCGTTTTCCGGTGAACGGAAATCGTACACGAAACTCAAAACTGAATACATGAATAAACTCTAAATCCTACGATCTATACAATGATATAAACGTTATCAACAATCGATCAACGAAGCAAAAATCCGACCAAAACTTCAAGAACTCCGGTGAGCTTTTGAAAACTCGATTAGCTCGATTTATACAACCAAAACTGAAATAAAAATCATATTCATACTCCTTACAACACATACAAGCCAGTCATGTCATCAATCATCAAGAAAAATCACAAACGAAGATTCCCCCAAATTAAATCAAAAATTCGAAAATAAATAAATAATTAAAAATCGGAAAGATCAGAAAATCATACCCACATGAATTTTGATGGTGGATTTGGATAGAGGATGATGAGAGATTCGATTTGGTTACAAGAACATCGAAATCGGATTCCGATAACGCTTTCAAAATTGAGTTTGATTCTTAAGAACACGAAGAACACGTTTCAGGGGTTTTTAGATTTTTAACTGTAATTAAGCTTTATTATACGCAAAACAAAGTACGATTTGCCTTTTTATAATAAACGAAAAATAATACCCCAAACAACATTTTTGGATCGATACTGATCCGATGGATCGCTTTAAATACAATTTAACAAAATAAACGCTTTAAATCTTTAATAAAGCAGAATACACGTTTCACGAGACGATAAGCATCCATAAAGTACGGATAACTACAAGTATCGTTTAATACCAAATATACGAACCAAAATACTTCCATTACGAATATTTTCGAATACTTTCCACTTTAACGAATGAAATATTGGTACGAACGATATACCAATCTCCCGAATAATTTGGGAACGATCCAAATTTTCTTTTTGATAATTATAATAAAATAAAGTAGTATGACACCCTTTTCAAAATAATTTCAAATTCCCCACACATTTCACATAGCACCACAATATCACATATTCAATCATTTAACGAATAACTTAGCACGTTTAAACAGATAAATCATTTAATAACTCTTAATATGAAATTAAAATTTCATTTCACATCACATAATAACACGTAATTTTTCCCGGATCTTACATGTTCTGTTTTTCCTTTCAACTACACCATTTTGCTGTGGTGTTCTTGCTGCTGAAAACTCATGCAAAATACCATTTTCTTCAGAGAACACCTTCATGCTTGAATTCTTGAATTTTGTCCCATTGTCACTCCTAATCCTTCTTACTTTGAAATTAGGATGATTGTTTACCATCTTGATGTGATTGATAATGATTTCACTTGCCTCATCTTTGGAGAGCAAAAAGAAAGTCCATGTAAATCTAGAAAAATCATCAACAATCACAAGACAGTATTTCTTCTTTGAAATGGACATGACATTTACAGGGCCAAATAGA
The DNA here is from genome assembly GCA_030848705.1 of Heracleum sosnowskyi. Taxonomy (NCBI): domain Eukaryota; kingdom Viridiplantae; phylum Streptophyta; class Magnoliopsida; order Apiales; family Apiaceae; genus Heracleum; species Heracleum sosnowskyi. The sequence goes on along the minus strand of CM061241.1, from coordinate 72,353,378 downwards.
ACCATATGAAGCAGCTCAAGCTGTTGGACAATTGATGACTCTGTCTTGCTTTTGAATGATGCCTTCTTTTGTTTCCCTTTTTGACAGGCATCACACAAACCATCTTTGGAGAATTCCACCTGTGGAATTCCTCTAGCAAGATCTTTCCTCACCAAATCATTCATAACCTTAAAATTCAGATGAGATAATTTCTTGTGCCATAGCCAACTTTCATCCTTGCTTGCCTTGCTGAAAAGACAAGTGATGGTGTCTGGACTTGTGCTACTAAAGTCAGCAATGTACACATTCCCTCTTCTGAATCCAGTCATTACCACATTGTTGTTTCCTCCTTTAGAAACAACACATGCTTCTTTAGAAAAAGTAACTAAAAATCCTTTGTCACAAAGTTGGCTGATACTAAGCAAATTGTGCTTAAGACCATCCACCAATGCAACCTCATCAATGATGACATTTTCTTTTGAAATCAAGCCATATCCCTTAGTGTAGCCTTTGCTGTCATCTCCAAAAGCAATACAAGGGCCAGCTCTTTCCTGAAACTCTGTGAGCAGGGTAGAATCACCAGTCATGTGTCTTGAACATCCACTATCCAAGTACCAAAGATTCCTTTTGTCTCCCTGCACACAATAAAATCAAATCAAGTTGATTTTGGTACCCAAGTTTCCTTGGGTCCTGTTTTGTTAGCCTTTGATTTACCTTTTATATCATTTTTCACCTTGGGCTCAGATTGATTTAAATCAACCTTTACATTTGGTGTTGATTTCTGAGGATTGCTCACATTTTCATTCACAGCATGCATAGATGGAGGAACAAACATGTTATTCATATTCCATGGCATGTGTGGCACATTAAACATATTCATGTATGGATTAGGCACAAATGGCATGCTAGCATATGGATTCTGAAATTGTGCATATGGAGCAAACATTTTAGGCATAACTGGCATTGTAGGCATGGAACCATTCATTGCAGGCTTAGGCATTTTCACATTAGCAGTCTTCTTAACAGATTTGCAGTTAGTAGATAAATGACTAACACTACCACAATTAACACATGTCTTTCTAGGAGCATATTTATCAAGTGTGTAATTGTTATGTTTGTTAATCCCTACTTTTCCATTCCTGTTATTCTTTTTATTGCCATTAGTCTCAACTTGAATTTTCTCTAACTTGTCTTTCAATTGCTTGTTAGACAAGTGACCTACATTTGCTCTTTCAACAGGCTTCTCAACTTTCTTCGATTTACTAGACTCACCTTGAACAAAGTTCTTGGTGACAGGACCATACTTGTTATTAAGCCTAGTGAGTTCTTCTTTCCTTTTCTCTGTCCACGAAACAGCTTGATCGGTTGATGGTTCATCTGTCAACGAAACTTTGCATTCCGTTGACATATCAACCTTCAACAAATGATCATTGTTGTTTGTTGACTCTGTTTCTGATTCTAAGGTTTCACCAGCATACCCTAGCTTCTCTTTGTTCTTTTTCCATGATTGCTCACAAAAAGATTCCATACCTTGAACATTAATGATGTTGGTAGCAACATTCCTGGAATCTTTCTATTTTGCAATCACACTTTGTTCTATTTCAAGTTGTGTTTTAAGAATCTCTTCCCTTTCTAACACTTTCTCAAGTTCCTTCTTAACATCCCTACTAACATACCTCATTTTCTCAAACTCAATGAGCTGTGCTTCTAACATGGCATTTCTATCATTTAAGAGCATATTAGACTCTTTGATTTTTGAGTTCTCTTTGGTAAGTGATTTAAGAGTAACACGCAAATTATATAATACAGTAGACATTTCATTTACTGCACTATCGCATTCCTCTTTAGAAAGCTCAGAAAGATTAGTAATTGTTACCTGATTGCTAGAGGAACTTGCTTCCTGCTTATGATTGTTATCCATTAGAGCCAAGTTGACATACTCAACATCATCATCAGAATTTTCACCATTACCAGCCCAATCATACTCCTGAGACATGAAAGCTTTTTCTTTCTGCTTGAGAAGTTCAAAGAATTTCTTTTTATAATCAACAGGCTCAAATTTCCTGTTGCCCTTCTCAACTTTGGGCTTTCTGCAATCTCCAGCAAAGTGGCCTATCATTCCACAGTTGAAACATTTAGACTTAGACTTTTCAATCCAGTTATTTTTGCTAGGTTGAAAGTCTCTCCTTGGTGGCCTTGCTTCTGAGTTTCTCTTGAATTTGAACTTAGAGAATTTCCTTGAGAGAAAAGATATATGTTCATCAATCTCATCTAAGTCATCCAAGTTGGCTGGTTTTGGTTCTTCTTCTTCTGTCATCTTGCCTTTACCCTTGCTAACATCACTCCTACAACTAGCTCGACTAGTTGTGGCTTTTGTAGTTTCTTCATTGTCATCTTCTAGTTGGTTCACAGATGCAATCAATGAAATAGATCCACCTTTCTTTTGTACCTTCTCAATTTCTTCATCTTGCTCCATTTCCAACTCATATGTCTTTAAAGTTCCATAAAGCCTCTCAAGAGTGTAGTCTTTGTACTCCTGAGTGTTTCTCAAGGAAACAGTCATAGGCTTCCATTCTTTTGGAAGAGCTCTAAGAAATTTGAGGTTTGAATCCTTGGTTTGGTAGATTCTCCCATACAGCTTTAATCCATTCAAAAGCTTTTGAAACCTACTAAACGTGTCATTTAAGGTTTCACCAGCTTTAAAATGAAAGTGCTCATACTGTTGTATAAGGAGTTGCATTTTGTTTTCCCTAACTTGCTCAGTTCCTTCACAGAGTGTTTTAACAGTATCCCATACTTCTTTAGAAGTTGTACAGTTTATAACATTGTCAAACATCTCTTGCTCCAAACCATTAAACAGAATGTTCATGGTTCTTTTGTCTTTATGGATTTCTGCAACATCTTCAATAGTCCATTCTGAGGCAGGTTTTGGAATTTCCACATCTGGAGCATCATCTGGCAGTCCAACTCTAGATGCAAACTTCATGGGAACGTGTGGACCTTTCTCAATGCAGTCTACATATCTCTCATCCATAGACATGAGATGTAGATGCATTTTTACTTTCCAGTGAAAGTAATTGTCCTTATCTAGAACTGGTATCTTTACACCTGCATCCTTCTTTACCATGGTAACTGTTTTGGCCTTGATCTTTAAACTTCTTGTATGTTAGAAGCTTGCTCTGATACCAATTGTTAATCCCAAAGGACCTAACAGAATTGTAGAAGGTGGGGGGGGGGGGGGGGGGGTTGAATACAATTCTAGATATTTGAAACTTTAAAACAACTTTCTAAAATAAAAACTGAACTGAAATAAAAGCACAAACAACTTTAAAATTTCAGTTGGATGTTTTGAGGATCCAACTGAGATAATTTTTATTGCGGAAATAATCTATGTTACACAAGTATCACAGCTACTCAGTTCTTGATACAAAGTGAGAGTGCTGTTGAAAAAGCTAATACAAACTATTTTATCTCACTCACCTCTATATTTAAAATGAACTGCTACACTTGGTTATATAACCCAAGTTTACAATGCTATTTTTGGCTACTTTAAAATAATCTAAAGTAACTTTCAGTAGCTTGCTTTTCATCCCTTTTGTTCAATGGTCCTTGGAGATCTTGACTTTTGTCTTCATGCTTATTATGATCACTCCCAAGAACCTAATTGGAAATTGAAATGTTTCCTTATTTTCAGTAACCATTTTGATGGCTTCCAATGCAAAGTACACTTCCATATCTCCCTTTTGATCTGTCAGATAACTGTCACTATCACTTTGTCAACTATTCAGAAAAGCAATAATGATTCGTTGATAGTAGAGAGATGTGTTTCGTTGATGGTATAATCCTCGTTTCATTGATAGAGTAATCTTCATTCCGTTGATAGAGTAATCTTCATTCCGTTGACATGTCTTCACTTAGGCAAAATTACAAGGCATGATATATTTACAATTCACCAACCTATTTTTCCTATCTAGTACTTAGTCAACATGACTTAGAAAACCTATCTAATACCTACAACAAAATGCATATCAAACTATGAAGCATTGTACAGTGCAATTGCTACATCACTCATTTCGTTGATGAGCTTCATGTCAACGAAAGCTGCAAAACATGTCATTCCGTTGACAGTTACAAAATGACTTAATACAAAATCTACTAAGTGTTTTATGATTATCATCAAGAACAACATATTCCTAACAATAATACTTACAGTTTATTATAAATGAGTGGATACTTCAAAGGCGACATCTATGAAAATGATATAATAATGTAAATCATGGGTTCTTACCGTCAAGGGGAAGATATACAACAAGATCTAACCTCAAGTCTAACATGTTTTCTTTTTGAAAAATGGTATGTGTTCCAAAAATTGTTATTAAAATTCTTCCCAAAATCTATGTGGCATATGAATAAATAGTAAGTTTTCAAATATTAATATGGGATCCGCATACATAAATATGTGCCCACGAATTAAAACTCGCCATTTGTCATGCCACATCATTTTGTAAAAAATTTTGTAAAATTTTTGGGATACCTAACATTACTCTTTTTTTTTTCACCGGGGACGGTATATCCAAATTCTTTATAACTTTCAAAAGGATTTAATTTGAAAGATTCAAATTCCCAACTTCGCTGGTCGTTTCATGAGAGAGTTGTTTACAATGTTAAGAAAAGTGCAGTAAAAATTAAAAATATCGAAATTGTATTTTAATGTCAAAGATTAAAGTTCAAAAAATTAGGCAATCTTTCGGAAGTAAATATTATGTTTGTTGGGAACTTCAAATTCATTTAGAATTTTTTATTTGGTCAAATGACATTTTCAATAATAAAAAAAATGGATTTCAATTTTATCTAAAATTGAGAGTATTTAAATATTATTTAAAATCTAATCATTTAAAATAAAATACATGTTACGAGATTCTAAAAAATGAGATAAGTTTTCTATCTAAAATGTAAGTGATAGAAATTTTATTAATTTTTTTAAGTTTGAGTTTTGGTTTTACATATCAATGATTTAACAAACAATTTGATAGACTCCATTGAAAAAGGCTTGCTTTTACCATTTAACAAACATGCTCAAAGTCTAGGATCTTTACTCGGCGAAGGCCTTTTTACGTTATACTCCCATCGTCTCCCTCAATTCTTTACATTGAGGAACGGGGGCTAGTCACACATTTTAAAACTCCATTAATATATATTTCGATAAATTATTTGAAATTTTTTTTTCTGAATAAAAATATAATGTTTAAATTTTTCTTTAGAAAAAGAAAGTTTTAAAAATAAGTTGTAGAATTATACTTTATGGGAGCCTAAAATACGTGTCAAACAGTGTAAAAAAATTGTAAAAAAATGAGAGGAACAGAGGAAGTATTAATTTCTTTCTATGGATTTGACTGATGATAATAATAAGCACATGCCTATCTTTGCTTAATTATTTATTGGTACCTAGCTGGCTTTGAAAAAAAATTGATTCTCATTTCTTTCTTACGATTGTCAAAAGAAAATTAATGTTCTTCCTCAACAAACTCTCTTGCCTGTTTTGAGAGTTGACTTTCAAAACTGGGGTTCTAGCCGTCACTTTTTCATTCTTCAACCTTCATTCCTTTCACCTATTAAGTCCCTTCGCTCTCCCATCATTTATTCTATTTATCAGTTTTTTAATAAAATCGAGATTTAATCTTTTTTGGGTGAGTTGTTGTCGAGTACCTTGCTATCAAGGTTGTTTAGTCGTGTCCATCTTTTTGGGATGTTACTGTGTTATGTTTTGATGTTTTTGTGTGGCTTGTTATGAGTTTTGGTAGTTTTTCTGACAAGAATTTATATGGTATTTTGGGTGATTTGTAAGGCTTGCACCAAATTTGGGATGGTGGTGAATACCGCAAGAACTCACCTTTCGCAACAAAAAATTGTTCATATTTTGGGGGCATTTGTTGCTTCAATATCAGTCGATGTAACTGATAGTTCTAAATATTGGGCTATAGATGATGCTTATGTGAAGGTCAATTGCGATGCTACTAGTTTCACAGCTGATTTAAGTTGGATTGTTCGAGATGTTAGTGTAATACTTTTTAGATTAAAGAATTTGGATATTTTATGTGTTAAGCGATGTGAAAACAAAACAACTATTTGTTTAGCTCGTTTTTTGTTTTCACAATCAGGTTGTAATCGACGGTTCAAGGATTTGTCCCGACTGAATTTCAGTATTTTAATGAATTCAAAAAAAAATTGTTCTTCCTCAGCTTGATGATTCCTTATTCAATCAATTTATTTATCTCAATTATATATGAACATCTATACAAAGACTGTTTTCTTTGGTTATATAGTAGATGGACTTATAGGCAACAACACGTTGTTGGTTTGGTTCCGGATGTTAGGTAATATTTCCATTCATTTCAACTACATATATATCGTACATTTAATTTAGAAAAATATAATTTTAAAATTTATTTTTCAAATTTTTAAGATATGAGTTTTTGATATTTTCGGAGGTGGATATGAAGGACATGTATGAGGAATTAATTTTTTTTATTATTTCATCTCTATTTAAGCAATTAAATATAAATTTTATACAAAAATATATTAAAATAGTAATTATATTAGTGTTTTAAATTAATTAAAATTAATCACTCAAAATTATTGTAAATCAAGTATATTCGTTCCGGCACCAATTCACCACACTTCACCATAGAGGTGTTCATACCGCACCAATTCGCACAACAAAACACGGTTTTTATTTTTTGTGGTGCGATCGTGATTTGAATTTTTTACAAACTGCATTGTGCGGTGTGTGTTGCGGTTTGATATTAAAGTAGTGCGGTTCAAATCGCACCGCACCACACTTCTATATATATAAATGTTTTTTATATTTATAATATATTATATAATTTCATAAATTAATTTTTTGTTACATATATTAGTTGTTTTTTTGTTGTATGTTGTCAAAGATTAAAATAAACATAATAACTTGAGGATGTACGTGCGTATATTAACAAATATCAAATATGAAATCATGTAATGTTCAAACTCAAAAGACAGAATTTTTGCTTGGTAGTTATATTTTATTTTTCTTATTTGTATTTTGACTAAATATTATTGTTAGTGTGTTGTTTTTAATCGAATATTAATATTTGTCAATGTACTGTTTGCTAAATCTTTAAATTATGTCATTGTGATATTATGTAAAAATAAATATTTAAAAATGTTTAAACCGCAATGCATTATACCGGTTTGTGCGATTTTTACTTTAAGTAATGCGGTCGCGGTTTGAGAAATTGACTAAGGGCCTGTTTGGCCACAGTCATTTATACATTATAAGTTGATAAGAGCTTATGAGGGGTGTTTCTGTACTCAGCTTATTTGATAACTTATAACTTATAAATTGATAAGTTTAATGTTAGAAATCACCAACATTTTACTTAAATTATCAACTTATTCTTTGATTTTTTTATTTTTCTAATATTTTAAATTTTTACATTTGTGCTTTTAAATATTTTTTAAATTTAAAATAAAAGTGTTGAAATCATTGTATTTAAAAATTATTTTTTCAAATTTAATTTAGCAAATTCTTCACTAACTTATAAGTAAATTTATCCAAACACCCCTATAACTTATAAGAATTCATCAACTTATCAACACTTACTCATTTTAAGTTATAAGTCAATTTTTTTGTGATAACCCAAACACGTACTAAATCACATACATGGTTTAATTTGTGATTTGGACAAAAATCTCTATCAATCGTGAACGCCCTACTCTCAACACGAATTAAATGACCCCTAAATATACACTTGTACAAGCAAGCTCAATGTGTCAAGAGTCAAGACCTCTGAGTCTGACTACACTTATACAAGCAAGCTGCATGTGTCAAGGTTGTTACAACTAATAACCCTATTCTCTTCAAGCAAGCTGCATGTGTCAAGGTTGTTACAACTTACAACTAATAACCCTATTCTCTTCAGGGATCATTTCACATAAATGGTAATATGGTATCACAAGTGCGACAACAAATTGTTTCTAACCTAACGTGTAGATAAAATTCATAGTTGCAGAATGTAGGAATTTTTTTCTAAACGCAATAATCAACACTAACATCAATTATTATTACTAGTTTAAAACCCGTGCAATTGTTTTAATAATTGTTATTTTATTATTTATATTTTAATATTTTATTAATTTCATTTATCAAAAAATAGACATGTTAAAATATGTAATTTTTTTTAAATAACTGTAAAAATTAAAATAACTTTTGAAATAAGTAAGTAAGGATTTGTCCGTGATATTTTTGCAAAAGAAGGGGATTTTATTAAAAAAAATATAGAAATTATATTTGAATATTTTATTAATTTTATTTGTTAAAAAAATAAGTAGGCATATTAAAATATGTAAACCTTTTTAAATAATTAAAACATTAAAATAGATTTTAAAATAAATAAGTAAGGGTTTGCCCGTGTATTTTTGGAAAAAGAAGGATTTTGGTAAGAAAAAAAAGTAACATGTTTAGTTAAAAAAAAGTAATTATCCATGATATTTTTGTAAAAGGAGGGGATTTTATTAAAAAAAATAGAAATAACATTTTATTATTTTATTAACTATATTTGTTAAAAAAATTAATAGGCATGCTAAAATATGTAAACATTTTTAAATAATTAAAAGTATTAAAATATATTTTAAAATAAATAATTAAGGGGTTGCTAGTGTATTTTTGGAAAAAAAAAGAGTTTTGGTAAGAAAAAATAGAAAAGATAATAGATTTTAAAAAAAAAGCTTCAAATTACAAAAAAAGACCGATGGTATTTTATAAGAATACAATTACAGCAGATTGTGAGAGAGCTAGAACTGGTAATGTAACTCAACATTATAGTAAACCAAGATACAGCATTAGCATCAGAAAGTTGTGGAGAAACTTGCATTATGTGGTTCTGAAAATCTACTTCAAGAAAATAGCATTATTCAATTATTTTTTTCTCTCCTCTGAAGTGAGAGCCTTTGTTTTTCTCTCCTTTCTTCGAGTAAGAGCGTGAGAGATTTGTGATGGATAGAGTCGAGGATATCAATGATAAGATGGCAGGTATGTGGATCGAAGATGAGTAGAACACAAAACTCGTTTTCGATGAAGAAGGGGAAGATGTATCTAACAAGTTCGAGATATGTCTTGTGGATCGTTTTTTGACAGAGAAAAGTTTGAATATCAGGGCAATGAAGTCTAAAATGGCAGATATATGGCGTCCGACAAGAGGTTTGAATATTAAAGATCTTAAACCAGGTGTGTTTTTATTCCAGTTTTATCATGTAGATGATATGGAGTGGGTACTCAATGGTGGACCCTGGAATTTTGATGGGGCGATCCTGGTCCTCACTAAGATCGGTGCTGGTGAAGACCCATTGGAGGTACCATTGTTTTCTTTACAATGATGGATTCAATTGTATGGTGTTCCTTCAGGTTTGATGACAGAAGCGGCAGGAAAGCAGCTTGGTAATTTCTTTGGCTCGTTCATTTCCTATGATCCTAACAACAATTCCAGTATATGGCGTGAATGTATACGTATCAGGATCAATGTTGATATCAGGCAAACTTTAAAGCGTAAGAAGAAGATCTGTAGAAGAAATGGTACGGAGAACATTGTCAACTGTAAGTATGAGAGATTGGGGGACTTCTGTTTCGTGCGTGGGTTAGTAACTCACACTGAACGTTTTTATGAGAAGAAGTACAACATGAACTCTAAGGACGAAGTTAGAGAATGGGGCTTGCGGCTGCGTGCTCCGGCAAGGCGATCGGCAGGGCAGGATCGGAGTAAATTTCTCAGGGATGAGATGTTGATTGGGGCGTTAATCACGGGATTTCAAATGTTAATCAGCATTTTTCGGGGGAGTCTGGTAAACAGATAATGAAAGTTGGTGAAGAAGGGCAAAAATTTAGCAGTATCCCATCTGTCAAGGAGTCTTATCAGGAGGGCATCTTAAATAATAAAGATAAGGGGATTTTGGCGGGTAATTTTAAAAATCTTTCTGGGCCATCTGAGGAGGAATTAATTGGACTCAACGTGGAGGATAATAATAAACGAAGGAGAGGCCCAGACAATAATATCTTTATGGAAATAGAATGTGTCAACGATGAGGCTCTTCCTGAAGCTGGTCTTTCTAAAACTGATTGTCCAGGTTCTGTTACTAATGATTTGGCTACGCTTGCAAGGCAAGCTAGCCATTTACAATGAATATCCTAAGTTGGAACTGTCGAGGGTTGGGTTCCCCTCGTACAGTTCGAGCTTTAGGTGACCTTTTAAAGGCTCACAAACCTGATTTCCTTTTTTTGTCTGAAACCATTTCTTTTGCAAGTAAAATTGAAGTTTTTCGAGTTAAATTCGGCTTTGCTCAATGCTTCTCAGTCGATAGGGTTGGTCGTAGTGGTGGATTAGCTATTTTCTGGAAAAATAATGTAAGTTGTGAAGTTACTGGTTACTCACGTAATCATATAAATGTAAATTTTCTGAATAATGGTACTGCTGTGTGGTTTTTGTCTTGTTTCTATGGCTTTCCGGAAAGTACTCGCAGGAAAAATTCATGGGATCTCATTCGTTGTCTGGCTGGTATGACTCAGCTTCCTTGGTCTATTATCGGAGATTTTAATGATTTGTTAGTGGCTGCAGATAAATGGGGAGGATCGCCCTATGCTCCGTCCCTCATGGCTGGTTTTCAAGCAGCTATTGACGATTCTCATATGGTGGATATTGATCTTCAAGGAGGGAAATTTACCTGGGAAAAATCTCGTGGTACTAGTGAATGGGTTAAAGAGCGTCTGGATAGAGCTTTTGCCTCTCGTGATTGGTTGCATATGTTCCCGCTCTGCAAGCTGTCGGTTATTCACTCCCCTGCTTCAGACCATGATCCTATTTTATTGGATTTGTTTAGTGTGTCCTTCACTCATACGCAATTCCGTTTCCGTTTTGAGAACACTTGGCTTCAAGAGCCTAACTTTCATAAGGAAACTTCTGAGTTTTGGCTAGCTCTTCCTCCGTCTCATATTATTCCGAAGCTTCTTTCTGTCTCCAGTTTTATGGCACGTTGGGGGAGGAATTTTTTCCACAAATTTCGGGATAAAGTAAAAAAGCAAAAGGAGTTACTATCCAGGCTAGTGGATCGTGTTGATAATGAAGGAGTCAGACTGTATTTCGAAGAGAAAGAGAGATTGCATGAGTTACTTCTCCACGAAGAAATTTATTGGAAACAAAGGGCTAAGGTTTTTTGGTTGTCAGAAGGAGATGCTAACATGAAATTCTTTCATGCTTCAGGTTCTACTCGGAGAAAAACAAATCGTATTCCTTTCTTGGAGTCTGATGATGGAATTCAAGTTAATGACATGGATGGTATGTGCAAAATGGTGAGTGATTATTTTGGTGAAATTTTCAGGGGTGATCAACATGGCTCGAATTATCACTTTGGCGAAGATAGTAGATGTGTTACTGATGCTCATAATCGAATATTGGTGGCAGAAATCACCTTTACGGAGTTCACTCTAGCTGTGAAGCAAATGCACCCTCACAAAGAAAGTGGGCCAGATGGTTTAAATCCCGCATTTTTTCAACTTTTTTGGCCTATCTTGGGCAAATAAGTGTTCTCATGTTGTAAAGAATGTTTGAATAATAACTCTTTCCCGGCAAATCTTAATGATACTAATGTGGTGCTCATCCCTAAAAAAGAGAACGCTTGTCGAATGAAAGATTTTCGCCACATTGCTCTATGCAACGTCTTGTATAAGATCCTATCAAAAGTTTTAGCTAATCGGTTAAAACTTATTTTGCCATACATTATTTCTGAAAATCAAACGGCTTTTGTGCCAGAGAGGAGCATTAACGATAATGTGCTTATTGCTTTTGAGCTTATTCTGTTAGATTAGGATTCAATGATCGTCGGGATCTAGACTTCAACTGATCAGGATTGCTGACATTATCAGGATTGCATGGTCGTCAGGATCAGAATGAATATCAAGACTGGGATCAGGATTGATCATCAGGACTGGAAGCTGATCAGGATTCCTACTTCGAGTTATATTTAGAGTCTAGTTAAATAAGGAAGATTATTTTGTCGGTTCCTGGTTTGTAGTAATGTAGCTATCGATTAAGGATAGGTTTCAATCTTTGTAATTGATTAGGACTTATCATTGATAGAGAAGTTGTGTAGTATATAAACACAGTTTTAGGTTTCGATTTATGTGAGATAGAGGGTGAACATAATCGATAACACACTCGAGTATTTTTGTAATAGAAGCTCTCAAGAACATCAGAATTTCTTGAGAGAGTTTTTATAATCTAGCAGCTCTCAAGAACACAGAATTTATTGAGAGAGTTTGTAACAGTTTTATATCAGATTTAATAAAGCTGTTATCATTCTTTCATATTTGTGATTCATATCTTATTAAGTCGAGAATCTTATACAATTGTATTCAACCCCCCTTCTATAATTGTTTATTACTGGGCAACAATTGGTATCAGAGCAAACTGATTTAATTTGAATTAGATACGATCTAATTAAGATGTCGACAACAAAGTATGAAAGCATGAAAATTCCCATCCTGAAGAAATCAGAATATCCAACATGGAAGGTAAATATGTTAATGTACCTGGAGGCTATGGATCCTGACTATCTGGACAGAATTCGTGATGGACCATATATTCCTACAAGGATTGTAGAACGAACAGACACTGTACCTGAACATTATGTGGTCAAGGCCAAGAGTGACTGGACTCCAGAAGAAAAAGCTCATGTACTCAGAGAACCAAAGATAAAGAACATCCTGCACAGTAGTCTTGATGTTGTCATGTCCAACAGAGTGATTGCATGCAAGTCTGCAAAAGAAATCTGGGATACCTTGGAAACTCAGTGCCAGGGATCTACATCTGTCAAGAAGAATAGAAGGGCTCTTTTGATTCAAGAATATGAACAATTCGATTCTAGACCTGATGAGAGCCTAACTGATTCATATGATAGATTTCTGACACTTCTGAACAGTTTATCTTTAGTTGACAAGGAGTATGAAACTGAAGATTCGAACACCAAGTTTCTAAGAGCTTTACCTGAAGAATGGGATACTCAGACCTCGATCATTAGACATCAGTATGATCTCAACACTGTGTCTCTTGATGAAGTCTATGGAATGTTAAGAACTCATGATCTTGAAGTTCAACAAAGAAAGAATAAGAAAGGCAGTAAGGCAAAATCTATTGCTTTGAAAGCAGAGGCTAAATTAAAAGGAAAAGCTATGGAGGTCTCTAAAAGGAAAACAAGTATAGTTGAGTCAGATCCTGATGACTCATCATCAGATACTGATGGCAATCCTGATGCCAATACTGATAATGACTCTTCTGACTCAGACATTGAAGAGATGGTTGCTATGATAGTAAGAAGCTTCAAAAAGATGAAGTTCAGGAAGGCTAGGAGACAAGGCAACTTCCAGAAAAGGACCTTCAATGCAAACAAAGACAAGAATATCAAAAAGGACAGCAAGAGTAGCAAATTTGACAAGTCAAAGGTTAGATGCTACAAGTGTAATGGTATGGGTCACTTTGCTAGTGAGTGCAAGAAGACAAAGGCACTCATTACATCAAGCAAGGATTGGATGGACTCTTCCTCAGAATCTGATACTGAGGTGGTCAACTATGCACTAATGGCCAATACTGATGATACTGCTATTCTTGATGATAAGGTACTTAAGACGTTTTCTAAAGTCATTGCATATTAGCTTTAGAAGTCAAACTGCTGAGAATACTAGGATCTTATCTGAGATGTCTGAACTTAGGAAAAGGAATGAGCATTTAGAAGCTGAATTTTCTCTTATGCAAAAAGTACAGATAGAATGTGATAATGTTAAACACATGTACTTAGAGATGAAACTTAAATGTACTGCTCTTGAAAAGGAACTTGAGTATGCTAATGAGAAAATCAGAACCTGGACAGACTCTAGTAGAAAATTTCATGAGATTAATACCTCTAAGAATTGGAAAGAGTGTCTAAGGTATAAGTCAGATGAGGATAAGAAACTTAAGGAAAGAATTGTTGTTGATGAGACAGTTAGTCCAAAAACCTATAGACATGTTATAGACAAAACCAAATCTAAGATTACTCCTGTTAATTTTGTTTTTGGTAAAGATTCCAATTCAACTTTTAAAAAGGGATCTACTTCTGTTCAAAATATCAAAGTTATGAAGTCTAAACCTGTCTTGAGTAAATTCATTAAAAATGTAGGTTTACTGTCTCAGAAACAACTTAAGGATAAAATCTGTGAGGTTACAGATAGGAAAAAGGAAGCTATTGTTAAGAGAAACAGGAATGGTAAAATTGGGATCAATAAAGAGAATGGTTATAAGTATATTCCAAATGCACCTAGGAAATGTTGTTTTAACTGTGGTAACTCTAATCATCTTGCTATTGATTGCAAAAAGAGTTTAAAGAAAAGTACTGAAATTCCTATTTCTGATATTATGAGTAGATCAGTATTTTATAAACCACAGAAGTCCTGTTTTCATTGTGGTAGTATATGGCATTATATTTATACTTGTAAAGATTATCATGATTTGTACTATAACTTTTATGATCCATTGCCTAAGTTTGATCATAGTACAAAGGCTGGTAGAATTGATAATGTCATAGTGAAGCATGCTTTTGTTAATACTGAAACTGACAAAGCAAATCCTGATGGAATAAATCTTGTCAAGACTACTAAAGTCATAAAGTCTTCTGCTGCTAAAATTAATAAATTGCATGGAAAAGGAACCCAACAAGTATGGGTTCCTAAATGTTCTAACTAGTCTGTTTCTATTTTGATTGCAGGGAAAAAGGAAAAATGTGTTAGTCATGGATCACTGACAAAGGTTATCATGTCAACTTCTATTCCACACATTGTGAAGTAGTCAGCAAAGAAACAGGAAAGATTGCATTGACTGGCTACAGGCATGGTAACATTTATGAAGCCAACATTCTCTCAAATACTGATGACTCCCCTACATGTCTCATTAGTAAAGCATCAGTAGATGAAAGTTGGAATTGGCACAAGAAGCTTTCTCATCTCAACTTCAGCAATATCAATGAGTTGGTTAAGAAAGATTTAGTTAGAGGATTGCTAAAAGTGTTATATACTCCTGATGGACTCTGTGATGCATGTCAAAAAGCTAAACAGAGAAGGACATCATTCCAGAGTAAATCAGAATCCTCTATTGAAGAACCATATCACATGCTGCATCTTGATCTATTTGGACCAGTCAACATTATGTCCATCAGTAAGAAAAGGTATACTCTTGTAATTGTTGATGAATATTCTAGATTCACCTGGGTGTACTTTATGCACAGAAAAGATGAAACTCCTGAAATACTGTTGGATCATATGAGAATGATTGAGACAACCACAAAGTACAAAGTCAAGATACTGAGGAGTGATAATGGTACTGAATTCAAGAATTCAAAGATGGAAGAGTTCTGCAAATACAAAGGAATAATTCAACAATTCTCTGCTCCAGGCACACCTCAGCAAAATGGAGTAGTTGAAAGGAAAAATAGAACTCTTATTGAAGCTGGCAGAACTATGTTGGAAGAAGCTAAATTACCTACATACTTCTGGGCAGAAGCAGTCAACACAACATGCTATACACAAAATATCACATTGATAAACAGACATGGTGTTACTCTTTATCAATCTCTCAAGGAGAAGAAACCAAGTTTGAAGCATCTGCATGTGTTTGGCTGTAAATGTTTTGTTCTTAGAACTCATCCTGAACAGCTAGAAAAGTTTGAAACAAAGGCTGATGAAGGAATTTTCATAGGCTATCCTGCATCAAGAGCCTTTAGAGTTTTTAACTTGAGAACAAGAACTGTCATGGAGTCAATACATGTATCTTTTCATGATAAGAAGATAATTGGATTGAATGAAGACTCACATGATAGATTGATTTTTGAAAATGAAGCTACCAAGGAACCTGAAGAAAATGAATCAGATCCTGTCAGTTCATCAGATCCTGCTGAGTCACCAAATCCTGATGACACATCAAATCCTGATGACACTTCAAATGTTAATTCTGATGATGAAAACAATAGTAATACAACTAGTAGTGCTAATGTTGAGGGGGAGCAACAGCATTCTACTACAAGTTCAGAGTCAACTCAATCATCAGGACAGAATTTTTCAGATACCGATTCAAGTGATGATCCTGATAATTCATCAGGAGGAGATAGTAATACTTCAGGGGGAGCTTCATCTGAAGCAAATTCTTCAAATCAAGATAACACCAATCCAGGGGGAGCATCTACATCAAGGAATGACTTACCATCAGCAAGGAAATGGACTGCAAGTCATACTCCTGATTTGATAATTGGAGATCCTGATGCAGGTGTTCAGACAAGAAGTGCAACTCAAAATGAATGTCTATATAATAAATTTCTGTCAAAGGAGGAGCCAAAGAAAGTTGAAGATGCACTCAAAGATGCTGATTGGGTTACTACAATGCAAGAAGAATTGAATGAATTTGAAAGGAATGAAGTTTGGAAACTGGTACCAAGACCAAAGAACAGATCAATTGTTGGTACAAAATGGATTTTCAAGAATAAGACTAATTCAGATGGTGTAATTATCAGAAACAAAGCAAGGCTAGTTGCAAAGGGGTATTCTCAACAAGAGGGAATTGACTATGATGAAACTTTTGCTCCTGTTGCAAGACTAGAGGCCATCAGAATCTTTCTGGCATATGCAGCTCATAAGAAATTCAAAGTTTTCCAGATGGATGTTAAAAGTGCTTTCTTAAATGGTGAACTGGAGGAAGAAGTATATGTTGAACAACCTCCTGGTTTCATTGATCCTAAATATCCAAATCATGTTTATAGATTGGATAAAGCACTTTATGGACTAAAGCAAGCTCCAAGAGCATGGTATGAAACCTTAGCTCAATTCCTATTGGAAAGTGGATTCAAAAGAGGTACTATTGATAAAACTCTATTCTATTTGAATCATGGTAAGGATTTGCTTTTAGTTCATATTTATGTTGATGATATCATTTTTGGGTCAACAAACAATAAGCTGTGTGAAAAGTTTTCCAAGCTTATGCAGTCAAGATACCAAATGAGCATGATGGGAGAAATGAGTTATTTTCTTGGTCTTCAAGTTAAACAGACTAATGATGGTATTTTTATCAATCAGTCAAAATACACAAAGAATTTGTTGAAAAGGTTTAACATGGAAGATTGTGCTACTGCAAGTACTCCCATTGCTACAGCTACCAAACTTGATCATGATCAAGGTACTGAGGTAGATGTAACTCACTACAGAGGAATGATTGGATCTTTATTGTATCTCACTACAAGTAGACCAGATATCATGTTTGCAACCTGTCTGTGTGCAAGATTTCAAGCAAAACCTAGGGAACCTCATCTGATTGCAGTTAAAAGAATTTTCAGATATCTCAAAGGCACTTCTTCTCTTGGTCTTTGGTATGCAAGGGAATCAGATTTTGGTTTGTGTGGTTATTCAGATGCTGATTTTGTAGGATGCAAAATAGACAGGAAAAGTACTTCAGGAAGCTGTCATTTTTTGGGCGGTAGACTAGTTTCATGGTTCAGTAAGAAGAAAAAGTCTATCTCTACTTCAACAGCAGAAGCTCAGTACATTGTTGCAGGAAGCTGTTGTGCTCAGATAATGTGGATGAGAAATCAGTTATTAGATTATGGCCTGGCATACTCAAAAATCCCTATTTATTGTGATAACCAAAGTGCTATTGCAATGACAGGAAATCCAGTTCAACATTCTCTTACTAAATACATCAGTATTAGATATCACTTTATAAGAGAACAGGTTCTGGAAGGAACAATTAAACTTCACTTTGTTCCTACTGATCAACAACTAGCTGATATATTCACCAAGCCACTGCCTGAAGCTACATTCAATAAGTTGGTGAATGAACTTGGTATGATGAACTTTGAGAATTTCTAAGAAAAGCTACAGAGAAGAGATCCTGATGACTATCAAATCCTGATGGTCATTCAGAAAGGTATGTATTTTTTATCAAATCCTGATAGGACTCTATCCTGACAGGAAGCCAACTGGTCAATCCTGATGCATAAATTCTGAAGCTAGTGTGAAAACCAGAGGTTTTAAGGCAATTTGAAAACAACAGTGCTGGTATTCTCTGGAAAGTAAAAGCTATACTTAGTTTCTGATTAAGTATTAAGTTTTACTTTTAAATCTCAATTTATTTTCTAAAGAATTACCATTCATCATTTTAAATTTCATATGCACTATTGCTAACAATTTGTACAGGAAATAGAAGAAGATGAACAATTGAGAGAACTGATAAATTTCATTGATACTTGAAGCTGTTTACAAATGGAAAAGGAAAATTACATTGTTTTCTAGTCTAGTTTTCTATTCAGGAACATGTGCCCTGCAAATAAGCATGAACACTCCTGAGCAGCTTCACGGTCCATCAGGATTGGAAGGTCTCTTGTTCCATCCTTAAATGACAAGAAGAGGAGCTGAAGCACTTGAAGGCGGATCGTCACCGTGTCCACCGGGACTCTTCCGTGCCTCCAACTAGCATGACATACAAGCATCACGGATCCTCTTTCTTCTCTCAAGCTCTCGTTCGAGCTCTTCAGCATCCTCATCGTCTTCATCCTCTTCATCATTGACAATAATGAGATTGTCAAGAGGATTCCAGTCAAGATTTGCCTGCTGGAAGTTGTGCCAAAGCACATCAGCCACTGCATTAACAAAGGCCTCATGTTCCTGAGGATCAGGAACATGTTGAGGTTCTTCATTTTCTGCAATTTCTGCTAGAACCCGATCCATCTCCTGCCAGATTAACTCTATGTCATCGAGTTGTTGATCAGGTAACACATCTTGTTGGTTATTAGCAGCCATGGAGAAACGAAGAAGATGAAAGGTTTTCGTAAGTTTTTTCTGTGGAGAGGGTTTGTGTATTTTTGGTAAATGATAATATTGTTTAACACTCTATTTTATAGAGATTATTTGTTAAGGCTGCATGTCATTTGCTTATTCTCGAGGCGACTATTCAGTTTTTCATGACTATTTTGCTTTGATAAATGGTAAGAATGTTTTAGTGGGTTCTACATCATTCATTTGATGAATTTTAAAAAAAAACCATTTTTCAGGATTAGTGAAATAAAATTTTGTTTTCTTAAATGAAATTTTATTTTTACTTCAAATAGAAAATATTTTTTAATCCTGACGAGGCAAATAGTTTTATTGGTAATGCTTTTATTCCTGATGAGGTTAGGTTTTTCTTACATCAGAAAATGCCTACTTGTTATGGATTACTTTCTTATGCTATGGGGCAAGGCCAATCACACCTTGTTCCTAACCCAAGCATTCATCCCAAACAGTCCAAACAATCAACAACCACCTCAAATGTCTCTCAAAAGACTTTAGTTGTAAAATCAAAGAAATCAGCTAGAACTGATGTGTCAGGAAGACAATCAGGTTCAAAGGATTTTTCCTCTACACCACTCACTAAAAAAAAGTTACAAGGGGTTGTACAAGGGGTCCTGGTGAAGAAAGCTGCTAAGGGTGTTGAGGCTGTTTCTGTTAAAAGGAAGTTAGTGTTCAGGGATGAGACTGATTCAGAGGATGATTTACCTATATCCTCTATAATGAATGTGAATAAGGAAGTTGCTGATACTGCTATTGAAGCTGTGGTACCATCATTAAAGCCACAGAAGAAAAGGAAATTATCTAAGAGCAGGTATCATATTCTTTTCGAAAAGAAGCAGGATACTGATGTACAGGACACTTCTATTCTAAATGAGCAATCAAGTTCAGCTGCTCAAGCAAATCCTGATGTTAGTATTCCTGATTGTAATAACCCAAAATTTTGGACTTAGTTATAAAAAATTTTTGATGAATAGTAAATGTGATGAATAGTAAATTTGCTGATGGAAAATTTTTCAGACCACACTATGTGGATGATATGGAATGAATGTTTCGAGGTTATATTGTTAATGTATAGGAAGAATAAAAGAATGTAAAAGCGATCAGAATCAGGAGATTCCAACTTTAAATTTTGATCACTATTCATCGGACAATCAAGGGCGAATTGATTTGATCGTTTTGAGAAAGTGTGTAGGATGAGAAATCCATGATCATACCTTAAACCAAGGTGAGAAATCTAGGATCACATATTAAACCAAGGAAATGGAAAGATCAAGAAAGTATCCCCTAGCTTTGGTACAGAGAAACGTTTTTAAAACCACTTGAAACTAGCGCAAAACAAAAGCGTAACAAATTGTGGATTAAACCCTAACCAAAGGAGGAGTATTATATGAGATCATCAAGTGCAATATATAAGAGGATTGAGGATACAAATGATGACATAAGCATGATGCAGAGGAGTGACATAAGCATGACAAAGTGATGACAAGGTGATGAATCACCACCTTGTCACCACTTTCACCACAACCACAAGATAAAAGAGGCTTGTCATTGGTGACAAGGCTAGATATTAGCCACACAATTAAAGTACAAAGTATTGAGTATTAATTAGACAAAACAAAAGAAAAGAAAATCAAACAAAGCAAATCAAAAAGGATGCATCAAGGTGAAGAACAAAACATTCGGCCTTTTCCATTTCATCAAGTCCTTAAAAACTTTTCTACTACTTCCACTCAACCATAATTCTTGATCTTGGGCTCTAAATCACCCTCTTCCAATATCCAAGGTTGATCTCTAATCTTATCCTCATCCATGGATGATAGCTTGGTCAAAAATGGATTCAAAGTTGGTGATGAATAGTGATGTGAATAGTAAACTCATAAGATCTTGTTTTGTTTTGATGATTTTAGGTTTGATTAGCATAGTTAAGGAGCAAGGAAGGATATACCATCCATATATAGCCTTTGTTAAGATCCAAGGAAGGTATAAAACTCCTCCCCTTTTTTAGATTTTGCTTGATCTAGTAGTTATAAGTGATTGTTTAAGAACTATGTAGTAATGAAGCATGTATGCATGATTTTAAGCATGTTTGATGGATGATTTGTGGATAAACTTATGAACTAGAGTATGACCATGTTTGGACAGAAAAGTGTAGTATTAAATTGAGGTTTGATTGGTGGTTGGTTGATTGTGGATTGGTGGTTGTAGTGAGTGTTTAAAAACACGGGAATCGCGTTTAAGCGCCATTACCCTGTCAAATTTTACTTAGGTAGTTTGGACGGAGATCACGAATACTCCAAAAAGCATAAACATAAAGTTTCTGACCATGAGCATGTAGACCCTGTTTCCTAGTTTATTTTAGTGAAAGAATCGTGTCGTTACGATTTACGGTTTAAGAGAAATGTCCGTTTTAGTAAAAGCGGTTTCGCGTAACTAAGTAGTTCACTACATGAACTTTGAGATAGTAATCAAACCCTTTAAAAATGGAATTTGGCCGAGATATTAAAATGGGTACTAGAATGGATTGTTAGGAAAGGAAACCTAGGAGGTTTTGAGTTAAAAAGAGAAGTTGGTGATTTTATAAAAATACGTGAACGAAGGTTGCGCGAGTGAAATACCCGTAAAGGGATGGTTAAAAACAAGAAGTTAGTAATGGATAAGTACTTGGGTTTTGAGGATAGATACCCACCTAAACTTTTGACGTAGAAGTTTACGGAATGTTATGAGGTTATAGATGACCAAGAGCGAGACAATTGATGTTCATTAATAGAACGTTAGTGCTTAAGTTAAATGCACTTTAAATGATTAAGCCAGGGGACTGATCGGGCATTTCTTTGTTTATAGATTTCCCGGCAAGTTCTCGAACCCGTAACAACCAAGGACCCGAGGCAAGTTTTCTCATTCCATGCTGTAATTTCAAATTACTTATAGTGATGATGCATATGACAGATGCATGTTTTCAAATGTAAAATATGCATATGATGTTATGCATGCTTTCAAACCTGTGGTTGTATTTAAAAATGTTGAGACTGTAATATGCATATGATAGATGCATGCTTTCAAATGTAAGATATGCATACGATATTATGCAAGTTTTCAAACCCTACATCATATAAATGATACTGTTGTGATTCTGTGATTGATATATATATCTATTCTGCTTTAATGCTGTGAGAAATTTTATAAACTGTTTACGCTTTTAGTAAAAGCTTTCGTAAGATATACGGTTTATATGCTAGGTAAGTACTAGATATAAACCGAGGTTTTAAAGGCTCTAAGTATGGAGCAGTCGTACGATGATTTTAAAATAATAGACCGGGAGTTAAATTACTATTTTGTGTTGACTATACTGTCATAAGATGGAGGGTCCAGAGACAGCTATATGTTAAATATTGATTAAATATTCCAAGACTAATATCATTGGATATTTAATGTGAGATATTTAAATAATATTATTACATATTATTTGAATATTTATTTAAGTGAATATTATCTTGGAATGTTCACTTAAGTGGAATTTTATTGAATAATAATTCAATATTTATTATTTAAATATTATTTAATTAAGTGAATATTATTTTGAATATTCACTTAAGTAGAATCTTATTGAGTGATAATTCAATATTTATTATTTGAATAATTATTTAATTAAGTGAATATTATTTGGAATATTCACTTAAGTGGATTATATTGAATAATAATTCAATATTTATTATTTGAATATTTATTAAATATTCCAAAAATGATTTAAAAGTCATAGAACCTTATTTAAATATTACGTAAGGTTCCAATAGTTATTTAAAATATTTTTTGATCTCAAAAGAGATTTATGTGACTATAGGAGGAGTTCCCAACTACTTTTAAACTATTTACCTCAAATGATGATTAAGGTTTTGAACTTATCAAAAATTGGGAATCCATCTCAGGAAGTGAACATATGATTTCACTTGCCTCCTTCATTAAAATTGAATATGTTTTCGAGTTCTGATTTATCAGAACTAAAGGTATTTTACAGAAACTCCCTGGTCATGCTTTCAAAATACGTAGTAATCATCGGTAGTTTCGTTGACTAATGTCAACCCACACTTTGACTTACTCCTTTCAATTACTCTAGGAGTAAGGTATTCTGAACGGTTACAAAGTTTTGACAAGTATTTGTACTTGGGAAAAATGGAATTAAATTCTGATTTCCGTTTCATTGATATTTTTCATCATGGGAATTGGAAGGGTCTCCACGGCAATGAAATAGGTGCCGGGGTAGTGCCAAAATTATCAAGGCTTGCCCGGTGACGAAATAGGCACCGAGGTAGTGATCTCTTGCGTGCTAAGGCTTGCCCGGTGACGAAATAGGCACCGAGGTAGTGATCTCTTAGCACAGTGGCCCGTATGCAGTCAGGGTGATAACCGAACAGGAAGTCGTCCTTCTACTAGTAGAAAAGAAAAGTTACGATACAACGGCTGATCACCGTGTGTCGGGTGTTCCAGTATGTTCCCTTCCCTCCAATTGGAGTTGTTCTGCACATTGTAATGAAAGCCTGGGTGCTGCGTTACTGATAATGTGGCAGTGATGAGTAATGATGTTCCTCATACAGTAGTTGTACTGTATGGCATGTTTTGACGAAAAGAATAATAAAATATCATTCTGTATACGAATGAAGTTTAAAGGTTTTCCTTCATGATATAAGCTTAAATATATGATTAAGCTGCTATATCTGATTGTCGAGCTATAGTGCTCATTCTTGCTTCTTTTATAAAAAGGTGTTCATTACTGATATTCTACAGTATTTTGAACAGTATGAGGTATCTAAATAGATATGCATGTATATATGTTGAGAAAGTATTTAAGATATACAGTATATTGAACTGTATAGTATTTTGAATCAATGGATAGGCTTTAAGCCTTGATTCCATTATTTGATATCTATTTTAAAAAAGATATGTTTTGAGTCTTGGTT
Source organism: Heracleum sosnowskyi (assembly GCA_030848705.1). Lineage (NCBI taxonomy): Eukaryota > Viridiplantae > Streptophyta > Magnoliopsida > Apiales > Apiaceae > Heracleum > Heracleum sosnowskyi. Next base: position 72,329,525 of record CM061241.1, on the reverse strand, counting down.
ATCATACTAATACCAAGGATTTCCAAATGATTACGAAGAATATATGAGTATGATTATAAGTCATACGGTATTTTGAACGATATACTATTTTGGGGTTAGACCCTAGTGGTGTTAAAAAACTTTGATCCCATATGGATTATCTTCCAAAAAGGTTTAAAGATTTAAACTGGGATAGAATTCTTGTTGAGTGCTATTAGCTCATTCTTGCTTTATTTATACTTTCAGCATAAAGAAAACATTGCCGATTCACCTCGTGTTACGAGAGCAAGGGAATGGAGAGACCACCCTTGAGTTAGTTCAGCAAGATGGATACTGTCGGATTTAGCAGAACATCTGTAGACTGAGTTAGTAAGAATTGTTTTCGAATAGGTTTGTATTATTAAACCTTGTATAGAATTGTGAGGTCTATTATTTTAACTTCAGGTAGAGGTTGTAAATGATAGATGAGATCCTGGATTGTACATTTGATTTGTAATAACAAATGTTACTTATTGTTGCTCACTTCCAAGGCTATAACTTGTGTGTGTGTGTGTGTAAGTGATTGGGATCTTTTTGGAGTTATATTATTAGAATGTTGTATGTAATGCAGGTATTGTATAATTGATGGAGCGTGACAACCCAGATTCCTGACCCCGGGTCTGGGGGTGTTACGGTATCAGAGAGTTAAGTTATAAACTTGGATATGAGAGTGTTAAGAGTTATATCGAAGTAAGAGAATGACGAGAGGACTCATATAGAGTTCGTTAAGTGGACTACCAGAAGTGGTGCCATTGAGGATGTTAAGATTAAAGAGTTTAGTTGAGAACTTATCAGAGGACCGATAGGACTATTGAAGATCATCATAATGATGAGAAGGACGTTTAGAATTATACCCGGATTATCAAGGACATTAAGATAAGACACGGAGTAGAGTCTCAATTATAGTTGGGGTAAGGTCGGAATGACCAATACCAATGGATAACTTGACTTAGTAAGAACCTAAGTGTTTGTAGTTCATCATAGTTGCCCACGGGAAGGTAGCACATGTGAAGATTGAGACGTTTACAATCCTTTACGCGATCCAAATTACTAAATTGTGTGGTCTAGTTAAGGCATTATCTTGTGTATGAGGTCCAAGCCTTGAGAACAACGATTCCACCAGAGTTGGCATCTTTTCCGTCGATGGGTATTTTGTTACCTAAGAGGAAGACTTTTGCGTACATGTAGTACCAGAACGTTATCGTGGGACGAACGTGCTAAATCGCATCGCGAGTATATTTCGTACGATAGGCCATGATGGCTCGACTCAGAAATCAAAGACATGAAGAATGGATAGCGTGATTCTGATAAAAACACGTATGGTTGCGGCGAGCAATGCGACAATCTCACGACCTACGAGGAACGAGACCTATGGTGGCCTGGGATTGGATTCGTTCGATACGACTAGTGTTAAGAAAATTTCATATACGTTAATCGACCTTCATCTTTTGAGGATGTGTTGATGCGGTCGTAGGAGGCCCGAGCTCGGAACGATTATCGGGGAATGGCGATTATGTTTCGAACTCCCGACCTATTTAAGGACTTGTACGATTTTAAGGTACCATTGGTTAGTACCCTAAGCCATGAAGGCAGAAAGATAAGATCATCCTCGTACGGGTGATGCTAGAACTTATGATGACCATTGACTTTTGGTATCTACTTGCTGGTACACTACTCAATCTAAACCTGTTCATGCCCGTGTTACCTTGAATAGTTCATGTCAGGTAACCCTTCTAATTTCCTACTTCAACTTGGGATGCAACCAACCATTGTTAAGTATTCATTTTATTTCTTCATATTTGGACTCTTCAGTTGAGTTCATAAATATCTAGCTATGTATTTAAAACATAGATGATGTATATTTCAGAGATTACTCGTGAATTCTTTTCTTCTGTTAAGAAGAGATTTGCACAACAGACGTTGAAATCGTAGAAAGGATATCAATTTGATATTGATATTCCGAATTCAATTCTATCGGAGAATTTGACAAAGTTTATGTACGGAGACACCTTTGGGTGGACCGTTTCACTAATGAGAAATGTTTGGTGGAAGGTTATCGATTGTTCCGATACCAAGAACCATCTATTCAAACCTTATATTCTATTCAAAGGTTATAATTACCTTGTTTGTCCCAACCTTATTTATCCTTCTTTTCAATGAAAGTGTTTGTCCTAAATCCAATCATGTATGATGAGTTAGGAAGAACTTTCTTGTATTCTTATTTGATTTCATTAATGTTAATAAAAGACTTGTTTTGTTTTTATTACGGGTCTTATCTATTTAAAGTGTTTTAAATAAGATGTTCCATAGTTTAGAGTAAAGCTTCTAGAATTATAATGAGATTATAATAGTGAGATCTAGAAGATGATAACTCTAGACTTAAACAGTTCCTGATCATAGGATAACTAATCGGAAGTTGGTGAATCCGCAAAGATTGGTACATACTATGCTTGCTCCCGCCAGGAGGATGTCTGTTCTCATAGGTATTTATGTGGTGACACTATAGCTAGTATGTAGGTGCTTGTTAGGGAATAAGTTCACTGAACATGACTCGATAAGTTGAATAGCTAATGGAGTTTACTCACGTGTCAATAGTTATTCACTGAGTGATAGTTGTACAAGTGTCCTTAGACTTGAGATCTTTAGAGTTATCTTGTATATAATGAACTATGCTTTGGATTAGTCCTTAGTCTCAAGGACATCTATTAGGTCTATTCTGGGCATAGGGATTTGTGTATGGAGATAGTTAACGTCAATAGAGGATCTACCCCTTCCAGTATAGGAAGAGAATATCCTATGTTATTCTTAGTATGCGAGTTCTGGAATCTCTGGCCAGAGTGGATGAAATTAGAAAGGAGTTTCTAATTTGCATTAATATGAACTTAGCATTATGAATGAGAAATCATATGATTAAATTGGATAAGGCCTGACACGAGATCCATGCCTTATATTTAATCGGGATATTGTAGGGTAGAAGGAATTCATTGTACGGTAACTAGTCACTGACAGGTTCTTGGTATTCTAAGCAGTCAATTCATATTATCCGGATAGTCGCGATATGTTGAGAAGCATCACTCACGATGTAGAATAAATATAATTAATCAGTTAATTATATTTAATGAATTATTAGAATTCATATAAATAATAAATAAAAGTTTATTATTATTTATTTCTACTACCGGCTTAATATTGAACCTACAGGGTCACACCATAAAAGATTAATTTATTGATGAAGGTATTTTGAGAGAGCAAGTTATTTTCTAAATAGTTTAGAAAAGGAAATAATGATTAAAATAGTTTTAATTATTATTAAAGCATTTTATAAGATAAAATGTGGGGTTAAAAATATATATATAAAGATATATTAAAAACCCTAGGAGAGCCCTATAAATAGAATGAGATAGTTCATTCTAAAGGACTTGAGTTTTTGTTAAAACCTAGTTGCCACCCTCTTCTTCTTCATCTCTCTCTCTCTCTCAAAAGAAGAAAAACTCCATTTTTATAAAAGCTTAGTTTTATAAAAAGCTTCATCGAAGGATTATTCTTGGTGGATACCGGTAGAGTGCTTCAAACTCTGAGGAGCAACTGCTAGAATCCATTTTTATAAAGCTTCGATTTTCATGGTATGGTTACAATTCCTCCGCTCTTTCATTTTATATATTTTTCTATATGTGCGATACATGGTTTTTACGGAATAAATGTTATATCACGCTTCCGCTCATCCGTAAATTCCTTCAATGGTATCAGAGCTAGGTTATGCATATAGAGATTCATATAAAAAATTTCAGATTTTTTTATACATGTATGGATTTATTATGATTTTTGCAACTATATTTAGATTTAATTATGAATTAATTCAAAATATTATTTGCATGAGATTTTGATTATTGATCTGGGTTCTACAACTGTTGTGGATGATCTAGGTATTTTTTTCATAATTTTGTGATGTGTAGATTATTTGTTATAAATTTTTTAAAATTGTTTTAATTAAAATTCATAAAATAATTATACATGTTGAAATATATGAATTAAAATTTGTACAAGAACCCCATAGATACTTGTTTATTTTTGCTTTTGTTTGATTTCAGAAATCATATTATTTTGATTTTTTATTAATTTATTAATTAATTGTTAATTAATTTATTAATATTAAAATAAAATAATAATAACAATAAATGCATTTAATGGCAAGGGCAGTTTTTTAAGTGTTATAAATGCTAAGGAGTTAAAAACATAAAAAAAAAAAAAAAAAAAACTGCTGTTGGTGCGCGCGCGTGGCGTGCAACCTCTAGGAAAGGCCTGTAACGCATGACAGGAATGCGTTACATAGTCTGTAACGCATTCCCGGAATGTGTTACAAGGCCTGTAACGTGTGGAGATAATGCGTTACACAATTAATAGTATTTAATTGTTGTAACGCATTCCAGTAATGCGTTACAGCCCTTCTGTCCACATTAAATTTGATTTTTTGGGAGTTTGGTAACTCCGTTTTGGGCGTGCAATATACCGTTGGATTCGGTTTTCCGAGACGGATCTAATGGAGTGGTCAAATATTTTTTATATAGAAGTTTGGAACTGTTTATATTCCCGGATGTGTTTTAAAGCATGTATTAATTGTTTTAATTGCTTTTAAATACTATAATAAATCCATACATCATTATATCATTGTATGACATGATATTACTTGCATGCTTACTTGTTTATTTATTTTTATATATGAGATATATGCCTATATTTACCATGCGATGTTAGATTTAGGTGAACTTAAATCAATATAAGGCGTGCTCTAGAAAATCTAGAATAGGAATCGTTTCTTGCCTTAACAATAATATTATGAGTACAACTAGGGGTGTACACGGGTTGTTAAAACCGACCAACCCGATCCAAACCGACCTCATTTCGTCCGATCCAAACCGAATATTTTAAACCGAAACATATTTGGTTTGAAAAGATATAAACCCGATTTAAATGGGTTGGGTATGGGTTTCGATTTTTTTAAGCCGAACCAACCCAACCCGATTAAAAATAATAGATTTAATTAAAATATATGAAACACATTTAGTTAAAATAGTTAACAGTTTTGGAGTGTACACTTTTAATTATTGAAACACATTCTTTGAACTCTTGTGCTCTAGACCATAGACCATGTGGTCCTGAAAGAAAACTTCATTGCTTGCATTGCCTAGGGTTATCCATACATGATATTATCTATGTCTGTTAATATTGCATGAGTACTTTAAAACCAGTTTACATTAAGAAGCATCAGTTTTATATTAAGTTGTTCGTTATCAAGGACATAACAGCAGAAATGTGTACATCAATATTTTACAAAACTTCTACAAACTGTGTGTTGAGATCACTTGAGACAAATGTTCTTACTCTCTTTGTCCATTCGCGGTTGTAATGCAAATTTAGCACACTGACTATGCTAATAACACAGATTTGACGTTTAAACTGAAAGACTATGTTTAGTACTTTATCAGTCTTTTGGTGTATTTTAACTTAAATAATTGAGATTTATTTGAGATGGATATGTAATATTTTGCTGACTTTCAATTTTGATTTATTAATTTAGTACTTACTGCTCGATAAAAATATATTTTATATATTTATTAACCCGACCAATCCGACCCGAACCGATCCAAACCGAAGTATATTAAATGGGTTGGATTACGAATTTATTTTTTGTGGGTTGGGTTGAAAATTTGCAAACCCGGTTTAATTGGGTTGGGTTGTTAAAATCCCGTAACCCGCCCAACCCGAACCGTGTACACCCTTAAGTACAACCATGAGATTCTTATGTTTATGAAACATAGAGTGAAATACTCTTTTGATGTTGAAAATGAAAATTTCTGTCTAGGCCGTTGGGTTTTAAGCGGGACCGATGTGACCCCTCCAACACACTGGGAATTTTTCATTTAAATATCATAATTGTATTTTGTTCAAGAAAAAGAGAATCTCCTAGTAATATGATTATGGTTGTAACATAATATAATCCTCTAAAATTAAATAATATCAAGTAGTAATTGGCCAATGACATAACGGGCTTGTGTCGGTCATAGCCTTCCAACATGGTAGAAAGTAGTTCTTATTTTTGAATCATTGTTGTTTCGTGCTACAGCCGAGGGCTTTGATTTCGAAATAAGAAATACTTGTCTATTACATAGAGATGTGTACAATGAATTAGAATCTAATGGTCGTTACGTGCTACAGCCGTGGGCTGTTGGAGACTGATTCAATTGTATGAAATGTTGGGTTAGACTTGACTTAGAATATTGAGTTTGTCGTGCTACAACCGTGACTCAATTATTCAAGAGGCTAAAGTTTTATTAGGGAATAACATGAGATGTAATTGACAAGAGTTGTCTGCCTACTGAACATCACATGGCGTTTCGTGCCACAGCCGAGGTTGTGTGATGGAATGTAGGATCCCTATTCCCACTAGCATTATGAATGCTTAATTTTTCACTTAGGGGTTGTATAAATTAGGTAAACTAGTGGGAGCAACTTATGAATAAAGACCCGATTCATAGAGTGTTTTAAAATGAAATTGAATATTTGCTAAATGTTGTTATGTGTTTATCATTTACAGATTTACTATATACATTATGTCTTCTGCACTATCACTCCGGAGCATACTGGATGCTCACAAATTGACTGGTCCTAATTTTGTTGAATGGCTTCGAAACCTGAAAATTGTTCTCAGGGTTGAGAAGCTGGAATATGTGCTTAACTCACCTAAGCCTGCTGAACCTGCTGACGATGCACATAATGATGAACATGTTGTGTATCGTAAGTGGATAGATGATGCAAATGTTGCTCAATGTATCATGCTAGCTTCCATGAACATTGAGCTACAGAAGCAGCATGAGCATATGGATGCTCATACTATCCTAACGCATCTATAAGAGTTGTATGATGTGGCAGGGAGGACAGCTCGATATGATATATCGAAGGAGCTGTTCCGTTGTAGGATGTCTGAGGGATCGTCTGTGAATGACCATGTACTTAAGATGATCAATTTGATTGAACGTCTTGGACAACTTGGTTTCAACATGGATGGGGAGCTGAGTCAAGACTTGGTCTTGCAATCACTTCCGGGTTCGTTTTCGCAGTTTGTTGTGAACTTTCACATGAATAAGTTGGACGCCAGCCTGGCTGAACTCCACAACATGTTGAAGACCGCGGAATCGAATTTTCCCTCTAAGAAGAGTTCTGTTCTTCTAATTGGTGAAGGTTCCAATCCTAAGAAAAGGAAGAAGAACCCTCCCAAGAAGAAGAAAGTAGGTGAGAAAAGGCCTGTTCCACCAAAAGCTGAAGACCCCAAAAGCAAAGCTGTTTGCTTCCACTGTAACAAGGTGGGGCACTGGAAGAGGAACTTCAAGGTTTACCTTGCAGAATTGAAGAAGAAGAAGGGTAGTGAGACTGCCGCTTCTGATTCAGGTATGTTCATGATTGAAGTGAATATGTCATTAAATCAAATTTCTACTTGGGTATTAGATACCACCTGTGGTTCTCACATTTGCAATTCGTTGTAGGGACTAAGGAGAAGTAGGACTCTTGAGGAAGAGGAGGTGATTCTACGGATGGGAAATGGAGCAAGAGTTGCTGCTGAAGCTGTAGGATCATTTGATTTACATATGCCTACGGGCAAGACTATTGTTTTCAATAATTGTTATTTTGTTCCCTCGATTGTGAGGAATATTATTTCTATTCCCATGTTAGACTTGGTTGGATTTTCGTTTGTTATTCAGAATAATGAATGTTCAATTCTTAGAGATAATGTTCTTTATGGTAGTGGTATTTTAAATAATGGTCTGTATGTATGTGACGTAGAGCATAATTTACTACAAATTGAACGTACTAATAAAAGGAAAAGGGATGATGAAAATCTCACCTATTTTTGGCACTGCAGACTTGGTCATATTAGTGAAAATAGACTTCGTACATTGCATAAGGAAGGGTTACTTGAACCCTTTGATTTTGAATCATATCTTACATGCGAGTCTTGTCTATTGGGTAAAATGACCAAATTTCCATTTAGTGGACATGGAGATAGGGCTGCAGATTTGCTAGGATTGGTACACACAGATGTATGTGGACCGATGTCTACGCAAGCCATGGGTGGATTTTCATACTTCATTACTTTCACAGATGATCGATCTAGATTCGGATATGTGTATTTGATGAAACACAAGTCTGAAGCCTTTGAAAAGTTCAAAGAATACAAGAATGAAGTGGAGAAACAAACCAAACATAGTATTAAAACCCTTCGATCAGATCGAGGTGGTGAATACTTGAATGGTGAGTTTCTAGATTATCTCAAAGAAAATGGTATAGTCTCTCAGTGGACTCCTCCATATACTCCACAGTTGAATGGGGTATCTGAAAGGAGAAATCGAACTTTGTTAGACATGGTTCGATCCATGATGAGCTATGCAGATCTTCCAGTATTCCTTTGGGGTTATGCATTGGAAACCTCAACATATTTACTGAATAAGGTGCCTTCCAAATCTGTTCCTCAAACTCCATATGAGATATGGAAAGAAAGGAAACCGAGTCTTAAACACGTTAAGATTTGGGGATGTCCAGCTTATGTCAAGAAAGTTGACCCTGATAAGCTGGAATCTCGATCCGTTAAATGTAAGTTTGTGGGATATCCTAAAGAGACTTTAGGGTATTACTTTTACACCGATCATAGGGTATTTGTCTCCAGACATGCTACCTTCTTGGAAAAACAGTTTATCCTTGAAGAGAACAGTGAGAGCAAAATAGAACTTAATGAAGTTCAAGAAGCACAAACTACCACGGTTCAAGAGGAAACACCTGTTCAGACTGAACAACCTTCTGTGGAACAGCCCATTCGTAGGTCAGAGAGAGTGTCTCGCCAACCTGAGAGGTATTATGGCCTTGTCATTGAGAATGACAATGAGTTGTCAATCATTGATGATGACGACCCTATGACCTATAATGAGGCTATGAGTAGTATTGACTCAGAGAAATGGCAGAGTGCCATGAAATCCGAAATGGATTCTATGTATACCAACCAAGTATGGACTTTGGTTGAAGCACCCAAGGATGTGAAGCCTATTGGGTGCAAATGGGTATACAAGAGAAAGATTGGAGCAAATGGCCAGGTGGAGACCTATAAGGCCAGGCTGGTGGCAAAAGGATTCAGACAAAGGCAAGGGATTGACTTTGATGAAACTTTTTCGCCTGTAGCCCTGTTAAAATCGATTCGGATTTTGCTTGCGATTGCTGCTTACTATGACTATGAGATCTGGCAAATGGACGTGAAAACAGCCTTCCTCAATGTGAAACTTGAAGAGGAAGTGTATATGACACAGCCAGAGGGTTTTGTTTCCTAAGGGAATGAACACCTAGTGTGTAAGCTGCTACGAACCATATATGGATTAAGGCAAGCTTCTCGGAGATGGAACATCCGTTTTGATGAGACAATCAAAGAGTTTGATTTTATCAAAAACATAGATGAACCATGTTTCTACAAGAAGGTTAGAGGGAGCGTGGTAACATTTCTTGTGTTGTATGTGGATGACATACTTCTGATAGGAAATCATATACCGATGCTACAATCAGTCAAAGTGTGGCTATCAAAGAACTTCACTATGAAGGACATGGGAGAAGCATCCTACATTCTCGGTATGAAGATCTATAGAGATAGATCTAGAAGAATGATAGGTCTTACCCAGGGTACATACATCGAGAAAGTGCTTAAAAGGTTCAGCATGGAAAACTCCAAGAGAGGTCTCATACCAATGAGCCATGGAGTATCCCTTTCCAAGAAGATGTCTCCTAAGACACCTGAAGAAAGGGAGCGTATGAGTAAGATTCCTTATGCTTCGGCAATAGGATCTATCATGTACGCGATGTTGTGTACTAGGCCTGATGTTGCTCATTCAATTAGTGTGACGAGCAGATATCAGTCCAATCCAGGTGAAGACCACTGGAAAGCAGTGAAGAACATCCTTAAGTATTTACGAAGGACTAAGGATATTTTTCTTGTTTTTGGTGGATCTGAGTTGAAAATAGAGGGTTATACTGACTCTAGTTTTCAATCAGAAAGTGATGATATCACATCCATGTCAGGGTATGTGTTTACTCTGAATGGTGGAGCGATTAGTTGGAAGAGTTCCAAACAGTCTACAACGGCTGACTCCATAGCGGAAGCAGAGTATATAGCTACAAGTGAGGCTGCAAAAGAAGCCGTTTGGATGAGGAAATTTGTTTCTGAGTTGGGAGTTGTTCCTAGCATTGAGGAGCCTATTGTGTTGTATTGTGACAACAACGCAGCAATAGCACAAGCCAAGGAACCTAGGTCTCATAAAAATACCAAACATATTTTGCGGCGCTTTCATTTGATTAGGGAGATCATTGAAAGAGGAGATGTCAAAATTGAGAGAGTTGACACACATAACAACGTAGCAGACCCACTCACAAAGACATTGTCTCAGATTCACTTTGATCGTCATAAAGAGAAGATGGGTATTAGATACCAGTGTGATTGGCTTTAGTTCAAGTGGGAGATTGAAAGTGTTTGTCCTAAATCCAATCATGTATGATGAGTTAGGAAGAACTTTCTTGTATTCTTATTTGATTTCATTAATGTTAATAAAAGACTTGTTTTGTTTTTATTACGGGCCTTATCTATTTAAAGTGTTTTAAATAAGATGTTCCATAGTTTAGAGTAAAGCTTCTAGAATTATAATGAGATTATAATAGTGAGATCTAGAAGATGATAACTCTAGACTTAAACAGTTCCTGATCATAGGATAACTAATCGGAAGTTGGTGAATCCGCAAAGATTGGTACATACTATGCTTGCTCCCGTCAGGAGGATGTCTGTTCTCATAGGCATTTGTGTGGTGACACTATAGCTAGTATGTAGGTGCTTGTTAGGGAATAAGTTCACTGAACATGACTCGATAAGTTGAATAGCTAATGGAGTTTACTCACGTGTCAATAGTTATTCACTGAGTGATAGTTGTACAAGTGTCCTTAGACTTGAGATCGTTAGAGTTATCTTGTATATAATGAACTATGCTTTGGATTAGTCCTTAGTCTCAAGGACATCCATTAGGTCTATTCTGGGCATAGGGATTTGTGTATGGAGATAGTTAACGTCAATAGAGGATCTACCCCTTCCAGTATAGGAAGAGAATATCCTATGTTATTCTTAGTATGCGAGTTCTGGAATCTCTGGCCAGAGTGTATGAAATTAGAAAGGAGTTTCTAATTTGCATTAATATGAACTTAGCATTATGAATAAGAAATCATATGATTAAATTTGATAAGGCCTGACACGAGATCCATGCCTTATATTTAATCGGGATATTGTAGGGTAGAAGGAATTCATTGTACGGTAACTAGTCACTGACAGGTTCTTGGTATTCTAAGCAGTCAATTCATATTATCCGGATAGTCGCGATATGTTGAGAAACATCACTCACGATGTAGAATAAATATAATTAATCAGTTAATTATATTTAATGAATTATTAGAATTCATATAAATAATAAATAAAATTTTATTATTATTTATTTCTACTACCGGCTTAATATTGAACCTACAGGGTCACACCATAAAAGATTAATTTATTGATGAAGGTATTTTGAGAGAGCAAGTTATTTTCTAAATAGTTTAGAAAAGGAAATAATGATTAAAATAGTTTTAATTATTATTAAAGCATTTTATAAGATAAAATGTGGGGTTAAAAATATATATATAAAGATATATTAAAAAACCCTAGGAGAGCCCTATAAATAGAATGAGATAGTTCATTCTAAAGGACTTGAGTTTTTGTTAAAACCTAGTTGTCACCCTCTTCTTCTTCATCTCTCTCTCTCTCTCAAAAGAAGAAAAACTCCATTTTTATAAAAGCTTAGTTTTATAAAAAGCTTCATCGAAGGATTATTCTTGGTGGATACCGGTAGAGTGCTTCACACTCTGAGGAGCAACTGCTAGAATCCATTTTTATAAAGCTTCGATTTTCAAGGTATGGCTACAATTCCTCCGCTCTTTCATTTTACATATTTTTCTATATGTGCGATACATGGTTTTTACGGAATAAATGTTATATCACGCTTCCGCTCATCCGTAAATTCCTTCATTCAATTCATTATCAGAGTAGTCAAAATGTTGTTTTCTTTCTTTCTTCGGCTACGGTGTCGAGATTTTGTACTAGTAGATTAAAAATAGCTAATTATATGTGCCATGATGAGTGACTAGTTAATTGTTCTAACTAGTTGAATTTTAAATGATATGATGAGAATCTAGCTAATCATCCTAGCTAGATGCTGCGTCCCAAACTAATCGAACTAGCAAATTTTGTTCAGCTAGTTGTAAATGTTTCTTGAAGTGAACTAGTTATTGTTTCACTAAGTTCAACTTTTAGTCAAATTTATATAAGTAAGTTCACAATGCATTTTATATGCAGTGGATTGTGATGATGAAATTTCCAAATGATAATTGATTGAGACCTAATAAGGTCACCCATTCGACAAGAATTCTTAAAAAGATTGATAAAATATTTTGTTGCTTGAAGTATTCTTGGTACCATGCAAGTATTTTCCTTAGTATTCGGAAAAAGAGAGTGTTGAAGCTTAGAGCTAACACAAATGAGTCCGATAACTTATGAATCGAAGTTTACGGAAATTGCCAAGGTTTGTTTCGCATGATGCGAATTCAGAATAACGGAGTGTTCGAAACGACTGATTATGTTACCTTGGTTAATGAAACGACTATGATAGAAATGGAATCAAAGTGGACGAGAAAGAAATGGGAATAAAGAAAATAGAGTATGAAACGTGAATAGATTGAGAAATAAAGAAAGTAAGAATTCAGATTGTCGGACGAGGGAACAATCGACCTCCAAGGAGGTGAAACTTGTTTAGCGACTGTGATGGATACGATACGGGAAGTACCTAGCGTACATAATATCCCTGTTGTCAACGAATTCGAGGATGTATTTCCAGAAGATCTTCCGGGGTTACCACCGATAGAGAAATAAAGTCTGCTATAGAATTAGCTCCAAGAACGGCGCCAGTTTCGAAGGCCCCGTACCGACTAGCTCCAGTCAAGATGAAGAAATTAGTCGCTCAATTTTTGGAATTATTAGAGAAAGGAATGATAAGACCAAGTGCGTCACCGTGGGATGCACCCGTGTTATTGGTGAAGAAAAAGGTCGACAACCTGAGATTGTGCATAGAGTATCGAAAGCTGAATAGGCTAACTGTTAAGAATAAATACCCCTGCCAAGGATCGGTGGTTTGTTCGATCAGCTGCATGGTGTAGTTAAATCCTCAAAGATTGATGAGAGAACTGGATACCACCAGTTGAATATTAGACCTGAGGACGTACCCAAGACTGCGTTTCGCACCAAGTATGGACACTACGAGTTTTTAGTAATGTCGTTTGGGCTGATGAATGCCCTTGCAGCTTTCATGGACTTGCTGAATCGACTTTTCAAGAAGTATTTGGACAAGTGTGTCATATTTTAATCGATGATATTTTAGTCTACTCCTAGACAGAGGAGGAACATGCAGAACATTTGAGGATCGTGTTAGAAGCACTGAGGAGAGAAAAGTTTCCAGAAAAAAAAGACTAGTCACCGCCCTGTGCTGGTACTGCCAGACGGGAATGGAGATTTTTGTGATCTATAGCGACGCATCGCATAAAGAAGTAGGGTGTGTGCTTATGCAGCACGGAAAGTTAATTACGTATGTATCCAGACAATTAAAGGAATATGAATTCGGATACCCCACGCTTGACTTAGAATTGGCAGCAATAGTTTTCGCTTTAAAGATTTGGAGGCACTAATTGTATGGAAAGAAGTGCGAGATTTACACAATCATAAGAGCATTAGATACGTTTTCCCAGGAAGACTGTACCGTGATAATAGAAAAGATAGCTAAAGCTAATCAAGGATTATGATGGTGGGATTCTTTACCACCCAGGGAAGGCCAATGTGGTGGCCAATGCCCTTAGTAGGAAAGAGAGACTTAAGATGATAACATCGTCGGATAAAGTTAATCCAAGAATTTGAGAAAATGGAAATTGAGGTTAAGCTAACCGAAAATGGTATTAAGAGACAACTACACCGAGAGTACGAAAAGGTAAAGAAAGTTAAGGAAATGTTATAGGTAGCCCGATAAATAAAAGGATTTATCAATTGGTAAACAAATATTGGATATGTCAGAAAATAAAGGTAGAGCAAAGACCTAGTTGACTATCACAGTTAGTAGAGATTCCTGATTAGGAATGCAATTGTACTGAAATGGATTTGTGATAGTATCAACAAGAATCAAGTCGGACTATGACGTCAATTGAGTTATAATTGATGGATTAAATGAGTCTACTCATATTTTGTTTTTAGCGAGAGATCTGTAATCGAAGAGTTACGAAAGAGATAGTTAGGTGACGTGGAGTTCCAGTCACCATCGTGTCAGATAAGAACCAATGATTGAACTCCCGATTCGGGAGGAGTTTTCCAAACATGTTTGGCAACGAGTTGAGTGCGAGCACTACGTAGGATCCGTAGACCGACGGACCAACCGGAAGAAACATTTCAGAGAACCGAAGTTATGGTAAGCGTTGTACCGTCGACTACAAGAGTAGTCGGATGTTGATAGAAAATGGGTGTATAAGAGTACAACCAGAATTAGCTTATATAAAGCGTCCGGTAGATATCACAGACCGGAATAAGTAAGTGTTGTAATGAAACCAGAGGGTTGATGAGTCAACCTGGAAACTGGAGATTTCTATATTGAAAGAGTAACCTCGGCTATTTTCTTAGATTTCGGGACGGAATCCTTTTAAGTAGGGGAGACTGTAATAACCCCAAATTTTGGACTTAGTTAAAAAAAAAATTTGATGAATAGTAAATGTGATGAATAGTAAATTTGCTGATGGAAATTTTTTCAGACCACACTATGTGGATGATATGGAATGAATGTTTCGAGGTTATATTGTTAATGTATAGGAAGAATAAAAGAATGTAAACGCGATCAGAATCAGGAGATTCCAACTTTAAATTTTGATCACTATTCATCGGACAATCAAGGGTGAATTGATTTGATCATCTTGAGAAAGTGTGTAGGATGAGAAATCCATGATCATACCTTAAACCAAGGTGAGAAATCTAGGATCACATATTAAACCAAGGAAATGGAAAGATCAAGAAAGTATCCCCTAGCTTTGGTACAGAGAAACGTTTTTAAAACCACTTGAAACTATCGCAAAACAAAAGCGTAACAAATTGTGGATTAAACCCTAACCAAAGGAGGAGTATTACATGAGATCATCAAGTGCAATATATAAGAGGATTGAGGATACAAATGATTACATAAGCATGATGTAGAGGAGTGACATAAGCATGACAAAGTGATGACAAGGTGATGAATCACCACCTAGTCACCACTTTCACCACAACCACAAGATAAAAGAGGCTTGTCATTGGTAACAAGGCCAGATATTAGCCACACAATTAAAGTACAAAGTATTGAGGATTAATTAGACAAAACAAAAGAAAAGAAAATCAAACAAAGCAAATCAAAAAGGATGCATCAAGGTGAAGAACAAAACATTCGGCCTTTTCCATTTCATCAAGTCCTTAAATAATTTTCTACTACTTCCACTCAACCATAAATCTTGATCTTGGGCTCTAAATCACCCTCTTCCAATATCCAAGGTTGATCTCTAATCTTAGCCTCATCCATGGATGATAGCTTGGTCAAAAATGGATTCAAAGTTGATGATGAATAGTGATGTGAATAGTAAACTCATAAGATCTTGTTTTGTTTTGATGATTTTAGGTTTGATTAGCATAGTTAAGGAGCAAGGAAGGATATACCATCCATATATAGCCTTTGTTAAGATCCAAGGAAGGTATAAAACTCCTCCCCTATTTTAGATTTTGCTCGATCTAGTAGTTATAAGTGATTGTTTAAGAACTATGTAGTAATGAAGCATGTATGCATGATTTTAAGCATGTTTGATGGATGATTTGTGGATAAACTTATGAACTAGAGTATGACCATGTTTGGACAGAAAAGTGTAGTATTAACTTGAGGTTTGATTGGTGGTTGCTTGATTGTGGATTGATGGTTGTAGTGAGTGTTTAAAAACACGGGAATCGCGTTTAAGCGCTGTTACCATGTCAAATTTTACTTAGGTAGTTTGGACAGAGATCACGAATACTCCAAAGGGCATAAATATAAAGTTTCTGACCATGAGCATGTAGACCCTGTTTCCTAGTTTATTTTAGTGAAAGCATCGTGTTGTTACGATTTACGGTTTAAGAGAAATGTCCGTTTTAGTAAAAGCGGTTTCGCGTAACTAAGTAGTTCACTGCATGAACTTTGAGATAGTGATCAAACCCTTTAAAAATGGAATTTGGCCGAGATATTAAAATGGGTACTAGCATGGATTGTTAGGAAAGGAAACCTAGGAGGTTTTGAGTTAAAAAGAGAAGTTGGTGATTTTATAAAAATACGCGAACGAAGGTTGCGCGAGTGAAATACCCGTAAGGGGATGGTTAAAAACAAGAAGTTAGTAATGGATAAGTACTTGGGTTTTGAGGATAGATACCCACCCAAACTTTTGACGTAGAAGTTTACGGAATGTTATGAGGTTTTAGATGACCAAGAGAGAGACAATTGATGTTCGTTAATAGAACGTTAGTGCTTAAGTTAAATGCACTTTAAATGATTAAGCCAGGGGACTGATCGGGCATTTCTTTGTTTATAGATTTCCCGGCAAGTTCTCGAACCCGTAACAACCAAGGACCCGAGGAAAGTTTTCTCATTCCATGTTGTAATTTCAAATTACTTATAGTAATGATGCATATGATAGATGCATGTTTTCAAATGTAAAATATGCATATGATGTTATGCATGCTTTCAAACCTTACATCATATATAGATGTGGTTGTATTTAAAAATGTTGAGACTGTAATATGCATATGATAGATGCATGCTTTCAAATGTAAGATATGCATATGATATTATGCAAGTTTTCAAACCCTACATCATATAAATGATACTGTTGTGATTCTATGATTGATATATATATATATATATTCTGCTTTAATGCTGGTAGAAATTTTATAAACTGTTTACGCTTTTAGTTAAAGCTTTTGTAAGATATAAGGTTTATATGCTAGGTAAGTACTAGATATAAACCGAGGTTTTAAAGGCTCTAAGTATGGAGCAGTCGTACGATGATTTTAAAATAATAGACCGAGAGTTAAATTACTATTTTGTGTTGACTATACTGTCATAAGCTGGAGGGTTCAGAGACAGCTATATGTTAAATATTGATTAAATATTCCAAGACTAATATCATTGGATATTTAATGTGAGATATTTAAATAATATTATTACGTATTATTTGAATATTTATTTAAGTGAATATTATCTTGGAATGTTCACTTAAGTGGAATTTTATTGAATAATAATTCAATATTTATTATTTAAATATTATTTAATTAAGTGAATATTATTTTGAATATTCACTTAAGTAGAATCTTATTGAGTGATAATTCAATATTTATTATTTGAATAATTATTTAATTAAGTGAATATTATTTGGAATATTCACTTAAGTGGATTATATTGAATAATAATTCAATATTTATTAAATATTCCAAAAATGATTTAAAAGTCATAGAACCTTATTTAAATATTACGTAAGGTTCCAATAGTTATTTAAAATATTTTCTGATCTCAAAAGAGATTTATGTGACTATAGGAGGAGTTCCCAACTACTTTTAAACTATTTACCTCAAATGATGATTAAGGTTTTGAACTTATCAAAAATTGGGAATCCATCTCAGGAAGTGAACATATGATTTCACTTGCCTCCTTCATTAAAAGTGAATATGTTTTCGAGTTCTGATTTATCAGAACTAAAGGTATTTTACAAAAACTCCCTGGTCATGCTTTCAAAATACGTAGTAATCATCGGTAGTTTCGTTGACTAATGTCAACCCACACTTTGACTTACTCCTTTCAATTACTCTAGGAGTAAGGTATTCTGAACGGTTACAAAGTTTTGACAAGTATTTGTACTTGGGAAAAATGGAATTAAATTCCGATTTCCGTTTCATTGATATTTTTCATCATGGGAATTGGAAGGGTCTACACGGAAATGAAATAGGTGCCGTGGTAGTGCCAAAATTATCAAGGCTTGCCCGGTGACGAAATAGGCACCGAGGTAGTGATCTCTTGCGTGCTAAGGCTTGCCCGGTGACGAAATAGGCACCGAGGTAGTGATCTCTTAGCACAGTGGCCCGTATGCGGTCAGGGTGATAACCGAATAGGAAGTTGTCCTTCTACTAGTAGAAAAGAAAAGTTACGATACAACGGCTGATCACCGTGTGTCGGGTGTTCCAGTATGTTCCCTTCCCTCCAATTGGAGTTGTGCTGCACATTGTAATGAAAGCCTGGGTGCTGAGTTACTGATAATGTGGCAGTGATGAGTAATGATGTTCCTCATACAGTAGTTGTACTGTATGGCATGTTTTGACGAAAATAATAATAAAATATCATTCTGTATACGAATGAAGTTTAAAGGTTTTCCTTCATGATATAAGCTTACATATATGATTAAGCTGCTATATCTGATTGTCGAGCTATAGTGCTCATTTTTGCTTCTTTTATAAAAAGGTGTCCATTACTGATATTCTACAGTATGAGGTATCTAAATAGATATTCATGTATATATGTTGAGAAAGTATTTAAGATATACAGTATATTGAACTGTATAGTATTTTGAATCAATGGATAGGCTTTAAGCCTTGATTCCATTATTTGATATCTATTTTAAAAAAGATATGTTTTGAGTCTTGGTTATCATACTGATACCAAGGATTTCCAAATGATTACGAAGAATATATGAGTATGATTATAAGTCATACGGTATTTTGAACGATATACTATTTTGGGGTTAGACCCTAGTGGTGTTAAAAAACTTTGATCCCATATGAATTATCTTCCAAAAAGGTTTAAAGATTTAAACTGGGATAGAATTCTTGCTGAGCGCTATTAGCTCATTCTTGCTTTATTTATACTTTCAGCATGAAGAAAACATTGCCGATTCACCTCGTGTTACGAGAGCAAGGGAATGGAGAGACCACCCTTGAGTTAGTTCAGCAAGATGGATACTGTCGGATTTAGCAGAACAGCTGTAGACTGAGTTAGTAAGAATTGTTTTCGAATAGGTTTGTATTATTAAACCTTGTATAGAATTGTGAGGTCTATTATTTTAACTTCAGGTAGAGGTTGTAAATGATAGATGAGATCCTGGATAGTACATTTGATTTGTAATAACAAATGTTACTTATTGTTGCTCACTTCCAAGGCTATAACTTGTGTGTGTGCGTGTAAGTGATTGGGGTCTTTTTGGAGTTATATTATTAGAATGTTGTAAGTAATGCAGGTATTGTATAATTGATGGAGCGTGACAACCCAGATTCCTGACCCCGGGTCTGGGGGTGTTACACTGATGCTGCACCAAGTCAAGTGGTTACTATTTCAGACTCTCCAGCACACGACTCTCCAACAAAAAGACATGTTGATATTTCATGGGAGAAGTATGGTGTTCCTGCTTCCAATCTTGGGATTAAACATCCAATGGAAAAGCTAAGGAAAGCAGGAGAGTTAGTGTTTTCTAGACAAAAGAAACTGAAGGGATCAAGCCCACAAGAACCTGGACCTCAAAGTGGTTCAGCAGCTCTTACTGATGATCCAGCCACACAAGAACCACTCAATCAAAGTTTGGGTGAAGGCTTAGCAATTGGAATGGTCACACAAGAACCATCTTCTCAAAGTGAAGATGCAGGCCAAGCTATAGTTTCTTAGAAATTTCCTGACAATGCTCAAGGGATTTCTAGTGTAGATGACGTTCAATGATTGGTCGAGGACACTGTCAATGAGGGAAGCACACAAGAACCTCCAACTCAAAGTGTTGAAGCAGCTTCAGAACCTCATGCTACACAAGAACCATTGGTAACAAATACCGATGCAAGCTTATCAAATCCTGATGGTGTTCATCCTGATGCTAGTGGTGCTCCTGATGTTGAACCAATTTTGATACAACCACTACGATCACGACCAATGGACCATCCTATCACAGATTCACAGGATAAACTGAAAGGTATAGCTATTCCTGATCCTGATGTTACTCATGATGATGATGATGATTCTGATGATAGTGATGATGAAAATAATGATGAGAAGGAACAGCTTGCCAGAGTTCTAAAATCTAGTCTTGGAACTAATTTTGGTTCATCAAGCACCTTCATGACTGGCAAGGCTTCTACTGGAAAAGACTTCAGACAAGACTTTTCTATTCCTTCTGAAATTGATCCTGCTGAGCAATTGAAAAGGCATCAATGGGAAAATGAATGGTATAGGTCTGATGAATCTGTCAGCTATCCATATGCCTTGAATCATGCTTATGAAGCAGTGAAGATGATAGAGAATCCATATTTGAAGAATCATCTGAAGGCTACAACTCTTTTATCCAAAAGCCTGAAACAAGAGATTGATTATGTCAAAGCTGCAACTGAGTTGGTGAGGGAAGATATTTCTATGAGTTTTACAAAGGTGTCCGCTGCTCTTCAACTAAGGATAGAGGAATCCCAAGTGAAATATGTTGTTTCTGAACAAACCTCCATCAACAGAAGGATTGATTCTCTTGATACAAAGGTAACTGACATTCATACCTCTCTTGCTTTAATTTTGAATATATTGTCAAATACTGATGTCAAAAAGGGGGAGAAGGTAAGTCAGACAAAATGTACACCTGATCTAGTATTGAGAAATAATGATGATGATACTGGAAATGATGGTGGTGATAAGATTCTACAAGGAGAAACCTCTGATGTTGCTGTTATGAAGACAATTCAAACTTCTCAAAGTCAAACAACGCAGTCAACTCATGTTTCTGATTCTGGAGTAAGGACAGTAAGAACATTGGTGCAATCTCAGATCCTGACGGAAGAACAAATCCTGACAGGTGATCAAATCCTGATTCCTGGTCCTGGACAAACTCTTGCTACAATTCCTGAAGGTGATGAAGATGTGATTATTGATAATCCTGAAGATGCATCAAATGTATTCCAGAAGTTCTCTACAAAAGATGGCAGAATTGTTACTCTATATCACACTGATAAAAGATTTCAATAATTATTTGCAAGAAAAGCACTCTCTACAGCAAGTGAAGAATATCTTGATCTCTCACATGAAGAATTCTTAAGACAACAGAGAGAAATGATAGAAAGCTTTAATAACCCTGCTCCTGATAGAGGAAGAGGAGGCAGAGGTAGGAGAGGTGCTAGAAGAGGTAGAAGAGGTTCTTTAACTCAAACAATGCCTAGACAGACAAGGTCTAGAGGTTTATTAATTGAAGAAATTCCTGAAGCTTCACAAAATCAAATAGATCCTGTTATCAAGGATATCATTGAGAAGGAAGACAAGGAATTTATTGAAGAAGAACCTGAATTGAGAAAAAAGCCAAGACAATTAATTCTCTGCAATACAAATCAAATTGAAGATTCTAATCCTAATATTGTTCTTGACAATGTTCAAGATCCTGATGAATCTGAAATTCTGCAAGAGATTGATTTGTTAATCTTATCTACTGTGGTTGATTCTCACAACAAGGAAGTGGATGAAGAAGAAGAAGCCAGAAGAAGAGAAATCACAAGAAGAGAAAATAGAGATTTCAATCTCTATGTACAAAGGCTTAAACTCTCAAACAGAAGATTATGGAGAAATTCAAGCATACAAGAATCTTTACTAGAAAGAAGCTATGCTTTTGAAAAAGAGAAAGATAAGAAGTGGAAACACATAAGTACACTGAGGTGTAACACGCCTATCAATTTTCAGAATGGAGGAATTATAACAAGTGCTTCAAGTGTTGTTGATTTATATGATTTGGTTAGATCAAAAGCACTCTGACTACGAATGTTTTCAAATCTGAAGCAATTGACAAGTAATTCAAGAGGAGGTATTGGACACAAGGATGCTGAATATCTGAATATGTCATATGTTGATCCTTACTCCTTGACTGAAATTGGAAGTACTTTAACTTCTGAAAACCTGAACAATTTATTAGCTGTTGATATAGTTATAGATTGTCATGATGGTATTGAAAAGAAATAAAAGCTTCTGTACTTCATGAAAGATGGTAGTGTGAAGATTCTGTGCATTCAAGATCTGCTGATGAAAACTACACAGGAACTGAAATATGTTCATTATCTGTTGAGATGGAAGAATAAAGTGTGCAAAGAATGGAGTGACATGATCTTGTCAACAATAAGAAGAAGACTAGATGGAAATAGAAATTTCAATGGTAATTATACTCCCACGTACTTAAATCAAAGAGGTCAAGATGTGGAAATGCAAAGGGGCATTGCTGTTAAAGAAGTGACTTTTGGCATGACTCAACTTACTCTCAATCCTGATGGGAAGGAAATTGCTTATCTTTTGCTTGAAGAGCACAGTCTACAAAGAAGCTCCATACAGAATCTCAGAGCAGCTATCTACCAGATTAATGAGGAAGATGAAGAACTCAGAAATCTTAAGGAAAGACTGATTCAAATTCTTGAAGAAAAAGAAGAAAATTTGTTATCCAACTTCTTGAAGATGAATCTGTTCTATCAAAGAATTTAAACAGATAAGTTGCTGCTAATATTTGTACATTTTGTAAATATGTTTTTGACATCATTGAATCTTAGGAATCTATACTTTATTTCACAAAGTATGAGATTGGGGGAGATTGTTAGATCAGGATTCAATGATCGTCAGGATCTAGACTTCAACTGATCAGGATTGCTGACATCATCAGGATTGCATGGTCGTCAGGATCAGAATGAATATCAGGACTGGGATCAGGATTAATCATCAAGACTGGAAGTTGATCAGGATTCCTACTTCGAGTTATATTTGGAGTCTAGTTAAATAAGGAAGATTATTCTGTCGGTTCCTGGTTTGTAGTAATGTAGCTATCGATTAAGGATAGGTTTCAATCTTTGTAATTGATTAGGACTTATCATTGATAGAGAAGCTGTGTAGTATACAAACACAGTTTTAGGTTTCGATTTATGTGAGACAGAGGGTGAACATAATCGATAACACACTCGAGTATTTTTGTAATAGAAGCTCTCAAGAACATCAGAATTTCTTGAGAGAGTTTTTGTAATCTAGCAGCTCTCAAGAACACAGAATTTCTTGAGAGAGTTTGTAACAGTTTTATATCAGATTTAATAAAGCTGTTATCATTCTTTCATATTTGTGATTCATATCTTATTAAGTCGAGAATCTTATACAATTGTATTCAACCCCCCTTCTACAATTGTTTATTACTGGGCAACATATTCATCACATGAAGCAGTCATCTAGAGGGAGTGAAGGAGATGTGGCTCTAAAATTAGACATATCTAAGGCGTATGACAGAGTTGATTGGAGATACTTGAAAAAAAGGATGCAGGCTATGGGCTTTTGTGATCAATGGGTGAAGTGGGTGATGATGTGTGTAAATTCAGTTTCTTATGAATTTTGTTTCAATGGCGCGAATATTGGCCCCATCAATACCTCGAGAGGCATTAGACAGGGAGACCCGCTCTTTCCCTATATTTTTCTTTTCTACGTGGAGGGCCTCTCTTTGGCTTTATCAAGAGCTATCTCGGAAGGAATAATTAATGGCATCAAAGTTAGTAACTCTGCCCCAATAATCTCCCACCTTTTATTTCCAGAAGACTCATTTTTGTTTTTTCGGGCAAACAATCTTGAATCTGTAGCTGTTAAAGCTATTCTGGATGAGTATGCAGTGTGTTCAGGGTAGTCGATTAATTTTTTGAAATCAGGAATTACATTCAGCTCAAATGTCAAACAAGATAAGCAAGCTGCGATTTTAGCTATCCTGGGAGTTACTAATGATCTTCAAAACAGTATGTATCTAGGCCTTCCATCTCTGGGAGGAAGATCGAAAAAACGAGTCTTTGGCTTCATTAAGGAAAGAATGTGGAAACGACTGCAAGGGTGGAAGGCGAAAAAAATCTCTCGTACAGGGAAGACAGTTCTAATCAAGAATGTAGCCACATCGATTCCCTCTTACTGTATGTCGTCTTTTCTTCTCCCAAAATCTATGTGTAATGAGAAGGAAGTAATGATGAATAAATACTGGTGGCAATCGGGATCTTCAGACAGGAAATGTATCAATTGGGTGGGTTGGAATGGCTTGAGTATGTCAAAGTGTCATGAGGGACTTGATTTTCGCATTCTGTATGTCTATAACATTGCTCTTATGGCGAAGCATGTTTGGAAGTTTGTGCACAAGTCTCAATCTCTGGTGTCCAGATTCTTTAAATCTTAATATTTTCCAGCCTCTCATGTTTTACAAGCAAAAGCTCTCCCAGGTTCGAGTTTTATTTGGCAAGGAATTGTCACGGCAAAAAATGAAGTGATGTAAGTCTATATGTGGGTGTTGGGTGGTGCCGAGTCGATAAAATGTACCCAAGATCCGTGGCTTCAAGGAAATAGCGACTTTAAAGTTGATCAGTCTAGAATGTACGTTGATAACTCCTTGGTTGTGTCTCAACTATTTTTACAGAATGAAAGAGGATGGGATGTTGCGAAGGTAATGTATTTGTTCTCTAGGGAAGATGCTGATATTATTTTGGCAACTCGCATTCCTGAATATCCGAGTCAAGATCATCTGGCTTGGACTAAAACTACAAATGGAAAATATTCGGTTAAAACGGGTTATTAAATGTGGCATGATTGTAATGTGGGCATTGGATCTGTTTTGCAGTCGAAAGGGTGGAGCATATTGTGGAAACTGGATTTACCGCATAAGATTAAGATATTTCTTTGGCGTTTCTGCAGGAACAACATCCCTGTAAAGAGTAGACTGAATTCAAAGGGAGTCCAACTTCCTCCTAATTGCCCTATGTGCAATTCAGATATTGAGGATTTTCTTCATGTCTTTTTCGAGTGTCCTTTTGCATCAGCTTGCTGGACTTTTTCTGGAAAATGTTATGATTTGTCGAATTCAGAGAATGCAACTTCCTGGTTGCTAGCCAAGCTGGACATAGGTTCTACGGATGAAGTTATGCTAATTGTTAAAGTTTTATGGGGTGTCTAGTTTTTCAGGAATCAAAAGGTCTGGGAGAGTAAAGTGGTGAATGCAGCTGTGGCAATGGGTTGGAGCGCAAAGACTATTTCAGAATGGAGAGAAGCAAGAGATAAGCGTCCCTCCCCATCAACGAATATTTCGACCGCCAAAACCCCTGCTATTATCAAATGGCAGAAGCCAGAAGTAGGTATATTTAAGCTCAATGTTGATGTTGTAGTGAAATTGGGAGATACAACGTTTACGATGGGCTTGGTTTTAAGAGATCATGCTGGTGCTCTGGTGCTTGGTAAAACAGTGTGTAAAGCCATGGTATCATCTGTCTTCGAAGCTGAAGCTCTAGCCGTCCTTGAAGGTCTTCAATGGCTCCTTACATTGACGTATGACACAGTAGTTATTGAGTCTGATTCTTCCTTCCTCACCGTCCGAGCTTTACATTTCCCCGATGATAATATGTTGGAAGTTGGTAATATTTTGAACGCCTGCCGTACTATATTCATTCTAGACCAGGCTTCTCAGTTTCTTTTGTTAAAAGACAAGCGAATGGGGTTGCTCACTTGGTAGCTAAATTCCCCTGTTCTCTAAATTGTCAAAATGTGTTTACGTCTCCTTCAATCTTATTGTTGGAGTCTCTCTTGTACGACATTTCTTAGTAATGATATTTGTCTTTTATTCAAAAAAAAAAGGTAATATGTTTTAGTTGAAAAAGATAATTGTCCATGATATTTTTGCAAAAGTAGAAGATTTTATTAGAAAAATAGAAGGTTGGGTGTTTTAACTAAAAAAGGTAAAATAATAATGAAATTATTTACCCATATGATAATTGTTGTTATAAATAAGTAATGTTATTATTTAATAATATATCTTTTATAAATAATTAAGGGTAGTTAAGTAAAATCACTTAGTACCGACCAATCAACCAAACTTTTAATGTTTCGTCTATTATATTATAGTATAGATAGTATAGATAGATAGTATAGATATAGTTTTATTAGTAGAAAAAATAAATTATAAAAAGTAAAAATAATATGTATCTATAATATATATATATATATATAGTTAAGTTCTATGGAGACCACCTTTTTTGTGGAGACGACCACATACGTTCTGCAATCTAAATTTAGCAAAATATAATATTTTATAAATTAGGTTCTATGAAAATAACTCTTTTCATTTAAAATCTTTAAAATTATATATGTTTTGCAACTAAAACATAGCAAAATATATTGTTGTGCAAAACATGTTCGGTTTGCAGAACATTCATGTTTAGTTTTTTTTCAATGAAATAGTAATTTTCATAGAATATACTTTGCAAAACAGTACGTTTTGCAAATTTTTGATTACAAAATATGATCTATTTTGCAAAATTTAGATTGCAGAACATATGTGGTCTCCAAGTCTCCACAAAAAAAGTGGTCTCCATATAACTTAACTATATATATATATATATATATATATATATATATATATATATATATATATATATATATATATATTATAATAATATATGTATGATGTTATTTTCAGCATTTGTTTATATTTTGATAAAAAAATTTAATATGTTGACGGGAAAAAAATCTTGAACTTTTGAACTTAGCTTAGAAAAATTGATAATATAAATGTCCAATAATGATATGTTGTTAACGTGATTCGAACCATAAACCCGCGAGAGCATTTTAGATATCAAGAAAGTATTTTTTTTTTTTAATATTACATCCAACGGTTCTCTTTTATCTATCTTTTAATATTACATCTAACGGTTGTCATTTAGAGGACCAAACTACCAACCAACCAAATATAGGGTAGTTTTCTTATAATATTATAGTATAGATATAGATGTCTCTAGTTTATTTTCATTGTAAAATTGTGTAAGATTGTGCAAGATTCACCGTGGATAATACATTAAATACATGTTTTTATTAAAAAATTTAATCATGATCTTACTTTTCAAATAAATCCAGTAAAAGATTTGCTACTTCTAAATACATTCAATAAGTTTTTTTTTTGCTTTTTTTTTGCCAATTTGTAACCGATAATTTTATTTTTAGCTGTTTATTAAATATTAAGTAATTTTTAGTTAGATATTTATTTTATTTAGAATAATTCAAGAATTCTTTTCGTACAAGTTATTCGATTTAAATGTGATTTCATGTAATTTAGAGCCTGACTACAAATATTTTTAAATATATTTAAATATTTTAATTATTTAAATATATTTAAATATAGATAAACTAATATAACCGATTTTCTATGCTGGTCACACTACAATAACCAGTTTGAAGTAAGTGGCCAACTATAGCCGATGGAATACGCATCTTGGAATGGAGTAATAGGCGATACACATTTTAGAATGGAGTAATTAGTATATTATTTAATTTTACCACAGAATATACAATATGTGGTGGAGTATTACGGACCTAATAAGCATCACACAAATGCGTATTACCATATTATCATCATGTGGTCAAGCTTCTAACGTGACCATGTCGGAGCAACTTTTTCTTTTTTAATTCATTTGCAAGCAGATGTCGTAGTGGTCACTGCTCAGTAACTCCCAATGTAGGAGCAGAAAAAACAGAATACGCAATTGGCGATTGTGTATTAGAACGACTATAGTTGGCCAATTTTTCAAAATATGACATTTTTGTTTAAAACACTTAAAAAGAGTTATTCCTGTCAATTTTTCTATTTACGTGTCTAATTTCTTGTAGCATTTTAAAAATTTATTATATTAACAAAATCGTTCGTTGTTTCCCAATTAATATATGAATTTAATTGTAAAAATTCAATAAAAATCAATTAAACTTGTAGATACTAATATTAAAAAAATTATTAAATAAAATTAATTAATAATCGTTTACCATGTTTAGTAAAATTTACTGCTGATATGGGCTGAAAAATAATCCTAGAAGTGCAATTAATTACGTATTAATTAGACCCGGATTGGTCCAAGAACACGGCCCAATAAGCAAGGCCCAAAACCCTAATTATTTATTATTTTCGTAATTAATAAATAGGGAAAATATACAGCTCATGAAAGGAGTACAAAATATGGTAAATTCATCAAAGAAGGATCCAGAATCCCAATTAAAAGAAATAATGAGTCATAGTCCTTATCAACAAGGAAAAGACTTGTCCACCAAGAAATACAATGTTTATCCATTATAAAAAAGGAGACTTATTCGCTAAGTCTCCTAAACATACTCTAAATACGAGGCTCCAGACACCTATATAAGGACCCTGCTCCTTCACAATAGAACTACGTCTTTGGCTTGATTCTCAGCACTGATTGAGATACGTAGGCATCTTGTGAGGACCGATTTAGTCACGAAACACAAGAGCAGCCATTAATTTACAAGTACACTTTTTAATCCATAACATTTGGCACCGTCTGTGGGAAGACAACATCAACCATGACAAACACACGAAGAACGACTCGAGATACTCAAACCTCTGAAGAGCTTCCTCTCACCTCTGAAGCAGACGCTCAAAGAAGCCAGCCACCACCGATCACCACCACTCAAGGACCGGAAGTCCCAATTTTGGTTGAAGGGACAAATCCCCTGCATATGGTCGTTCATGGATCTGATCCACAAAAGACCGTTCTCCAGTAACCAATCACAACCTCTCCACTGCTCATGAATGCACCAAGTGGCCTTCAACTCCATACCACGGATCTTCCCCAATACGCAACTCAAACCCTTGGGATGCCAAACTATGGCATGCCCCCTCGACCCCCGATGGGCAGCCGTGGTCTCAATCCCACTTATCATGAAGCATATGTTCCCCCTTACATACAAGGCCTGGGACCCCTAAATCAACAAACTCAAACTCGACGGACCCCCCTGATTCAAGACTACTCAGGTCCTTACACTGAGGATGAGAATGACTCAACTGGAGAAGAGAGGGATCTTGCCCCATGGAGGAGACGTTCTTCCCAAACAAATCGGGAACAATCCCAAACTACTAAGGAAAAGATTGGTGCCCATGAGGTAGAGGCTGCAAGGCTCAAGAAAGTATTGGCAGAAGAAGAGGCCGCAAGGGCACAAAACTGAGCAACCGGAAGAGTCCCGATAATCAACTTGGACCGAACACCAAGAAGAACCAAAAGGGCTGAAGCCCCAAGGGGTGACCCTTGTGTTTTGTTACCCCTAGGAGATACTGATGATCCTACACCACCATTTACTCAAGACATCATGAAAGCTGACATATCCAGGAAATTTAAGATGCCAACGATCAAAGCTTATGATGGAACGGGGGATCCCGCAAATCACGTGAGAACCTTCTCTAATGCACTGTTGTTGCAGCCAACCAATAATGCAGTTAAGTGTAGGGCGTTTCCACAAACCTTGACAGGCATGGCCCAACGTTGGTATAGCCGTCTACCTCCCAATTCTATTGGGTCTTTTAAGGAACTAAGCAAAACATTCATCAACCAATTTGTTAGTGGAAGGGTGCATGAGAAAAGTTCTGCATCACTCATGGGAATCCAGCAAGGAAAGAATGAAGCTTTAAGGGATTATATCAACCGATTCACCCGGGAGGCTCTGAAAGTCCCGGACTTGGAGGACAAAGTAGCTATGATAGCCCTGCAGCAAGGAACCACTGATGATCACTTCAAAAGATCATTGGCAAAACATCCACCCGAGAGCATGTTGAAGCTCTAAGATAGAGCCGGAAAGTACATCAAGGCTGAAGAAAGCATGAGAAAGTATGAACCCACTGCTGGTGGCAGTGGAAATTCAAAGAAAAGAAAGTAAACTCAGGAGTACGACGTCAAGGAAAAGTTTCCCAGAACGTCAAAGGATTCTGATTCTCCACCCAAGAGGAACAATTTTGGGCCAAAGTTTACGGAGTATGCAAGATTAAACACTCCCAGGAGCCAAATTCTGATGGAAATAACAAAGGAGGAGGATCTCCGATGACCGAAGCCACTAAGGACTGATATGTCTAAACGGAATCAAAACCAATTATGTCGGGTCCACAAGGATGTTAGATATAATTGCTGATGATTGTTTATCAGTGTTTAAGTAATAGGTACTCATCAGAGTTTATACTTGAAGCCAGTCAGAGTTTGTTAAAGTCTGACGGGGTGAAAGTTTGCTGAAGTTGTCGGTGCTAATATGAAGATTCTAGAAGCAATATATCTTGAAGATGGAAAGAAGCAAGATATATTGAGACAGATAAGGAAACGGAACAGAAGACAGAAGCAATCCTAAATTGATATAAATTGTATAGCTAATTTATAGGAATATCAATTAGAGATTGATTATGTAGCTGTGTACTATATAAACACAGATAGGTTAACCCTAAAAGGAATGCGAATACTGAATACATTATTCTTGTAACCTAGCAGCTCTCTGTGATAATTTACATCACTGAGAGAAGAGTTATTTAATATAATTCAGTTTATTGTTCATAAACAGTGTTCTTTATTGTTATTCTCATACATATATTGATTATATATTGTGTATTCGGCCTAACAATTGGTATCAGAGCCAAGGCTGATTAATATATACAGTTTTACGATTCAAACACAAGTATAATCATGACTGAACAAGTTCCAACCGGTGAAGCTCCTGAAAAGGTTCAACCTACTTCTGTGAGTCGATATGAGACTATCAGGGTTCCAATTCTGAGACCAGTTGAATATCCAATATGGAAGGTGAAGATGACCATGTTTCTGGAAGCCACAGATCCAGAATACCTTGATAGAATCAATGATGGTCCTCATATGCCAACTAAATTGTCTCCTGTTATTACTGGTCAAGAACAAAAGACTGTTCCAAAAGAGAAGAAAGATTTGACTCCTGAAGACATCTCATCAATTGCAAAGGATGCAAAGGTTAGACATATACTCTATAGTGCCTTAGATAATGTCATGTCTAACAGAGTTATTGGCTGCAAGACTGCCAAAGAAATCTGGGATGCTTTAGAAGTCAGGTGTCAAGGAACAAGTGCTATAAAGAAGAACAGGAAGACTATTTTAACACAGGAATATGAACACTTTGACTCTAGATCTGATGAAACTTTGACAGATACATATGACAGATTCTGTAAATTGTTGAATGATTTGTCTCTTGTTGATAAAGAATATGATCTTGAAGAGTCAAATCTCAAGTTTCTACTATCTCTACCTGAAAGATGGGATTTAAAGGCAACATCAATAAGAGATAATTATGATCTTGCAGAAACAGATCTTGATGAAATTTATGGGTTGCTTAGAACTCATGAACTTGAGATAGAACAAAGAAACAAAAGATCTGGAAAGAAGACAAAATCCGTAGCTCTCAAAGTTGAAGAAAAACTCATGAAGAAAGAAACATCAAAGAAGAAAGCTAAGGGAAAAGCTTTGGTCATAAACTCTGAAAGTGAGTCATCAAACTCTGATGGTGATTCAAACTCTGATGCTGCTTCTGAATCTGAGGATGATGAAGAACAACTGATGCAAATGGCTGCTTTGATGGTGAAAACCTTCAAGAAGATGGGTTTTAAGAACTTCAAGAAGGGAAAAAGATTCTCGAGGAAAGATTCAAACTCTGAAAGAAAGAGTTTCAGAAAGCCTGAAGGAAAGAATACTAAGTATGGAAAGAAAGACAAGTCTGAGATCCAGTGCTACAAGTGTAAAGAGATGGGTCATTATGCTCCAGAGTGCAAGAAAGGAAAATCTGAGAAAGCACTCATCACTAAAGGAAAAGACTGGGCAGATACTTCAGATTCTGGTGAAGATGTCAGCTATGCTCTTATGGCAACTATTGAAGACAAATCTGAGACATCTGAGAATAAGGTACCTTTAACAACTTATGCTTATGATATTGATAATATATCTGAATTGAGAATTTATCTTAAAAGCATACATGTTAGTTATAGAGATCAGACTTTAGAAAATGAGAGAATTAAAACTGAGAATCTTAAGCTTAAAGATAGAAATAAATTTCTTGAAGAGGAGCTTGTTAACATGCAACAAGTTCAAAAGGAAAGAGATGATGATGTTTATGTTGAACAAGAATTGCTTAAAAGATATAGGCAAATTGAATCTGAATTAGAGAAAGAGAGGAAAGTGATTAAAACCTGGACTAATTCTGGAAAGGACACACATCAGGTTTTTCAAACAGATACAGTTGGGTTAGGTTATTGTGAGGAAGATGAACTTAGGTTTAAAGATAAAGTTAAAGTCAAACCACAACTTAAACCTGTGAAATTTGTTTCTGAATCCAGTAAGCTAAAATCTGTAGTTGTGAAAGAAGCTGTTATGGAGCCAGTTGAAACTTGTGAAAAACAGGTTAATTTTGGCTCAATAACAGAAAATCAGATTATGACAGAAGCTGTTAAAGAACCAGTAAAAATCTGTGATAAACAGGTTAATGTTGGTTTGATGACAGAAAAACAATTCAAACATAAGCTCAAAGAGGTAAAGTCTGTCAATAAACAGAAAGTGTTTAAGAAAAATAGGAATGGAAAAGTAGGCATTAATAAAAGAAATGATTATCTGCCTAATTCTGGTGCTCCTAGAAAAACATGTCATAATTGAGGTAGTACTAACCATCTTGCCAGGTTTTGCAAGAAGAACAAAGATATTAATTCTTTACCCTCCAAGTCTGGAGTAAAGAATGATTATGTTAGGGTTAGACCACAGACTTTATGCACACACTGTGGGAGCACTTGGCATTCCATTTATACTTGCAACAGTTATCATGCTATTTATCACAACTATTATGAGCTAAAACCCAACTTGAAATGGGTGAGAGCAAACTCTGCAAGTGTAAAGTCTGACACAGTTAGCTCAAACTCTATTGAAAGTTTTTCCGCTGCAAAAGCTAACTATGTTAAGAAAGCCAAAGGATCCAAGCAAGTCTGGATCCTTAAATCTAACTCTTTGTAATTGTTTGTGATTGCAGGGCATAAGGGAAAGTACCCTCATCTTGGACAGTGGATGTTCAGGACACATGACTGGAAATAAAGCCCTGCTATCAGACTATGAGGAGAAGGCTGGCCCAAAAGTTTCCTATGGAGATGGCAACATAGGACGTACTATGGGATATGACAATATGAATCTTGGAAGTCTCATCATAACAAATGTAGCTCTAGTCCCAGGACTCAAGCATGACTTGCTTTCTGTGAGGCAAATCTGTGACAGAGGTTATCATGTAGATTTTCAATCTAAATACTGTGAAGTTATCAGCAAATCTACAGGGAAAGTTGTTCTAGTTGGACACAGACGTAATAACATCTATGAAGCAAGTTTGGTAACAAACTCTGAAGGAAAAGCTGTGTGTCTGTCTGCAAAAATGTCAAATGAAGAGAGTTGGAAATGGCATAAGAAGCCCTCTCACCTAAACTTGAACAACATCAATGAGCTAATTCGAAAAGATCTTGTAAGGGGACTTCCAAAGTCAATACTCAGCTTAGATGGTCTGTGTGATTCTTGTCAAAAGGCCAAACAAAGGAAGTCATCTTTCAAGAGTAAGTCTGAATCTTCAGTTGTGGATCTTTATCATCTTCTTCATGTTGATCTATTTGGTCCAGTCAATATAATGTCTCTTGGCAGAAAGAAATATGCTCTTATCATTGTTGATGAGTACACTAGGTACACTTGGGTGTATTTCTTAGCAAAGAAGGATGAAACTGCTTTAATTCTGATGGATCATGTAAAGCTACTGGACAAAGGATCACAGTACAAAGTGAAAATTATATGGAGTGATAATGGTACTGAATTCAGAAATGCAATAATGGAAGGATTTTGCAAAGAAAGAGGAGTGAAGCAAGAATTTTCCGCACCAGGGACTCCACAGCAAAATGGTGTAGTTGAAAGAAAGAACAGAACCTTAATCGAAGCTGCCAGAACAATGCTTGAAGAAGAAAAATTGCCAACTTATTTCTGGGCAGAAGCTGTTCAAACTGCTTGTTTTACTCAAAATGCAACACTGATCAACAGGCATGGGAAAACACCATATGAGATGGTGAAAGAAAAGAAGCCAAATTTGAAATATTTTCATATTTTTGGATGCAAATGCTTTGTGCTGAAAACTCATCCTGAAAAGTTGACCAAGTTTGACTTAAAAGCTGATGAAGGAATTTTTGTTGGATATCCGCTGTCAACTAAAGCATTCAGAGTCTACAATCTGAGAACTAAAGTGATCATGGAATCAATACATGTGTCATTTGATGACAAGAAAATAACTGGAATAGAAGATGAAGAATATCATGATCAACTTCGCTTTGAAAATATCGATCTAAAATCTGATGACGTAAACTCTGATGAAGCAAATCCAACAAACTCTGATGAAGCATACTTTGAACCTCTACTGGTAAACACTGAGGGAGTTTCTCGGGCAGAACAAAATAGAGAACCAGTTGAGGGGGAGCGTGAAGATACTTCAGCAACATCTCAAAATGATGACTCAAATTCTGAAAATGGGTCAGCTGAAGAATCTATCCCAAACTCTAAGTCATACACTGAAAATCCAAACTCTGAGCAGTTCAATTCAGGGGGAGCCTCAGAGAATGCAAATGGTCAAGAAGAAGATCAGGAAAGCATGGATCAAGGGGGAGGATCTAATGAAAATAGAAGCCAATTACCTACAGTAAGAAGGTGGGCACAAGCTCACACACCTGACTTGATAATTGGAGATCCAGAAGCTAGTGTGAGAACTAGAAGTGCTACAACTAATGAATGTCTGTTTCATGCATTCTTGTCTCAAACTGAGCCTAAGAAAGTGGAAGAAGCTCTTCAAGATGCAAACTGGATAACAGCTATGCAGGAAGAGTTAAATGAATTTGAAAGGAATGAAGTATGGACTCTTGTACCAAGACCTAAAAACAGATCTATTGTTGGTACAAAGTGGGTTTTCAGAAACAAAACAGACAGTGATGGAGTGATTACAAGGAATAAAGCTAGACTTGTGGCTAAAGGCTATTCACAGCAGGAAGGAATTGACTATGATGAAACCTTTGTTCCGGTTGCAAGATTGGAGGCCATAAGGATTTTTCTAGCATATGCTGCTCACAAGAAGTTTAAAGTCTTTCAGATGGATGTAAAAAGTGCTTTTCTCAATGGGAAACTTGAAGAAGAAGTGTTTGTTGAACAACCACCTAGATTTGTGGATCCCAAACATTCAGATTATGTCTACAGGCTTGACAAAGCTCTTTATGGACTAAAGCAAGCACCTAGAGCATAGTATGAAACTCTGGCTCAATTTCTTTTAGAAAGTGGGTTCACTAGAGGTACAATTGATAAAACCTTGTTCTATTTCAATACTGGTAATGATTTGCTGTTAGTTCAAATCTATGTGGATGATATAATTTTTGGGTCTACTAATGACAAACTCTGTAAGAAGTTTGCAAAGCTTATGCAGTCGAGATACCAAATGAGCATGATGGGAGAGCTTAGTTATTTTCTAGGCTTACAAGTAAAGCAAACAGATGATGGGATTTTTATCAATCAAGCAAAATATACAAGAAATCTTCTCAAGAAATTTGGTATGCTTGATAGTTCATCTGCAACAACTCCTATGGCTACTGCAACAAAGCTAGACAAAGACACAGGAGCCTCAGTAAATATGACAAACTACAGAGGGATGATAGGGTCTCTTCTTTATCTTACTGCAAATAGACCTGACATCATGTATGCAACATGTCTTTGTGCAAGATATCAAGCAGATCCCAGAGAGCCTCATCTAACAGCTGTGAAGAGAATTTTCAAATATCTCAAAGGAACCATAACTCTTGGTTTGTGGTATCCTAGAGAATCAGAGTTTAAATTAATTGGTTACTCTGATGCAGATTTTGCAGGCTGTAAGATAGACATAAAAAGTACAAGTGGAAGCTGTCAATTTTTAGGTGACAGATTAGTTTCTTGGTACAGCAAGAAACAAAAGTCAATTTCCACATCCACAGCAGAAGCATAGTATATTGCTACTGGTAGCTGTTGTGCACAGATTTTGTGGATGAAGAATCAATTGCTGGATTATGGATTAAGGTACTCTAAAATACCTATTTTCTGTGATAATTAGAGTGCTATTTCTATGACAGGTAATCCAGTACAGCATTCCATGACCAAGCACATCAGTATAAGGTATCATTTTATCAGGGAACATGTGGAGGAAGGAGATATTGAGCTTCATTTTGTGTCTACAGAACAACAGCTTGCAGATATCTTCACCAAGCCTTTGAGTGAAGCTACCTTTACAAGACTGGTAAATGAACTTGGAATGATCTCTGGTTTTGACTAGAGATATTGGTTAGACTTAAAATTTCTCATTCTGTGATTTGTTGCTCATGATTCTTTGCATATGTTAACTGTCATACATATCAGTTTATCAAAATTCTGAAGTCATACTCTGTCATAATGTTAAACTCTGTCAGTCATACTCTGTCAGTTATACTCTGATGTTAAACTCTGATTATGATTTTGTCTGAAACACATGGACCGATGAAGAAAATTGTATGAAGCATGATTTTCAGTAAGTAATCATGAATCTTTCTGAGTTATATGAATTCTGATTTAAAAATGTGCAGAAATTTTACACAGCATGTTACTGTCTCTATATTTATAGCATCTCTTAGTTTATTGATCCTATACACTGAGTCTGTATTAGCTGTTTGCACTTTCTCTCATAAAGTAATTATGTTAACTGATGAAAGTCTAAACTCTGATAATTAGTTGCAAATATTTCACCCTCAAATCAAAAGATGCAAAATAAGCACAAATTCCTTTGAGATCATGTTGTGCCTAGGAAGACCCAAGAACTTATTGTATGAAATAAGGGCTAAAATCTTTGATTTTTGGTGACTAGTGCCAACCACTGATTACTGGAAAAATAAAAAAAAAAATCGAAGGGGGTGAAAATAATAAATTTAGAAGTACAGAGTTTTAGATGAGATCAGATTTTATATTATACATGAGAGTTTGGGCAACCAGTTTTTACTGATTTATTTTGTGGATTTTATGCACTTTGAGATGATCTAAATATTTATATTCAGTAAACTCTGCTAAGTCACACACAAATATTCACACCTGTACAGTTTGTGAAAAGAGTTTATGAATAAAGAAGGAGGATTGGTAAACACTGATGAACTGTGTACTCTACGCCGAGGTAATTTAATTTTAATCTATGATGATTAAAATAAATTTTGTTTGTTTCAGACATATTATGATTTTGAGAAAAGACATTTGTTTTGAAAATTCAAAAGAGAATGATTGGACAGTTGTTCAAGAGTGTATTAAACAGAGGAGAGAGGTTGAGTGTCTAGGAAAGTGTAAAAGGCGGTAATTATTGCTATTTTTACTGCGCATGCGCATTGGAAACTGCCAATTACTGTTGTCAGTCATTGCATGTGTGCCACGTGTCCCACTCACACGATTCACAGAGTAAGACAGTTGTGTGTATTGATTAGAAACTGTTCAGTTTTTAATTCTTTCTTTTTGTATTAATATACAATACACAAATTCGTTTGAACTTTTCACAACTTACTCTAATTCATACTCTTACTATCACACACACATTTTCATAAACACTTTTCTGCATACATCTCTCAAACACTTTCTTGAAGCATAAACATTGTTTTCTTTGAAATATTCTAATGGCAACAACTATGTTTCAGTCTTTTGGTCTCGATTTTGTTCCTAACAACTATGAAGCACCACTATCTACTGAAAACGTCCCAGAGGCGTTTCACCTGTTTTAAAATTTTCTTGCTCAATCTGATATTGGCCAAGCTTTAGTGGAACCAACAAGGTTATCTGGTACTCAAATCAAAGCCTTCTAGGAAACAGGTGTATATGATGATGGAGGTGAATCGGGCACTCCCTCGATTGTCTTTGAATTTGCTGAACAAGAGTATGTGGTTACTCCAACCACTGTTAGAGATGCTCTTGGATGTGAAGATTTCAATGCGTTCACCATTTCTGTTGGTGACTCTGATCTCCAGCGTATGATGAGGGAGATTGGTTACTCTGGGTCTTTGGCAAGGACAGGTAATCTGAAGCGACCATTCTTGAGGAAGGAGTGGAGTTTCTTTTTCGACTGTATTACAAGGGCGTTTGGAAAGAAGTGTACAAATTGGGATGCTATTCCAATCGATAGTCTACAAATTGGGTATTCTCTTCTCTATGGTACTCATTTTGATTTTGGTAGACTAGTTCTTATTAATATTGGTGAAAAGATGACAGAGAATAGGAATGTAGTTTACTTTGCTCGTTTCTGTCAATTAATCTTTTCTCTGTGTGTTGATGGGCTTGAGATAGCTGAGGAGGAGGTAATTCCCTCATTTAAATTGCATAAGAGAATATTTTCTGATCTCACAAATAAAGATATCAAGAAAGGAAATGTTGGTGACTTGATGCTTCCTGTTTCAGTCCAACAATTTTTAAATCCTCAACCATAACCACAAGCACAACAAGAAACTGACCAGCCTCTAAACTCTGAGCCTCTTCCATCTACATCTCAAAAGCCAAGGGCTGGGGGTAGGATTAAGCATAGAGCGTTAAAGGCTGTCCAGACTGCTACAACTCTAAATACTGATGATGTTCCAGTATCTGTTGGTACTTCAAGAAGAAAGAAGAGAGCAAAGAGACCTCATTCTGATGATGAGGATGATACTGAAACTCTGACTCAAAGAAGAAGAAGGTTGATATATGACTATCTGTTTGATGAGGTTGATACTGAAGCTGTTCCTGAGGATGCTGCTGTAGATGATCATGAAGCTGAACAGAATGAAGATCCTGTAGATGTTGAAGCTACTGTGCCCACAGAGGACAGAGCAAATGCTGATGTTCATTTTGAAGCTGATACTGAAGCTGCCAATGCTGATAACTTTATTGATCAGTTGGACATGGAATTTGAAGCACATCCTGCCATCAGTGTTTGTGACACTGAGGATGTGGCAGCTGATCAAGCCACTCTGATAATTGAAGAGTCTGTGGCAACTCATACAGAGATTCTCTCTGTCACCAATCAAGTTCTTGAAGTTGGTGATGAAGTTGATCAGGAAGCACAATCTGTCTCTTCTGAGAAGATTGTTGAAAATGCTGAGAAGAAGATTGTTGTAGAAGAAGCTGTTCTAGCAGAAGAAGAAGTTGCTGAGAAGAATGAAGCTGTAGCAGAGAAAGTTCTTAATGAAGCTGCACAATCCAATGTTGAAGTTACTGCAGAGAATGTAGTTGACGAAGCTGCAGAGCCCTTAGTAGAAAATGTTGTTGAAGACAGGGTTGATTCTGATAGTCATGATCATACTTCTGAAGATCATGCAGACTCTGATGAATCCATACCTTTTCTAAGGGATCCTATTGCTGAGACTGTTAAGGAAAATCAAAATGCCACTGAAGCTCATTATAGAGATATGTACTATGCAAACTGGTCAGGGGCAGATTGTATTTTCTCTAAGCAAAGAACTGCTGATTTTGTTGCTAAGTCTGCAAAAGAGATTTCAAATCCTGAGCTGTTGAAACATCTGAAGGCTACAATTGTTCAAGTCAAATCTTTGAATAATCGATTTGATGAGACTCATACAGATGTCATAGGTCTCAGAAATGATATAGTAACTAAGGAACTGGCCTTGAAGACTGATAGAGCTAAATATTCCTCTATGATCAAGGATCAAGTGGAAATCAAGCAGAGGCTAAGCAAAGTTGAGAGCAATCAAGATGAAATGTCTACAAAGATTGATTCTATTGCTGCATCTTTGGAGTTGCTGACATCAGTGCTTATTCCTGATGATGTCAAAAAGGGGGAGAGAGTTCCTAAAGACAAATGCAAAAGGACTCAAACTATGAGACGAAGGGATGATGCAACTGATGGTGGAAGCAAGGATTCAGAGTTTAGGTCAAAGAATTCTCAAGAGCAAGGGAGACTTAGGTCAAACTCTG
Source organism: Heracleum sosnowskyi (assembly GCA_030848705.1). Lineage (NCBI taxonomy): Eukaryota > Viridiplantae > Streptophyta > Magnoliopsida > Apiales > Apiaceae > Heracleum > Heracleum sosnowskyi. Next base: position 72,289,486 of record CM061241.1, on the reverse strand, counting down.
CTAAGCTGACAAACTCTGAAAGAGTAAATTCTGGTGTTCAATCTTCTTCAAGACTTAAAAATCTAGCTATTTTAGCTAATCCAATTACTGATGAAGAGATTGATGCTAAACTCTTTTTGGAAGAACATGGTGGTGAAGCCACAGTTGAAGACATTGATGCTGAATTGCAGATTCTTGCTGAAGAGCATAAAAAGAAAGTTGAAGCTGGAACTTACAAGAAAAAAGCTGCCAAGGCTCCTAGGAGAAAGGAAAAAGGAATTATTATTAAAGAGAATGTGAACTCTCAACAGAGTTTACAATACTCAAGGAGGTCTGCTGGAGCAAACACTGACAAAGGAAAAGGCAAATTGATTGAAGAGCCTGAGTTATCAAAGAAAGCTTATTCAACCTCTGACATGGCTCATGTTGAATCAAGATCTAATAAATCAACCACTGACGTTGCTCAAGTTGATGATTCTGTTAAAGTTGTGACAACCTCTGACACTGCTCAAGTTGTACAAACTCAATTAATATCTCCACAACTCCAAGGTACTTTTCGAAGATCATCTAAAGATGAAACTCTGAAGCCAGGAAATGTGAACATTTTACAAAGCAGAACTGTAAAACGTTGCTCAAGTTGATGATTCTGTTAAAGTTGTGACAACCTCTGACACTGCTCAAGTTGTACAAACTCAATTAATATCTCCACAATTCCAAGGTACTTTTCGAAGATCATCTAAAGATGAAACTCTGAAGCCAGGAAATGTGAACATTTTACAAAGCAGAACTGTAATGGGAAAAGAATCTTATGATAGATCTGGCTTGGGTTCACATAGAGAGAAAAGAGTGAATAACAGTCCTTTAGATCATACATCACTGGCAGAATCTGGTGTTGGGGTAACTCAAGAAAGCCTTGACAAGTTAGAGTCTGTTCAGATGATCTATCACAGAGGAATCAAAAAGGAGTTTCTGTTATATTTTATGGCTGATGGAAGAGTTTATAGAGTTGGAGAAGCTGATATTCATCTAAAACTATGGGAAGAGCTGGAGTATGTTTTATATTTGCTAAGAGTGAAAAATCAAAGTACTCACAATGCTGCTCAAGTTTTAAAAGAGAGAATGATGAAGTCTAAAGTCTTGTGTGGAGCCAGAATTTCTAGTGCTTATGTTCCTAAGTACAGAGATGCCCATGGAAAGCTTGTAGAGATGAAAAGGAACAGTGCTAAATTAAATACAGCACTTGGAATTAAAGTTTTGGAATTTAACTTGGAGTCAGACAAGTCTTATTTTATCAGGCTAGGGAATGAGATGAGGAGGAATAACATCTATTCTCTGAGAGCTGCTATCTACCAGACTGGAGAGAGTGATCCAGAATTAAAAGAATTGAAGAAAATCATGGTAGATGAGCTAGAAAAGGCTGAAAGAAGACTACTCATTGATTATCTCAGAACAGTGCCTGACATTGAGGAAATTAAGTAAAGACTGTCTGTAAGTTTTTAAAGTTTTCTGTTCTAGGTAAAAGTTAAACTCTGTTCTAAGACTACTCTGTTATAAACACTGCATTTGTTATATGTTTTGACATCATCAATTATCTTTTAAACTTGTACATTTTTGTTATGCACAAGTTGGGGGAGATTGTTAGATATAATTGCTGATGATTGTTGATCAGTGTTTAAGTAACAGGTACTCATCAGAGTTTATACTTGAAGCCAGTCAGAGTTTGTTAAAGTCTGACGGGGTGAAAGTTTGCTGAAGCTGTCGGTGCTAATATGAAGATTCTAGAAGCAATATATCTTGAAGATGGAAAGAAGCAAGATATATTGAGACAGATAAGGAAACGGAACAAAAGACAGAAGCAATCCTAAATTGATATAAATTGTGTAGCTAATTTATAGGAATATCAATTAGAGATTGATTATGTAGTTGTGTACTATATAAACACAGATAGGTTAACCCTAAAAGGAATGCGAATACTGAATACATTATTCTTGTAACCTAGCAGCTCTCTGTGATAATTTACATCACTGAGAGAAGAGTTATTTAATATAATTCAGTTTATTGTTCATAAATAGTGTTCTTTATTGTTATTCTCATACATATATTGATTATATATTGTGTATTCGGCCTAACAAAGGAAGTCGGTCACGACACGGATGATTGCGGACAATTGAAAGATGAAATCGAGTTTCTGATACGAAGAGGAAAGCTCAATAAATTCACAAAGGATGGAAATCAAGGGAGTCAAAGAGGAAACTATGAAAGAAAAGATTATGACAGAAGGGACAACGATTAAGATTGTAATCCGAAGTCCCGAGGGCCAGTTATCAACATGATATTTGGAGGACCAACTGCTGCTGGGTCCTCCTGAAACTCAAGGAAAACCTATGCCCGAGAGGTAATGACCGTAGTTGGAGAAGCACCGAAACGTGCCCGAACAGAAATATCAATAGGTTTTGATGATTCTAACTTGGAAGGAGTGAAATTTCCCCACGATGATCCCTTAATCATCGTACATGTGATAGGAAATTCTGAAACAAAGAGAGTTTTGGTCGACAATGGAGCTTCAGTGGACATCTTGTTCCATGATGCTTTTATCAAGATGGGCTATACTGACTCTCAGTTGACACCCTCGAATATGCCCATATATGGATTCAACGGAGTGGAGTCGAAGGTGGAAGGCACTATCCAACTCCCAATGACAATGGGGCAAGGGTCGAATACGTCTACTCAGATGTTGAACTTCATAGTTATAAAGGAAACTTCAACCTACAATGCAATCCTGGGAAGGACAGATCTTCATGCGTTCAAGGATGTTGTCTCATCTTATCATCTGAAAATCAAATTCCCAACAAGGAATGGAATTGGTGAAGAACGAGGAGACCAAAAGATGGCTAGAAGTTGTTACGTAGCCGCGTTAAGGCCTGAGAGAATCGGGGGGCAGGTTCTCCCCATTGAAGACATGGATACTAGTGATAATGAGGACAGAAGAGGGAAACCAGCTGAGGATTTAATCCCAATTCCCTTAGTCCCTGGTGAACCGGAGAAGGTGACTTACGTTGGAACACTACTGCCTGAACCATTGAAGAGCAAGCTCATATCTTTTCTTCAAGAAAACAATGATGTCTTTGCTTGGACAGCGGCTGACATGCCAGGGATTGATCCCCAATTGATAACCCACAAATTAAATGTGGATCCTGAAGGGAAGACGGTGAAACAGAAAAAGAGAAATTTTTCTCCAGAAAGACAAGAGGCCATCAAACAGGAAGTAGATAAGCTTCTGGAGGCCGGGTTCATTGAAGAAATACAATTTCCAGAATGGTTGGCTAACCTAGTGATGGTAAAAAAGGCCAATGGAAAATGGAAGATGTGTGTGCACTTCACTGATTTGAATGATGCATGTCCTAAGGATTGTTTTCCCTTACCAAGGATTGATGCCCTAATAGATGCCACAGTTGGGCACGAGATGCTGAGCTTCATGGATGGCTTCATTGGGTACAACCAAATCAAAATGCACAAAGATGACATCTCCAAGGTATCATTCATCACTGACTTTGGTGTTTTTTGTTATCTAGTCATGGCATTTGGACTTAAGAATGCAGGGGCAACATACCAAAGATTGGTGAACAAAATTTTTGAACAACTGATTGGAAAAACCATGGAGGTCTTTGTGGATGACATGTTGGTTAAAAGCCTCGATAAGGCCGACCATATAAACCATCTACGGGAAGCATTTGAAGTGTTGAGGCACCACAAGATGATGTTGAATCCAGCTATGTGTGCCTTCGGTGTAGGCTCAGGAAAGTTTTTAGGTCTGATGGTTTCCAAGAGAGGAATCGAGGCTAATCCCGAAAAAATCAAAACAATTCTAGACATGGAACCACCACGGACTGTCAAGGATGTCCAGAAACTAACAGGAAGAGTGGCAGCATTGGGAAGATTCATCTCCAAGTCGGGACAACTGAAAGCCAGGAGGCCTTTGAGACTTTGAAAAAGTACATTGCTGAGGCACCACTGTTGGCAAAACCAAAGCAAGGAGAAATTCTCTATTTGTACTTGGCAGTTTCTAACACGGCCCTTGGAGCTGTTTTGGTAAAAGAAGAGTTGAAGGTTCAGAAGCCCGTTTATTACGTGAGCAAGATTCTACATGGGGCAGAAATAAACTACTCCACGACATAGAAGTTTTCCTTAGCCTTGATTATGGCCTCAAGAAAGCTACGCCCATACTTCCAGGCACACAAGATAGAGGTCTTGACCAATCAGCACCTAAGAAACATCTTGCATAGCCCTCAAGTTAGTGGAAGATTGATCAAATGGGCTATCGAATTGGGAGAATTTGACATCAAGTATAAGCCTCGAACGGCCATAAAAGCTCAAGCACTCGCTGACTTCATGGTTGAATGCACTATTGACAACCAGGAAGTCGGGGGCAGGAAGTAATAGTGGAAGACAAGAAAGATGAAGACATGGTGTCCAAAGAGTGTTGGGTGCTCTATTTTGATGGAGCATCAAAAACAAAATCAAGTGGAGAAGGTTTGGTGCTACAAAGTCCTGATGGATTTTCTCATAGAGTACGCACTAAAACTGGACTTCCCAACGACAAACAATGAAGGTGTGTACGAAGCCCTGATAGCTGGCTTAGGGCTGGCTGGAGCCTTGAGAGTTAAAACTCTGAAAGTGTGTGGAGAATCGAGGTTAGTGGTTTCCCAAGTAAATGGGGAGTTTGAGGCCAGAGATGAAGTCATGTCAAGTACCTAAAACTTGTCAAGGCCATCATGACTCAGTTTGATGAATGCTATGTGGAACACATTCCAAGGGAAGAGAACATGAAGGCCGATGCCTTGTCTAAATTTGCCTCTTCTGAAATTGAAAACTACGCAGGAAGTGTATACTTCCAAGTCTTGAAGACCCCGAGCATCAATGGAAAGTTGGTAGCACCCATAGATGTTGCCAGCTATTGGATGGATCCCATCAATCTCATCTAGAAACTGGGTGGTTACCCAACGACACTTCACAAGCACGAAAGTTATATGTGAGAGCACTAAGGTATACCCTGATTGAGGGAATCCTATACAAAAAGTCTTTCATTGTTCCTTATCTGAAATGCTTGAGACCCCAAGAGGCAGAATTGGCCCTAAGGGAAGTGCATGAAGGAATTTGTGGGCAGCACTTGGGGGGCAGAGCCCTTGCTCATAAAATCACTCGTCTAGGTTTCTATTGGCCAAGGATACTTGAAGATGCTAAAAGCTACGTAAAGAAATGTGAACGGTGCCAAAAGCATGCACCAGTGGTTAGACAACCACCAGAGATGTTGACATCCATAAACTCACCTATCCCGTTTGCTATGTGGGGGATGGATATACTTGGACCATTTCCAATGGCTAGTGCGCAAAGAAAGTTCTTGATAGTGGCAATCGAATACTTCACCAAGTGGATTGAGGCTAAGCCTCTAGCCAAGATAACCACCAAGCAAATAATGCATTTCTTCTAGGAGAATGTAATATGCAGATACGGGATTCCACGAATCTTGGTCACGGATAAATGGAACTCAGTTTAACAACGATAAATTCAAGAAGTATTGTGACGAGAATGATATCAAGTTACGCTTCACTTCTGTTGCCCATCCTCAAGCAAATGGGCAAGCTGAGGTTGCCAATCGAATTATCCTGGATTGACTGAAAAAAAGAGTTGAACGCTCTAGAAATACTTGGGTAGACGAATCATCGCATCAAGATCTAGGTTTCGATGAAGGTGATTATCAAATTCATCTCGTGACTAGGAATAATCGTGAATATCTAATCGAATCCTTTGCGAGAGATAGAGTTACGCTACCAAAACAAACTAATTTCCAAAATTTCCATGAACTTTTCTACTCAGATCAGGAACTCATTGTTCAATTCCCGGAGTTTAAATCCTTGGATCAGCCTAAAATTTGGACTGGGTCTTATTTGCATCAGTGTCTAAATATTGAACGGTGGAGATCGTATTTGCAGCTCCAAAAATTCGAATTTTAAGGGTTCGAACATAATGCTCTAAATTCATTCTTTACATCATTGTTGATTTTCTAATTTAGGTGATCTTGGTTTACTAACTTATGTATTACTCGATGCTTGGATATTGTAGCTGTTTTTATTTAGTTTATCTACTTTGAATTCGTATTGGTTTTGGATTTGGACTTAGAATTGGATTTTGATTTGCTTTCAGATTCGATTCTGGATTGAAAAATTGGATCTTTTGACCTCGGATTTGGATTTTAAATTTGGTTTCAGGTTTGTTTCATATTTGAATTCAAATTGGTTTCTGATTTAGTTTATGTTTAGTTTTAACAATTTCTTGTCATGTATGTCTCATCGTTAACATGTCTTTCGTCAACTGGTAATTCAAGTATGTTTTCATCTTTATGGATTTTGGACTATTTTTTATCTTATCATATGTCTCTACATTGGTCGTCTTCTATTTAATTGTCTACTTATTCATCCTTATCCAACATGACTGTTGATGGCGATCCTACGTCATTGAAAGTTGTTGGTTCCGTTCTTACTTCAATTGTGTCACTCTTTGATGTTTATTGTATACTGGATCTCAAGCTAAATCTTGTTTAGGTTAGTCAATTATGTGAGTCTGGTCACTTGTTCTCTTTTTCTTCTACTACCTGTTGTGTTATATATCCGAGATCTTAAAAGGTGACCGGGAAAGGTTGTAAGCAAGGAGGACTTTATGTTTTGGATGAACTCAATATATTTGTTGTTGGAAATCTTTTTATTGATTTTCCTCTTCTGGGTTAAGTGATTCGTCTTATGAATTTTACCTATGGCATGCTCATTTAGGTCATGTTTCTCTGTCTCGTTTACAGTTCTTGGTCTTAACTAAAGCCTTGGGACAATTGAAAGCTCATGATCTTTTTGATTGTAGCGGTTGCAAATGTGAAATTTGTTGTTTTGCCTTGTCATAAGAGTGTTACATATTCTCTTGCTTTATTTGGTATTGTGCCATCTGATGTGTGAGAACCTGCTTGTGACGCCCTCGAAATCCGGGGTTAAGATTCCGGCATCACTGACCACAACAAATAATTTAAACATGCTACACAATAATATGAATACAACAACCCCTGAACTACACACCAAGATCACACAAGGTTATAGTCTGAAACAGATACTACAAAAGATAAACTAGAATCAACTACTGCATGTGATTAGGACGCCCCGATAAGGAGCTATCACTAACAACCCAAAACTAATTAAGGTTACAACTTCTAATATAATAAAATTTAGTACATCACTGGTCTTCTAAGGTCCATAAGCAACTATAAATAACAATCTCCTGGGTAAAAGTGCACTCCAAGATCTCAGTGGAATCTGAAAACCTAATGCGAACTGTCTCGGGGTTCGACATCCTCTCGCTTAACTGAAATGTCAAGGTTAACAACAAGAGTGAGCAAAAGGCTCTGCAAGTATATATATAAAAACTGCACAATAAGAGGTAACAATGCAACAATGGCAATATGTATAAAATGAACTCATCTGGCCAAAGACAATGGCAATATATGAAAAGAATCAACTAAACTGATAGCTGAACAATAATAATAAAATGGGTCAAACTTTAAGTTAGAATTGGATTTTAGTGTGACGCAACGAGTTAAGGTGGATGATCAGTCACACCAAAACCCCGGATCATACCCACGGTATGTCCAAATACTGAACTGGATCCAAGGCCGCTTTTGGCCTACATAATACTGATACTTTGACTGGCGTCTGCAGTCCTTAAAAACATTTCATTTTATTAAAACTTCCAATTCCGACTTAATACTGGGAGTTAGATGTCGGAACAATCGACCACCTAATCGATTTAACTAAATACATCCAACTGTCTGATTCAAATTATAAACGGGATTAAAGTAATCCAATGCATATGAATAAGGTTTACAATCAACAGGAATCAAGGTTTAATCTGATAATTTATAAAGTGCTGAAAGAATGAATTATGAAACGAAATAGAGTTATCACGTTCAAAAACAAGGCATCTCAATCTTAGAACAATAATGGAAAGGGTTTATGCAACAATGAATAATTGAAAATGAAAGGCAAGAGTCTTGCTTCAAAAGAATACGAGTTGAGTAAACTTGCCTCGATGCTAGATACTGGTACTACGGAATGTGAGCTTTCTCCTTTCCTTTACCGGTGCTCATCTCTATAATATAAAATTCTAGTTTAGTTACTAATCAATAATCTAAACTCATTTCTAATACTAACTACCCAGCGCAATCTAATCGATTATAAATAATTTAAACAAATAATTACATACAACATATAACGGATAAACACGCATTGACTCGATTCTAGCATTACTATTAAACACTTAAGTTATTAACATATAATATAGCACGTAGCAGTCAATCACATGTATATACAAATACAGGATTACGTGTAACCAACTGAAACCCAATATCTTATTTAATTAACTAAATTAATCAAATCAACCTGATAATAAAATAATAAATCACTAAAATCATAAAGCAACTTGAAAATAATAATTAAATTCGATTTATAGATAATCAAGATTAAATAATAATCAATTAATAAAATTCACCAATTAACTATTAATTTAATTGGTCAATTAAATCAATTTCATTATTATTTAAAATTGATTAAGAATAATCAAATTCAATTACTCTATAGACTCTAATGATTTTAAAATAAATAACAAGTACATAAAATAAAATATATTTCTCGAAATTTCGGCATGACCCGTTCATAAACAGGACTAGCCAGAAATTTCGCATGTACTATGTTGCGTCCCCAATCATAGGACGGATCACATAGTACAGCCCATAATAATAACCTGTATATCAATCTCTGCAATCCACAATACTAACCACTATCACTACTAATTTACAACTCAAGATTAATTCTAACTTGAAATACATCAATCTACGATATACAACTAATGACTTCGATTTATTCGAAACCAACTTAAAATTTTATATAATTTATAACTCCGCACCACACTACTTGTAATAACCCCAAATTTTGGACTTAGTTTAATTTTTTTTTTCTTTTGATGAATAGTAAATTTCTGAAACGAAAAAGATTTTCAGACTACCCTATGTACGAGTCGGGATAATGAACTTTCGAAGTCGTATTAGTGATCTACTATGAAAATGAAGGAATGCAAAAGTTGTCAGAATCAGAAAAAGAGCATTTTCTGTTTTCTCCAAAATTTCACCTATTACTGATGGATTAATCATTATTTAAATATATTGGAGGATTTTATATTATCACTTTCATGGATATGGATTTAGTAAAGGTATTAAGATATCAAGAACATTTACGGTAACTACTTCGATAGAACCCTTAAGAAATCCCTGCGAACGTTCAACGAGATTAAGCCGTAACCGAACAATGAGACACGAATCGAATTAAATACGAGATTTGATGAATAGTGATCCAACACGAGGACCCTATGAATGTGGATTTTATGAGGGGTAATAATATTTAAGAAAATAAGGATTCGTCGGAACAAAAGAATGGTAGATTCTGGATTTAAGATGATTAAAGCGGTCTAAGACGGTCCAAAGTGAATAGTAAAATTTTTTGGGCTCTGAATGGAATGAAACTTCAAAGGCAACCTTGTTTAATTAATTAATAAACAAATGTGAAGTCAGAAATTGGATACGAGGTAAAGAACTCGAGAAAGTTAGAGGAAAACGAAACAAACGAGTAAACGAAATGCTTATGTCACCAAAGAGGAAGCTTCTTGTGAAAGCCACATTAAAGAAAGGGGCAAGCTAGTCTTTTGCACTAAAAGATCATCCACTAAGGTGTGTGGGAGAAGCCAAGACCATGACTTAGATATTTGTGTAAAGAAATGAAAGCAAAACCCATTTCTTTTAAGAAAACCCGAGAGGAAATGAGAGTAAAAATGGTGGATGAAGATTTGATCATAACTTGAGTTTCTCTTGTCCGTTTTTGGCGTTCCACGACTCATAACCATGGTAAGCACTCTCCTCACCCTTGTGATTTAGCCAGTCGATTTTAGTGATTAAGGAAGATGATGAATAGTAACTTATTGGTTTTTGATTTTTGTTTCCATGAGATTAAGTTCTACAAGGATCATCCAAGCACCCCCAAGCCTAGTTAAGCCATTTTTGACCCTTGTGAAGCTTCAAAGAAGGTATATCACCTCTGACCTTTTAGTTTATATGAGTTTTATGGTTGAAATAATTATTAGAGTCGTTATTCGTGTTATCATTAAGATCCGTGAATCTTATGTTCGATTTGAGGATGAATGATTTTGTGAAGCTTGATTTAGTGTGTGATAATGTTTAGGGGCTGTTTTGGATGTGTTGATGAAGTATAATGGTTGTTGGTTGGTTTGGTTGATGTTGGGATTGATTATAAATTTTGGGATCGTTAAAACATAGCCGTTATAATGCCCGATTTTCGGTAACGCTAAAAACTGCCTAGAATCCGAAAACCTAACTGTCTCTTTTGGTTCAATGATGAACATGAGTGTGTAGATCTTTGTTTCTAGTTTACGTGAGCGCAAGAATCATGTCATTACGATTTACGGTTTAGGAGAAACATGTGTTTTAGTGTAAGGCGTTCGTAAAACCAAACAGTGCCACTTAGTCAACTTTGAGGTTATGATCGAACCACTTAGAGGTCATAATAAAATGTGAAACTTTGTGATAACATGCTAGGTATGTTTAGGAAGACCCTCGAAAAGATTTCGTGCTAAAAGGATTAAATCTCAATTTTATAAAAATGCGTGAGCGAGCATGCTCGAGTAGAGGATCTTAAGGAGTTAACTTGAAAATGGACTTGTACTTGAGTTAGTATATACTTAGTATGGTGAAAGCGTTTAAGTTATTAATCTTGAACCTTGTGTTGATTCTAGATTACTGGACCAACCTGAGACTTATTGCTACTTCGGGATTTCCAGGAAAGTTTTCTCATTCCATGCTCTATTTTAAGTTATAATATTCAGATGATGCATGTGATATGTATTATGCATGCTTTCAAACCTCACATCGTATATAGATGTGACGGTATAAAATTATTGAAATGGATTTGACCTTGAATTATATAAAATCTTTTGAGTTAAGTAGTTATGAACCGGTTTACCTGGTAGCTCTAAATATAAGAGCATATTCATTGTTTTCGACTCTAAATCGGGAGTCGGTATTTTGAGATATGTAGATAGTCGTGGAAACCCGGAGGGATTCCATCGGCAGAATACTATGTACTTTGAGGATTGTTATTCGAGTATGATATCATTCGATGAATGATATTTGATTACTATATCTTTCAAGGAATGTTATTTGAGTATTATCTCAGTCGAGAAATACTATTTGAAGACTATTTCCGTTATATATGCTAATGGAAGGCATAACTGTTTTCGAAAGTATATTGTGATACTTGCTTTATGATTATTTATTCAATGAATATTATTTTGAATATTCATTCAGTCATTATTTATTTAATGAATATTATTTTTGAATATTCATTCAAGGTTATTTAATTAATGAATATTATTTTGGAATATTCATTTAATCTTTATTTATTTAATGAATATTATTTTGGAATATTCATTTAAGGCTTATTTATTTAATGAATATTATTTTGAATATTCATTTAATCCTTGGTTATTTAATGAATATTATTTTTGAATATTCATTTAAGGTTTATTTATTTAATGAATATTATTTTGAATATTCATTTAATCCTTATTTATTTAATGAATATTATTTTTGAATATTCATTTAATCATTATTTACTTAATGAATATTATTTTCGAATATTCGTTTAAGGTTTACTTATTTAATAAATATTATTCGATTATTGATTGAATACTTTTAGAATGTTTTAAAAATGAGAAATGTTATTTAAAGTTTATCCCCGACCTTCAATAATTACGAAGGATACTCTAAGCTGTATTATTAATTATCTTTAATCAAAAAGAGGTTCCCAAAACACTGTTTCTCCATTTAAATCTGTCTTTTAAGAGGATTTAAATGTTCGCTAAACTATCAAAAATATGGGAAACCTGATTTAAGTGACTGCTACTCTTTTTAAACTCTCAACTCAAAACTGTCAAGGGACATATATTTTCTCGGAGCAATTTAATTGCTGCAAGTCAAATGTTGTGTTACTACCTCAACGATTGAGGAGTAAATTGATGGAACAAGTCGATATCGATTAACAAGCATCGCTTGGGAAATATTGGAGAATCTTCCTTTCCAACCTAGATATAACTACTGAGTAGAGTCGTATCAACAAGTATTACACTTGGGAAAAGGAGGACGATCTTTACGTTTCAGAGTCATGGATTTCATCCGAACTAGGAGCAAGTGTAAGAGGTCGAGTGGCGCCGATCCATCATTTTATTGCCCCAAATGGGCCGGGGAGATCCAGAAAGGCGGTAGACAATGTCAGGCTGTCGTGTTCTTCCATCTACATATAGAAAACCCTTTTTAGTTGTACAACCTGCTATTGATCATAGTAAGGTTGGACAACTGGCGCGGAGATTACTCCAGTATTAGTTCATCATCCAACTTGGATAATTCTGCAACATGTATTGAAAGGGACTAAAGGGTAGCCCCCTTAGTACAGGTTTACCGATCATGTTGGCAGTGGGTCGAAAAGTGTTTAACAAAATGAAGTTACAATAAATCCTTGCAACTTCATCTTTTATTTTATGAGTTATGACTCTGATAAAACCTTACTCGGATTATATATGCATAATTGGATTTTGGGTTACGGAAACATTATATTAATTTTCCTCGTAACTTCATCTTTTATGTTATAGTAGTCTCTTATCCGTTAAAGGCATAACATGTGGTTACAAATATATTTTCGAACTATATAGTGTTTTGAATCAATGAATAGGATTTAAGCCTTGATCCCAATATTTGATATCTATTTAAAAAGATATGTTTTAAGTATTGGTTTATCATACTGATACCAAGGATTTCCAAATGATTACGAAGAGTATATAAGTATGCGTATAGGTCATACGGTGTTTTGAATGCTATACTATTTTGGGGTTAGACCCTAGTAGTGTTAAAAACTTTGATCCCATATGGATTATCTTCCAAAAAGGTTTAAAGATTTAAACTGGGATAGATTTCTTGCTGAACACTATTAGCTCATTCTTGCTTTATTAAATATTTCAGCATGAGGAAAACATTGCCGAATCCACCTCGTGTTACAAGAGCAAGGGAATGGAGAGACCACCCTGGAGTTAGTTGATGCAGGATGGATACTGTCAGTGTGAGCAGAATAGTTGCAGCTTGAATTAGTGAGAATTATTTTGAGTGGGTTTGTATTACTAAACCTTGTATAGAATTGTGAGGTCTATTATTGTAACTTCAGGTAGAGGTTGTAAATAATAGATGAGATCCAGGATAGTACATTTGGGTTGTAATAACAAATGTTGATTATTGTTGCTCATTTCCAAGGCTATAACTTGTGTGTGTGCGTAAGTGATTGGGGTCTTTGGAGTTGTATTATGAGAATGTTGTAAGTAATGCAGGTATTGTATCATTGATGGAGCGTGACAACCCAGATTCCTGACCCCGGATCTGGGGGTGTTACACTACTAATTAATACACTCCAAGCACCTGCACACCCAATAAAATCGATTAAATAATATCAAAACGATTAAACATTAACATTTATATATATTCACCAACTAACTCATTTAACAATGTTCAAATAAACTATTTATCACCGCACTTAAATAATCAATACTAAACGAATTTCGTAACGTCGACACACACATATATACATATATATATATATGCAACTTAACCATTTAATACGATCAATAAACGATTACTTTCTAAAACAGATTTATTAACTAATTACATATAAAAACGAATTATTAACTAATACGAAATCACGAAATAAATTAAACTCTTAAATTTTTACACGAACATAATCCTACTACTTTCATACACTAAAATTTCTATTCGAACTAAATCAGAACAAAATCAGTTCCACAATTTCTGCATAACAATTTCATCAAAGAAAATCTGAACAAATTACTTAATAGCAATTTAAATAAAAAAAAACGAATTGTTAAACCCATTAATTACCCAAAAATGAACTATTAAACCACGTATATATTTTTATATATATATATATATAAACAAATTCATAAATACACATAAATAATCAAATGAAAACGAAATGGATAGCTGGGTTTGATTGTTATACCCTATAGCAATCACAGTTGGGGAGGATTTGGAACAGAGGTGGCCAAAAACGGAGCAGAGGACTGGTGCGGTGGCGGTGCGCGGAAGAACGGTGGCGGAAATCGCCGACAAAACAAGGGGCGGCTCCGCAGCAGCGATACTAGAAAAGGATGGAGGCGAAAATGGACGGGAAGAGAGGTGGTGTGGATAAAACGAACGAAACTGGTGGAGGATTTTCCGGCAAAGAAAAGAACGGGGGGGGGGGGGGGGGTTTCTCTGTGTATAACTGCGTGTTTGTGTATCTGTGTGGTGTAAGCGTGCGTGTGTGTGTATTCTGTTTGTATAGGTATAGATTAGGTAGTTTTTGATAAGGATGAACTACAACAATTCAATTAGCCCCTTGCCTGAAAATAGCGGGACTAACACGATACTGAAACAAAAAATTTTAAAACGAAACAAATTCTAAAATAATCAATTCTAACTAAATAAATAATTTATGTACTAAAATTATTCTAAAAACTTTTAAATGCGCAAAATTCAGTATTAAATAAATTTGAAACTAATTTACTTAAAAAAATTATGTCGGGCTCAAATTTACTAATAATTACTAAAAAAATATATTTTAAACTCATAATTCTAAAAATATTATTCAGTAATTACTAAAATAAATTTTGACTCATAAAAATAATTTAAATACTATAATTACTCCAAAAATATTTAAATGCTCAAAATTTATAATAAAACAAAATTTCAACTATTTTTATTAAATCAAATTAGGTCGGGCTCAATTTAACTAAAAATAATATTTCACACATACTACCACATTCACATTTTCGCAGAATAATATTTAAACATTTAATCACATATTGCAGCAAAATTTTCAGTTTAATCTAAATAAATAAATATTACTATTTTTATCACTTAAATAAATAGGAAATTCGTACCTAAATTCCCGGATATTACATCCTCCCCCCCCTTAAAAGGATTTTGCCCTCAGAATCAGCCTAAGCAAATAGATGCAGATACTTTGCTAACATTTCACTCTCAAGTTCCCAAGTCGATTCCTCAACCTTGGGATTCCTCCACAAAACTTTTACTAGATTCACTGTCTTGTTTCTTAATACTTTCTCTTGCCGATCTAATATCTGAATCGGCTGCTCCACATAGGACAAATCTGGCTGAATCTCTATAGGCTCATACTCTATGCCATGATTAGAATCGGGATGATACTTCTTAAGCAAAGACACATGGAATACATTATGAATGTGCTGCATATGGGGTGGTAAGGCTAACTCATAAGCAACTTTTCCAACTCGCTTGAGGATCTCGAATGGACCAACATATCTTGGGCTAAGCTTTCCCTTATTACCAAATCTCAAGAGTCCCTTCCACGGTGATATCTTCAATAGAACCCATTCTCCTTCCTCAAAGTCCATATCTTTCCTGGATTGATCCGGATACTTTTTTCTGTCGATTCTGAGCAGCTACTAATCTCTTCTGAATAAGCTCGATCACTTCTTTAGTTTGCTGAACCAGTTCTGGACCCAAAATTTTACGTTCACCAACTTCTTACCAACACACAGAGGATCGACATTTCCGTCCATACAGTGCTTCATAAGGTGGCATTCCAATGCTCGCATGATAACTGTTGTTGTAGGAGAATTCCACTAATGGCAAATGTGTTGGGAACCACGGACTTGGGGTTCTACTACATTTTATGATACACAATTAAGGAGTGCGAAAAGAAAATCACCTTGTTAACGGTTGATTCCACGCTCTTCTATTGTATTCCGAAATTCCCTTGAGCGAAGTGTGGCCTCCGTCTTCTCAAGTTAACCTCTCTTCTTGCTCCTAGGTGGCTACAATATTTTTCTTAACCAACCCTAGCAAGAAGAGAATAAGAATATATATAGGGCTACAATAGGGATCATGGATAATTAGGTTGGGCCTTTTAATTACATCCTGGGTCTAGCCCAATGTAATTAAATATTAATTCAATCCACTAAAGAATTAATATTTGCACTACCTTTCCTAATACCGCAACTTAATTAATTAATTCGGTTCCAATATTATTTGCTTATTAAATTCCCCATGTTTAAAATAGCGCATGCCCATTAATTAAATAAATTATTGATAATTCATTTAATTAACATCTTATATCCTTGATCATCCACTCTACCTTTATTTAATTATGCCGGAATAAATCCACCTGCAGGGTTTCACATAATTAAATCCTTTTGAGCTTTCAAGGGGACATCATTAACCCGAATATTATCAGGACACGGATTCCTTCAATAAATAATATTCACCATATATATTATTCCATCACCCAAAATATAATGATATAATTCAAAAGAATTATTTCATATATAAATCAAAGCATGTAAATAATATACACGTGTCAATTACTATATCCGGATTAAGAACCTAAGCATTAATAATAACATAGAATCTTAGTTCACCTTCTTAATCAGTTTAAGGGAACAATTCTAAATTTGATCCTGTTCAATATACACAAAGTATACAAGTATTATTTAATAGTCAAGATAAACTATTCCCAAATAATACTTCAGTTATTCCAGTGGTTTGTCTAATTCCACTTAAACTGTGAACCCTTTATATTTCTACAATTGTTTATTACTGGGCAACAATTGGTATCAGAGCAAACTGATTTAATTTTGAATCAGATACGATCTAAGATGTCGATAACCAAGTATGAAAGTCTGAAAATTCCCATCCTGAAGAAATCAGAATATCCAACATGGAAGGTAAAGATGTTGATGTACCTGGAGGCTATGGATCCTGATTATTTGGACAGGATTCGTGATGGACCATATATTCCCACAAGACTTGTAGAACGAACAGAAACTGTACCTGAACATTATGTGGTCAAGGCCAAGAGTGAATGGACTCCAGAAGAAAAAGCTCATGTACTCAGGGAACCAAAGATAAAGAACATCCTTCACAGTAGACTTGATGCTGTCATGTCCAACAGAGTGATTGCATGCAAGTCTGCAAAAGAAATCTGGGATACTTTGGAAACTCAGTGCCAGGGATTTGCATCTGTCAAGAAGAACAGAAGGGCTCTTTTGATTCAAGAATATGAACAATTCGATGCTAAACCTGATGAGAGCCAAACTGATTTATATGATAAATTCCTGACACTCCTGAACAGTTTATCTTTAGTTGACAAGGAATATGAAACTGAAGATTCTAACACCAAGTTTCTAAGAGCTTTACCTAAAGAATGGGATACACAGACCTCGATCATTAGACATCAGTATGATCTTAACACTGTGTCTCATGATGAAGTCTATGGAATGCTAAGAACTCATGATCTTGACGTTCAACAGAGAAAGAATAAGAAAGGCAGTAAGGCAAAATCTATTGCTTTGAAAGCAGAGGCTAAATCAAAAGGAAAAGTTGTGGAGGTCTCTAGAAGGAAAACAAGAATAGTTGAGTCAGATCCTGATGACTCATCATCAGATACTGATGGCAATCCTGATGCCAATACTGATGATGACTCTTTTGACTCAGACATGGAAGAGATGGTTTCTATGATAGTCAGAAGCTTCAAGAAGATGAAGTTCAGGAAGGCTAGAAGACAAGGCAACTTCCAGAAAAGGACCTTGAATGCAGACAAAGACAAGAATATCAAAAAGGACAGCAAAGGTAGCAAAATTGACAAGTCAAAAGTTAGATGCTACAAGTGTAATGGTATGGGTCACTTTGCTTCTAAGTGCAAGAAGACAAAGGCACTCATCACGTCAAGCAAGGATTGGATGGACTCTTCCTCGGAATCTGATACTGAGGTGGTCAACTATGCCCTAATGGCCAATACTGATGATACTGCTATTCCTGATGATAAGGTACTTAATACTGTCTTTGATTTTGATACTTATAATGCTTCTGAGTTAAGACATTTTCTAAAGTCATTGCATATTAGCTTTAGAAGTCAAACTTCTGAGAATACTAGGATCTTATCTGAGATGTCTGAACTTAGGAAAAGCAATGAGCATTTAGAAGCTGAATTTTCTCTTATGCAAAAAGTACAGATATAATGTGATAATGCTAAACACATGTAATTAGAGATGAAACTTAAATGTACTGCTCTTGAAAAGGAACTTGAATATGCTAATGAGAAAATCAGAACCTGGACAGACTCTGGTAGAAAATTTCATGAGATTAATACCTCTAAGAATTGAAAAGAGTGTCTAGGGTATAAGTCAGATGAAGATAAGAAACTTAAGGAGAAAATTGTTGTTGATGAGACAGTTAGTCCAAAAACCTATAGACATGTTATAGACAACACCAAATCTAAGATTACTCCTGTTAATTTTGTTTTTGGTAAAGATTCCAATTCAACTTTTGAAAAGGGATCTACTTCTGTTCAAAATATCAAAGTTATTAAGTCTAAACCTGTCTTGAGTAAAGTCACTAAGAATGTAGGTTTACTGTCTCAGAAACAACTTAAGGATAAAATCTGTGAGGTTACAAATAGGGAAAAGGAAGCTACTGTTAAGAGAAACAGGAATGGTAAAATTGGGATCAATAAAGAGAATGGTTATAAGTTTATCCCAAATGCACCTAGGAAATGTTGTTTTACCTATGGTAACTCTAATCATCTTGCTATTGATTATAAAAAGAGTTTAAAGAAAAGTACTGAAATTCCTATTTCTGATGTCAGGAGTAGATCAGTATTTTATAAACCACAGAAGTCCTGTTTTCATTGTGGTAGTATATGGCATTCTATTTATACTTGTAAAGATTATCATGATTTGTACTATAACTTTTATGATCCATTGCCTAAGTTTGATAATAGTACAAAGTCTGGTAGAATTGATAATGTCATAGTGAAGCATGCTTTTGTTAATACTGAGACTGACAAAGCAAATCCTGATGGAGTAAATCCTATCAGGACTGCTAAAGTCAAAAAATCTTCTGTTGCTAAAATTAATAAATTGCATGGAAAAGGAACCCAACATGCGTGGGTTCCTAAATGTTCTAACTAGAATGTTTCTATTCTGATTGTAGGGAAAGAAGAAAAATGTGTTAGTCATGGATAGTGGATGTTCTGTGCACATGACTGGAAACAAAGCCCTGTTATCAGAATATGAGGAAAAGGCTGGCCCAACTGTGTGTTATGGAGATGGCAACATTGGACAAACTTTGGGATATGGCAATATAATCATTGGAAATGTCATCATTGAAAAAGTAGCTCTAGTGAAGGGACTAAAACATAACCTGTTGAGTATTAGTCAAATCACTGACAGAGGTTATCATGTCAACTTCTATTCCACACATTGTGAAGTAGTCAACAAAGAAACAGGAAAGATTGCACTGACTGGCTACAGGCATGGTAACATTTATGAAGCCAACATTCTCTCAAATACTGATGACTCCCCTACATGTCTCATCAGTAAAGCATCAGTAGATGAAAGTTGGAATTGGCACAAGAAGCTTTCTCATCTCAACTTCAGCAATATCAATGAGTTGGTTAAGAAAGATTTAGTTAGAGGATTACCAAAAGTGTTATATACTCCTGATGGACTCTGTGATGCATGTCAAAAAGCTAAATAGAGAAGGACATCATTCAAGAGTAAATCTGAATCCTCTATTGAAGAACCATATCACATGCTGCATCTTGATCTATTTGGTCCAGTCAACATTATGACCATCAGTAAGAAAAGGTACACTCTTGTAATTGTTGATGAATATTCTAGATTCACCTGGGTGTACTTTATGCACAGAAAATATGAAACTCCTGAAATACTGTTGGATCATGTGAGGATGATTGAGACAACCACAAAGTACAAAGTCAAGATTCTAAGAAGTGATAATGGTACTGAATTCAAGAATTCAAATATGGAAGAGTTCTGCAAATAAAAAGGAATTATTCAACAATTCTCTGCTCCTGGCACACCTCAGCAAAATGGAGTAGTTGAAAGGAAAAATAGAACTCTTATTGAAGCTGGCAGAACTATGTTGGAAGAAGCTAAATTACCTACATATTTCTGGGCAGAAGTAGTCAACACAGCATGCTATACACAAAATCTGACATTGATAAACAGACATGGTGTTACTCCTTATCAATCTCTCAAGGAGAAGAAACCAAATTTGAAGCATCTGCATGTGTTTGGTTGTAAATGTTTTGTTCTCAGAACTCATCCTGAACAGCTAGGGAAATTTGAAACAAAGGCTGATGAAGGAATTTTCATAGGCTATCCTACATCAAAAGCCTTCAGAGTTTTTAATTTGAGAACAAGGACTGTCATG
Source organism: Heracleum sosnowskyi (assembly GCA_030848705.1). Taxonomy (NCBI): domain Eukaryota; kingdom Viridiplantae; phylum Streptophyta; class Magnoliopsida; order Apiales; family Apiaceae; genus Heracleum; species Heracleum sosnowskyi. Next base: position 72,269,037 of record CM061241.1, on the reverse strand, counting down.
GAGTCAATATATGTATCTTTTGATGATAAGAAGATAACTGGAATCAATGAAGACTCTCATGAAAGGCTGATTTTTGAAAATGAATCTTCCAAGGAACCTGAAGAAAGTGAATCAGATCCTGATGATCCATCAAATCCTGATGTCACACCAATTACTGATGGTGTTAACTCTGATGATGCAAATAATGGTAATACATCTAGTAGTGCAAATGTTGAGGGGGAGCAACAACATTCTACTACAAGTTCAGAGTCAACTCAATCATCAGGACAGAATTTTTCAGATACTGATTCAAATGATGATCCTGATAATTCATCAGGAAGGGATTTCAATAATTCAGGGGGAGTTTCTACTGAAGCAAATTCTTCAAATCAAGATAACACCAATCCAGGGGGAGCATCTACATCAAGGAATGATTTACCACCAGCAAGGAAATGGACTGTAAATCATACTCCTGATTTGATAATTGGAGATCCTGATGCAGGTGTTCAGACAAGAAGTGCAACTCAAAATGAATGTCTATATAATAACTTTATGTCAAAGGAGGAGCCAAAGAAAGTTGAAGATGCACTTAAAGATGCTGATTGGGTTACTGCAATGCAAGAAGAGTTGAATGAATTTGAAAGGAATGAAGTCTGGAAACTGGTGCCAAGACCAAAGAATAGTTCAATTGTTGGTACAAAATGGATTTTCAAAAATAAGACTGATTCAGATGGTGTAATTATCAGAAACAAAGCAAGACTAGTTGAAAAGGGGTATTCTCAACAAGAAGGAATTGACTATGATGAAACTTTTGCTCCTGTTGCAAGACTAGAAGCCATCAGGATCTTTCTAGCATATGCAGCTCATAAGAAATTCAAGGTTTTCCAGATGGATGTGAAAAGTGCTTTCTTAAATGGTGAACTGGAGGAAGAAGTCTATGTTGAACAACCTCCTGGTTTCATTGATCCAAAATATCCAAATCATGTTTACATATTGGATAAGGCAATTTATGGACTAAAGCAAGCTCCAAGAGCATGGTATGAAACCTTAGCTCAGTTCTTACTAGAAAGTGGATTCAAAAGAGGTACCATTGATAAAACTCTATTTTATTTGAATCATGGCAAGGATTTGCTTTTAGTTCAGATTTATGTTGATGATATCATTTTTGGGTCAACAAACAATAAGATGTGTGAAAAGTTTTCTAAGCTTATGCAGTCAAGATATCAAATGAGCGTGATGGGAGAAATGAGTTATTGTCTTGGTCTTCAAGTTAAACAGACTGATTATGGCATTTTTATCAATCAGTCTAAGTATACAAGGAATTTATTGAAAAGGTTTTGACAAGGCTGTCGTATGCCTATCAAATAATAATATCTAACAAATCCTTTTAACTATGTAGTAGGGCAAGTCAGAGTCGATCCCACAGAGACAAACGTATCAATCACTAGTTATTCTTGATTCAATTCAACTAAGCAGGTAACACAATAAATTGTTGAGAGATTTTTAAACTACTATTATACTAAGGCAAATTGTATTGTATTATCAATTAACTAAAACATCTAGAATTAAGTATCCCCACTAGCATGAATCAATGCAATCATGATTTTCCACCCCAATTAATCATACGCTACTCAAGAGGAAAGACACGCCCTATAAAATACCAATAACCTCTCTCGAGTATTAATGGCTTCTCTAAAATACACTCAAGCCTATTTTCATGGTATCATGCAATTTAGAGACATTAAACACAGCATCCTAACTTCCTAACAATCCGTTCTACCTATTTTCATGGAGAAGTTCATGTCCTTATTGGATAAATCACAACCATCTAAGTCCAACTTTCGATGATAAATAGATATTAGGTTCAAACAATACGCATAATCACGTCTGACATGTTATTGTTAATTAAGCACAACTCAATAAGCAAGAGCATACAACATAACTAAATTGGGGGGTTATGGAAAATCATACATCAATCATAACTAGGGTTCAACTTAACCCTAGATTAAATATCTACTCACTCATAATTAAATTAACAAAACACATAATATAATAAGAACACATAATAATATTAAGAACAGAGAATAAAAAACCTTTAATCTTTCTCCAAGAAGAAAAGTACAAGTCTCTCTATGTCCGTATGTATGTACCTATGTATATCTGTATATGTATGTCTCTCTCAGATCTGATGTTTATATACATATTCTCAAATATTTTAATGCCTTGAGAAAAGTACAATTACGTTTCCTAAACTGATTCTGTTTTACAAGGAAAATTCGTAGCTGACTTTTCTTCAGTAAATCTGAGCCGTTCCTGAATTAATTTAATAATTGGACCACTTTAGAATAAAAGATATTTCCATTATCTTCGCGTGGGCTGTTAAATCGTCCAATTCTGACTTCTAGAACTCAAGATATGACCCAAATAGTGAATTATGTGCAGGCAGCCCAACAAATCCGAATTTCCTTCTAATAAATCTCCAAATTAAGCTTTTTATTCTTCAATCCTTCCAAGTTTAGGATTTCCTTGCTTCCTACAATAAAACATTAAAATTTATTAAATAAAAATCCAATTAAATGCAAAATATAATAAATATGAGAAATAAAATCATATAAAATATATATAAATATATATTCTATCAAACATCCCCACACTTAGCATTTTGCACGTCCTCGGGCAAATAAAGAAATAAAAATAATAATAAATAATAGGACCACCACTTTCGTAGATGACACGATTGCATTGAGCATATGCAACAAGCCGTTAAACCCCTAGGCAGCCCTAGTAGGACGAGTTTTGTCTCGTGAGGGTTTATAGAAGATATACCCACAAAATCAAATATTTTCAACCACCAAGTCTCTCAAACATGCAACATGTCATAGTACTCCACACATTGTAAATATCAATCACATAACAACCTGAAAGTGTCTGAAAGTACAAGTACTCTCACTTTAAGCATCTTTAACACAAAATAATCCAAGTATGCACACAATGTCTAGATAGACAAAAATATCATGAGATAGACATCAAAGTCGCAGTCAACAAGTAAGCATGCTATGGATAAATCTCACATTGCTCTCACTTCACACAAGTGTATGGGTATAAGTGTATCGCTCAAGTTCAATCAATGTACTCATGTGCTACCATATGCTTGGTTGTCCACCAAATCTCCACCACCTCGTATATATGCATACATGAATCAAAAGGTCTTCGTTAAAGGTTGTAACGAGGCTTAGGTACGGGGTAGGATATCAAAGAAACGGGCTAACAAGTGGCTAAACTTGATAACTAATAGAGCATAATGTTCACTTTTAATTAAAGCACCCAACATGAAACTTAGATCATGTAAAAGTTGATCAAGCTTTCACAAGCATTAAACTTCAAAGCACATATACCCCATGTACTTTCCCACTTTCACATTGTATCAATCAAATGAACACAACTCTACTTTATCTTCCTCTTGCTCATAACTTTTTTTTTTTTTCAAAAGTCAAGTCATTCTCCAGTAACCAAGGGCAGTGAAAAGTCACCAAGAATGTACTTAATACCAGCACACATGGATCGTCCCTTTAATATGACATTGCACTTGCCACCTATTGATCTCAAAGGAGTACTTGATACTTGTTTGCAATTCTCAAATAATACTATATCCCACCAAAATGTAACATTTAACCAAAAGAAATCCCCACACTAAATATTCACCAACCCTTGAATTGAATCAATATGCTCTACCATTAAATCAAGACAAGAATAAATAAGTAGGCTCAAAAGTTTTAGACTGGTGACATACGAAAGAAACGGGTATAAGCTCAAAGGGGTTTCACTAAGGATTATTTTCCATATGGGTACTGTATGGGTAAATGAGGTTAATCCTAGTGCCTTTATCATATTCATGCATACACATATCATGTAGTCTCAAAACGGTTTAAAACAAGTTCTAGAGCAACAAGAATCATGATGAACATCACACAACAAAAGAATGGATTGATAAAAAATCTATCAATCATAAATTAGGCTCAAATCCTCACATGGTGAAAGAATGCTTAACTCACTAAAATTGACCAAGAAACATCTCAAGTTTTTAAATGTTCGCAAGCACACACAAGGAATTACCAAGCATCAAATGATTTTTCATGAATGTGACACTCATAATTAATCATGCGAAATTAATCTACACAATGTGTACTTATCTATGCTAACATGCTTTTGAGACAAGGAAATTATATACAAAAAGTTTTAATTTTTTTAATTTTTTTGGATTTTTATGATATATAATTTTTTTTGGGTTTTTTACATCATTGAGAACTCATCCCCACACTTAAGTGGTTCATTGTCCTCAATGAATAATATATATAAATATACAAAACTAACAAGATCCTAAAAGAAATACAAAAAGAATAAGAGTGAAAAATTATACAAAGAAAGGTTAGAAATACTCCCCTAGTGCATGAAGTCCCAGTTGAAAATTGTGGGAGAGTGTTCCTCCTCCAAAATCTTGGGTTGCCTCCCAAGAAGCGCTTTTTTTAAGGTCATTAGCTCGACCTTCTTGTTAATCAACCTGGTGAATGGATCGAAAGTGGAGCATCCACTTTCTCAACATATTTTCTCATGACCTCTCCCAAAAACTTATAACTTTCATCCACGGTTTTATCCAACAATACAATTCTTCTATCTCGAGCAAACTTTAAGAGTGCAACAACTATCTTTGACGTTTCAGCTCGTGAGACAAACTTAAAAAGAAATTTAATAAGTAAGTCTTCCCAAGTACTAATGGAATTTGAGGGTAATGAAAATAACCAATTTTTAGCTCCATCCCTTAAAGATAAAGGGAATAATCGAAGTCGAATGGCCTCATCAGAAACTCCATCACACTTGATAGTATCACAAATCTTCAAAAAGTTTTCAATATGAGCATCAGGATCTTCAACAGATAATCCACCAAACTGAATTTCACCAATCGATTTCATTATTGAAAGCTTCAAATCAACATTAGTGACATGTAAATCTCTCACTGAAATTGCTGGAGGTTTAGAGAGAAAAATATCAACCTTCATATCTTGATCTTCACCCAAGGTCTTAACCATAAGAACAGGTTCATTATTATTTCCAAGATCACTCTTCTTCAGAGAAGGGCTAAGCGAAGAGTTGGGAAATTTAAATTCCAATTTCTCATCTCCAACTTCAAAAGAAATCTTTCGTTGCATCATATCAACTTTTGCACCAGCTGTAGCTAAGAAAGGTCTTCCGAGAATAATGGAATTTTGTGCAGCTTCCTCCATCTCCATGACAACAAAATCACATGGAATAAAAAACTTTCCTACCTTGACAGGAACATCTTCAAGTATTCCAAGTGGAACTTTTACACTTCTATCTGCAAGTTGTAGAGTTATACGTGTGGGTTTGAGTTCACCCATCTGAAGCTTATTGCAGATTGATATAGGCATCAGACTTACACTTGCCCCAAGATCACATAGAGCTCTTTTGATTTCAAAATTCCCAAGTTTCACAGGAATAGAATAGCTACCTGGATCAATTAGCTTTTTAGGAATACTATTCTGCAAGAGAGCACTGCACTCTGCTGTTAATGAGATAATAGAACTTTCTTCAATATTTCTTTTGTTTGACAATAATTCCCTAAGGAACTTCCCATAAGAAGGCATCTCCTTGATAGCATCTAAGAAAGGGATATTAAGCTCTAACCTTTTTAAGATATCCATAAACTTCATAAACTTCTCTCCAAGCCTAGCTTGCACCAATCTTTGAGGAAACGGAACAGGTGGTACGTAAGGTCTGACAGGAGCAACTGTGGGTTCCTTCTTCTCTTCTTCAATCGCTTCTTGCACAATCACATTTTCAGATTGAATTTTCTCCCTATCTTCTTCAACGTTCAAATTATCAGTACTCATCTTCATCTCTGGCCCTTGTAATTACTTACCACTTCTTAATGTTATAGCATTCACGTGGGCTCTATGTGGTTGTTCAGTTTGGCCAGGAAGTTGGCCTGAAGACTTGTTAAGTTGATTCAACTGTTGAGCAATTTGAGTGATTGAATTCTCCATCAACTTGTTATGAGCCTTTATCTCATTGATACTCGAGTCAAAGTAATCATTCTTCTTTGCTTGTGTAGAGATAAATCCTTCCAAAAGATTTTCCAAGTTAGATTTTTGTGGCTGGGCTTGTTGAAAACCTGACGGCTGAGAAAAATTATTTTGTGGAGGTTGAGCTTGAGCCTGGCTATTTCTGTAGGAGAAATTAGGGTGATCTCTCCAACCTGGATTATATGTGTTGGAGTAAGGATTATATTGTGGCCTTTGATTTTGGTTGTAGAGGGCATTTGCTTGTTCCATTGCTGTTCCAGAGGGATTGTATTGACAAGCATGTTGAGTGTGTCCAACTACACCATATATTTCACATGAAGAAACTGTAGATGAAGTTCTAGAATCCAATTGCTCAATCTTCTTAACCATTGCCTGCATAGTAGTATTCAACATGGTTAGAGCATCAACATCATACTTACCACCCTTCTTAGGATGATTTCTGTCACTATAAGGATAATTATCATTAGACGCCATCTCGTCTAACAAAGTTTTCGCATCCTCCGTACTCTTTTTCATAATAGATCCACCAGAAGAAGCATCAGCAAAATTTCGAAACTCTTGTGTTAACCCATTGTAGAATGTTTGAATCAACAACCAGTCAGGAATTCCATGGTGAGGGCATTGTCTCTGAAGTCGTTTGAATTTTCTCCAAGCATCATGAAGTGACTCGTCATCATCTTGACGAAAGTTAGATATTTCATTCCTGAGCTTTGAAGTTTTCTTTTGACTGAAGAATTTAAGTAGAAACGCCTTTGCAAGACTATCCCAAGTAGTGAATATGTTTGGTCCTTCATCCTTCAACCAATCTTTTGCTGCATCTCGGAGAGAGAAAGGAAATAAGCGCAGCTTTATAGCATCATCACTAACATTGGTCAGCTTTATAGTATCACACTTTTCCAGAAAACTCTCAAGATGATCAACAGGATTTTCAGTGGACAATCCTGCGAAAGAATCATTGGAGACAAATTGGATGAATTGTGGCTTGATTTCAAAGTGGGTAGCCGTGACTGTTGGTCTGACAATACTGGAGAGTACGTCTGTAGCGTCTGGCATACCATGCTCCCTAAGAGCTTTTGCTGCTGTCTCACCCATAACTTCCTTGTCTTTATTTTTCCTTCGTAGTCCTGCTTGTCTTCTTGCTGTAGCTTCAATTTCAGGATCAAAAGCAATCAAATTTTCTGTACCTGAACTTCGAGTGTGCATGCAACAAGAAAACTAGAAACAAAGATCAAATAACAAGAGAATAATAGCCGAAGCAACACAACCAAAAGACTTAGCTAAACAAACTCAAAAATTAACTAATCTAATACCGCTTTGTCCCCGGCAGCGGCGCCAAAAATTTGACAAGGCTGTCGTATGCCTATCAAATAATAATATCTAACAAATCCTTTTAACTATGTAGTAGGGCAAGTCAGAGTCGATCCCACAGAGACAAACGTATCAATCACTAGTTATTCTTGATTCAATTCAACTAAGCAGGTAACACAATAAATTGTTGAGAGATTTTTAAACTAATATTATACTAAGGCAAATTGTATTGTATTATCAATTAACTAAAACATCTAGAATTAAGTATCCCCACTAGCATGAATCAATGCAATCATGATTTTCCACCCCAATTAATCATACGCTACTCAAGAGGAAAGACACGCCCTATAAAATACCAATAACCTCTCTCGAGTATTAATGGCTTCTCTAAAATACACTCAAGCCTATTTTCATGGTATCATGCAATTTAGAGACATTAAACACAGCATCCTAACTTCCTAACAATCCGTTCTACCTATTTTCATGGAGAAGTTCATGTCCTTATTGGATAAATCACAACCATCTAAGTCCAACTTTCGATGATAAATAGATATTAGGTTCAAACAATACGCATAATCACGTCTGACATGTTATTGTTAATTAAGCACAACTCAATAAGCAAGAGCATACAACATAACTAAATTGGGGGGTTATGGAAAATCATACATCAATCATAACTAGGGTTCAACTTAACCCTAGATTAAATATCTACTCACTCATAATTAAATTAACAAAACACATAATATAATAAGAACACATAATAATATTAAGAACAGAGAATAAAAAACCTTTAATCTTTCTCCAAGAAGAAAAGTACAAGTCTCTCTATGTCCGTATGTATGTACCTATGTATATCTGTATATGTATGTCTCTCTCAGATCTGATGTTTATATACATATTCTCAAATATTTTAATGCCTTGAGAAAAGTACAATTACGTTTCCTAAACTGATTCTGTTTTACAAGGAAAATTTGTAGCTGACTTTTCTTCAGTAAATCTGAGCCGTTCCTGAATTAATTTAATAATTGGACCACTTTAGAATAAAAGATATTTCCATTATCTTCGCGTGGGCTGTTAAATCGTCCAATTCTGACTTCTAGAACTCAAGATATGACCCAAATAGTGAATTATGTGCAGGCAGCCCAACAAATCCGAATTTCCTTCTAATAAATCTCCAAATTAAGCTTTTTATTCTTCAATCCTTCCAAGTTTAGGATTTCCTTGCTTCCTACAATAAAACATTAAAATTTATTAAATAAAAATCCAATTAAATGCAAAATATAATAAATATGAGAAATAAAATCATATAAAATATATATAAATATATATTCTATCAGGTTTAACATGGAAGACTGTGCTATTGCAAGTACTCCCATAGCTACAGCTACCAAACTTGATCCTGATCAAGGTGCTGAGGTAGATGTAACTCATTACAGAGGAATGATTGGCTCTTTATTGTATCTCACTGCAAGTAGACCAGATATCATGTTTGCAACCTGTCTGTGTGCAAGATTTCAAGCAAAACCTAGGGAACCTCATCTGATTGCAGTTAAAAGAATTTTCAGATATCTCAAAGGCACTCCTTCTCTTGGCCTTTGGTATGCAAGGGAATCAAATTTTGGTTTGTGTGGTTATTCAGATGCTGATTTTGCAGGATGTAAAATAGACAGGAAAAGTACTTCAGGAAGCTGTCAGTTTTTGGGTGGAACACTAGTTTCATGGTTCAGTAAGAAGAAAAAGTCTATTTCTACTTCAACAGCAAAAGCTGAGTACATTGTTGCAAGAAGTTGTTGTGCTCAGATAATGTGGATGAGAAATCAGTTGTTAGATTATGGCCTGTCATACTCAAAAATCCCTATTTATTGTGATAACCAAAGTGCTATTGCAATGACAGGAAATCCAGTTCAACATTCTCTTACTAAGCACATCAGTATTAGATATCACTTCATAAGAGAACAGGTTCTGGAAGGAACAATTGAACTTCACTTTGTTCCTACTGATCAACAACTAGCTGATATATTCACCAAGCCACTGCCTGAAGCTACTTTCAATAAGTTGGTGAATGAACTTGGAATGATGAACTTTGAGAATGATGTAGTTCTACCAATCTGTAGAATTACTGAGAATAATATTAAGTCCTTAGTCAACAGTGATAAGGCAAATGGTTTTATTGACAATGCTTTTATTCCTGATGACGTCAGGTTTTTCTTACATCAGAAAATGCCTACTTGTTATGGATTACTTTCTAATGCTATGAGGCAAGGCCAAACACACCTTGTTCCTAACCCAAACATTCATCCCAAACAGTCTAAACAGTTAACAGCCACCTCTATTGTCTCTCAAAAGACTTTAGTTGTAAAATGAAAGAAATCAGCTAGAACTGATGTGTCAGGAAGACAATCAGGTTCAAAGGATTTTTCCTCTACACCACTCACTAAAAAGAAGTTACAAGGGGGTGTACAAGGGGTCCTGGTGAAGAAAGTTGTTAAGGGTGTTGAGGTTGTTTCTGTTAAAAGGAAGTTAGTGCTCAGGGATGAGACTGATTCTGAGGATGATTTACCTATATCCTCTATAATGAATGTGAATAAGGAAGTTGTTGATACTGCTTTTGAAGCTGTGGTACCATTATCTACACCACAGAAGAAAAGGAGATTATATAAGGGCATGTATCATATTCTTTATGAGGAATCAAATTCAGCTGCTCAAGAAAATCCTGATGTTAGTATTCCTGATGCTGCACCAAGTCAAGTTGTTACTATTTCAGACTCTCCAGCACAGGACTCTCCAACAAAAAGACATGTTGATATTTCATAAGAGAAGTATGGTGCTGCTGCTTCCAATCTCGGGATTAAACATCCAATGGAAAAGCTAAGGAAAGCAGGGGAGTTAGTGGTTTCTAGACAGAAGAAACTGAAGGGATCAAGCCCACAAGAACCTGGACCTCAAAGTGGTTCAGCAGCTCTTACTGATGACCCAGCCACACAAGAACCACTCAATCAAAGTTTGGGTGAAGGCTTAGCAATTGGAATGGTCACACAAGAACCATCTTCTCAAAGTGAAGATGCATGCCGAGCTACAGTTTCTGATATATTTCGTGACAATGCTCAAGGGATTTCTGGTACATATGACGTTCAAAGATTGGTCGAGGACACTGTCAATGAGGGAAGCACACAAGAACCTCCAACTCAAAGTGTTGAAGAAGCTTCAGAACCTCATGCTACACAAGAACCATCAGTAACAAATATTGATGCAAGCTTATCTAATCCTGACGGTGTTGCTCCTGATGCTAGTGGTGCTCCTGATGCTGAGCCAATTTTGATACAGCCACTAAGATCACGACCAATGGACCATCCTATCACAGATTCACAGGATAAACTGAAAGGTATAGCTATTCCTGATCTTGACGTTACTCATGATACTGATAATGATGATTCTGATGATAGTGATGATAATAATAACGAAGAGAAGGAACAGCTTGCCAGAGTTTTAAAATCTAGTCTTGGAACTAACTATGGTTCATCACGCACCTTCATGACTGGCAAGGCTACTACTGGAAAAGACTTCAGACAAGACTTTTCTGTTCCTTCTGAGATTGATCCTGTTGAACAGTTGAGAATGCATCAATGGGAAAATTAATGGTACAGGTCTGATGATTCTGTAAGCTATCCCTATGCATTGGATCATGTTTATAATGTTGCTAAGTTGATTCAGAATGAAGATTTGAAGAATCATTTGAAGGCTACTACTCTGTTATCCAAAAGCCTAAAACATGAAATAGATTCTGTCAAAGATTCTACTGACAAAATGAGGACTGATATTTCTCAGAGCTTTACAAAGGTGTCTACTACTCTTTAACTCAGGGTAGTGGAATCCCAAGTTAAGTCCATTATTACTGAACAGTCTTCAATCAACAACAAGATTGATTCTCTTGATACAAAGGTAACTGACATTCAAACCTCTCTTGCCTTAATTTTGAATATATTGTCAAATACTGATGTCAAAAAGGGGGAGAAGGTAAGTCAGACAAAATGTACACCTGGTCTAGTATTGAGAAATAATGATGATGATGATCATACTGGAAATGATGGCGGTGACAAAATTCTACAAGGAGAAACCTCTGATGTTGCTGTCATGAAGACAATTCAAACTTCTCAAAGTCAAACAACGCAGTCAACTCATGTTTCTGATTCTGGAGTAAGGACAGTAAGAACATTGGTGCAATCTCAGATCCTGACGGAAGAACAAATACTGACAGGTAATCAAATCCTGATGCCTAGACATGTACAGACTCTTGCTACAATTCCTGAAGGAGATAAATATGTGATTATTGATAATCCTAAAGATGCATCAAATCTATTCCAGAAGTTCACTACAAAAGATGGCAGAATTGTTACTCTAAATCACACTGATAATAGAGTTCAACAATTATTTGCAAGAAAAGCACTCTCTACAGCAAGTGAAGAATATCTTGATCTCTCACAAGAAGAATTCTTAAGACAACAGAGGAAAATAATGGAAAGCTTTAATAATTCTGCTCCTGCTAGAGGTAGAGGAGGCAGAGGTAGGAGAGGTGCTAGAAGAGGTAGAAGAGGTTCTTCAACTCAAACAATGCCTAGACAGACAAGGTCTAGAGGTTTATTAATTGAAGAAATTCCTGAAGCTTCACAAAATCTAATAGATCCTGTTATCAAGGATATCATTAAGAAGGAAGACAAGGAGTTTATTGAAGAAGTACCTGAATTGAGAAGAAGACTAAGACAATTAATTCTCTGTAATACAAATCAAATTGAAGATTCTAATCCTGATATTGTTTCTGACAATGTTCAAGATCCTGATGAATCTGAAATTCTGCAAGAAATTGATTTGTTAATCTTATCTACTTTGGTTGATTCTCACAACAAGGAAGTGGATGAAGAAGAAGAAGCCAGAAGAAGAGAAATCACAAGAAGAACAAATAGAGATTTCAATCTCTATGTTACATAGGCTTAAACTCTCAAACAGAAGATTGTGGAGAAATCCAAGCAGACGAGAATCTTTACTAGAAAGAAGCTATTCTTTTGAAAAAGAGAAAGATAAGAAGTGGAAACACATAAGTACACTGAGGTGTAACACACCTATCAATTTTCAGAATGGAGGAATTATAACAAGTGCGTCAAGTGTTGTTGATTTATCTATTTTGGTTAGATCAAAAGCACTCTGGCTACGAATGTTTTCAAATTTGAAGCAATTGTCAAGTAATTCAAGAGGAGGTATTAGACACAGGGATGCTGAATATCTGAATATGTCATATGTTGATCCTTACTCCTTGACTGAAATTGGAGGTACTTTAACTTCTGAAAACCTGAACAATTTATTAGCTGTTGATATAGTTATAGATTGTCATGATGGTATTGAAAAGAAAGAAAAGCTTTTGTACTTCATGAAAGATGGTAGTGTGAAGATTCTATCCATTCAAGATCTGCTAATGAAAACTACACAGGAACTGGAATATATTCACTATCTGTTAAGATGGAAGAATAAAGTGTGCAAAGTGTGGAGTGACATGATCTTGTCAACAATAAGAAGAAGACTGGATGGAAACAGAAATTTCAATGGTAATTATACTCCCATGTACTTAAATCAAAGAGGTCAATATGTGGAAATGCAAAGGGGTACTGTTGTTAAAGAAGTAACTTTTGGTATGACACAACTTAGTCTTAATCCTGATGGGAAGGAAATTGCTTATCTTTTGCTTGAAGAGCACAGTCTACGGAGAAGCTCCATACAAAATCTCAGAGCAGCTATTTACCAGATTAATGAGGAAGATGAAGAACTCAGAAATTTTAAGAAAAGACTGATTCAAATTCTTGAAGAAAAAAAAGAAAGTTTTTTATCCAATTTCTTGAAGATGAATCTGTTCTATCAAAGAATCTAAACAGGTAAGTTGCTGTTGATATTTGTACATTTTGTAAATATGTTTTTGACATCATTGAATCTTAGGAATCTATACTTTATTTCACAAAGTATGAGATTGAGGGAGATTGTTAGATCAGGATTCAATGATCGTCAGGATCTAGACTCAACTGATCAGGATTGCTGACGTCATCAGGATTGCATGGTCGTCAGGATCAGAATGTATATCAGGACTGGAAACTGATCAGGATTCCTATTTTGAGTTATATTTGGAGTCTAGTTAAATAAGGAAGATTATTCTGTCAGTTCCTGGTCTGTAGGAATGAAGCTATCAATTTAGGATAGGTTTCAATCTTTGTAATTGATTATGACTTATCATTGATAGAGAAGCTATGTAGTATATAAACATAGTTTAGGTTTCGATTTATGTAGAGAACAAAGGGGAACATAATCGCATACACGAGTATCTTTGTAACCTAGCAGCTCTCAAGAACTCAGAATTTCTTGAGAGAGTTTGTAACAGTTTTATATCAGATTTAATAAAGCTGTTATCATTCTTTCATATTTGTGATTCATATCTTATTAAGTCGAGAATCTTCCCCTTCTACAATTGTTTATTACTGGGCAACAAATATCGTTTGATGAAAAATAAATTTAAATTTCTGAACAATTGATTTACCTATCTTTCCCGGATAAATTATTAATAATTTTTATAAAAAAAATTACATTTGATATGTCTAGTCTGGTTAGCGTTAAATTAAAAAATACCAAAATTTTAAAATATTAACATGATTAAAAATATAATTTGATAATTTCGAAAGATTTAAAGAAATTTGTGTATTTGTATTAGTTTAATCCAAACAGAAACGTAAATTTCTGTATTGTTCGTAAACATAAACAAATATTTTAATTTACATTTTTATATATCAGTATTTCGGAAATAGTCTTTATTTTATTATAATTATTTAAATAATATTTTAGACTCTTGCACATGTTTATAAATACAACATGGGTAAAGGTTTTAAAATAAAAGAATTGTTCTATGGATATGGATTGAGAAAGAAGACGTGCAATTGTGAACCATTCAGTTGAAATATTGTGGGGGTGTCGTCCAGTAACTTTTTTATTCGTCCAGAGTTTCAGAACACATAACAAACAATCTGAACGTTAGAGATATGAACAGTTCAGTTCATACGGTGTCATTCACATGTTAACAAATGAGCCCTAAGTCATACCGATAGTCATATCAGTATTAAAAACTGATATGACTTGAATAAACATGAATTATTCATAGAAAAATTAAAAACTAAGCAGAAATAAAAAAAATACATATAATTAACAGAAAATTCACATAATCAAAGAAAAATACAATAACTTTACAAAAAAACCTGTACAAATTAAAATGCATAAAATTAAGAACAACTGAAACAGTTTAAAATACAGAATTAATAAAATGCAATAGTTTAAATCAAATGCAGAATATATATATATATAAAATGCAACTAATTTACAGAAAATTTCAGAATGTTAGAAAAATTCAGGTAAATTAGATAATCTTTCAGAAAATTAAAAACAACAATTTAAAAAATCTGGATAAATAATCTGAATAATTCCAAATAAGTAAATTTTCAATAAAAATAGATTTCTCTACAATTTTATCATAAAAATCTGAGAAAAATATTTTTAGAGAAAATTAATTATTCAAAAATACTTAAATTAGGAAGCTAATAAATCAAACGAAGAATGGCAATAATAAGCCGTAAATATAGACAAAAGAAAATGTTTTAAATTAGAACAAACACCAAATAGAGATGTAACTAATCACTAAGACTGTTTAACATACCCTATTTACCAACTAACCTGGTAAATGTGGATTCATCAAGAGATTTAGTAAAAATATCTGTTTTTTGTTCCTCTGTGGGTACAAAATATAACTCCACAGTACCATCCATGACATGCTCTTTGATAAAATGATACCTGATGTCAATGTGCTTGGTTCTCCAGTGCTGAACAGGGTTGTTGGAGATTGCTACAGCACTTGTATTGTCACATAAAATTGGAATTTTGTTCAATACAAAGCCATAGTCTTTCAATTGATTCCTTATCCATAAGATCTGAGCACAACAGCTTCCAGTAGCAATATATCCAGCTTCTACTTTTGAATTGGAAACTGTTTGTTGTTTCTTGCTATACCAGGAAATCAATCTGCCACCTAGGAATTGACAACTTCCAGAGGTGCTCTTCCTATCAACAACACTACCTTCATAATCTGAATCTGTATATCCAACAAGGTTAAAACCAGAATCTTTAGGGTACCAGATACCTAGATTTGGTGTACCTTTAAGATATCTCAAGATTCTTTTAACAACAACGAGATGCAAATCTCTAGGATCCGCTTGGAACCTTGCACATAAGCATGTAGCATACATAATATCAGGTCTACTTGCAGTAAGATAGAGTAAGGAGCCAATCATACCTCTGTATCTTGTAACATCTACCTTGATAGAATTATCACAAGCTCCAAGTTTGACAGCTGTAGATGATGGAGTCCTTGCTGATGCTGAATCCTCCATGTGATATTTCTTGATGAGTTCTTTGATACCTCTAACAAAACCATTTTCTGTAAGAAAACCAGAAAGAGTGTCATACCATTTTCTCGGGGCTTGTTTGAGACCATAGATAGCCTTGAAGAGAAAGTCCACAAAGTCCAGCAGCTCCTGATTTTCAAAGCCAGGGGGTTGTTCTACATACACTTCTTCATCCAGCTCACCATTCAAGAATGCACTCTTAACATCCATTTGATATACTTTGAAATTGGAGTAAGCTACAAATGCTAAGAACATCCTGATGGCCTCAAGCCTAGTTACTGGTGCATAGGTTTCATCATAATCAATGCCTTCAGCTTGTGAATACCCTTGAGCAACTAGTCTTGCTTTATTTCTTGTCACTGTGCCATCTTCATCTAACTTGTTTTTGAATACCCATCGTGTACCAACTATTTTCCTGTTCTTTGGTCTAGGTACCATCTTTCGGACTTGCTGTTGTTCAAATTGATTGAGTTCATCTTGCATAGCAATCACCCAATCAGGGTCACCCAGTGCTTCTTCAGTCTTCTTTGGTTCCATTTCAGAAAGAAACACTGAATAATGACATTCATTCTGAGTAGCACTTCTAGTTCTAACTCCAACACCTGGATCACCACTAATCAGCTCAAAAGAATGAGCTCTATTCCAAAAAGTTTGTCTTGGAAGATTTGATCTTGATGATTCGCCTTGAAATTCATTATGATGTTGTGAATGACTAGTTGACCCCTCATTTCCTCCTCCTGAGTTGTTGCTAGATTGTCTTGATGATTCTTCCTCAGTGTTAGTGGTATCTCCATTGTTACCAGTGTTTCCACCACCATGATCATTATCATCATTGTTATTGTTATCACCAGCAACAATCTCAGGTGGAGTCTCATCATCTGATTCTGAATCTGGCAAGTTATCAAATTTCAGTTTCTCAGATGGATTTTCTGTTTGGATACTTTGGAGTTTAGTGTCATCAAAAGTAACATTGACACTTTCTTTCACCTGGTGACTGTCAATTATGTACACCATGTAAGATCTTATGGAGTAACCAATAAAAATAGCTTCATATGCTTTGGCCTCGAACTTGCCACGTCAAACATCTCCATATTTAAGCACGAAGCATTTAGCACCAAATACATGAAATTATTTGAGGGTTGGTTTCTTGTCATTCATGATCTCATAAGGTGTTTTCATTAAGTCCTTGTTGATTAAGGTTCAATTATGAGTATAACAAGCAGTGTTCATAGCTTCAGCCCAGAAGTACATTGGAAGTCTTGATTCACTTAACATTGTTCTTGTAGCTTCAATCAATGTACGATTCTTCCTTTCCACCACTCCATTGTGTTGAGGAGTTCTAGAGGCTGATTATTGTCTTGTTATTTCTTTGTCTACACAAAAGTCATTTAGGACTCCATTCTTGAATTCAGTTCCATTATCTGACCTTATTGCTCTGACTGGAAACTTAGAATCCATGTAATAACCCGAATTTTTGGTAAAATTAAAACTTTTCTTATTATGATTGAGTGCATCAGTGAATAGTGAATTGGTGGATGAATAGTGATTTTGAGGGTTAAGAAAATTTTTCATGCCACCTATGTACGAGACGTAGTGTGGATATTCCAAAGTCATATTAGTGATCTACGGGGTAAATAAGTGAATGCAAAGACGATCGTAATTCAGAAATTCCAAATTTTATTTTGGTGTGGTATTTGACCGGGCAGTGAATTATATATTATTATATTCAAGAAATGAGATATTAAAATTGAGGATTTGAGGATTAAATATAGACATGGAAGTAACATGTAACAAGATTAATTCGAGGGATGCAACATTTAGATCATCCATGTGAAAGGAAACGAACCAGTAAAGCTACTTTAGCCAAACTCATGCATGCGCGACACGTGTCCTGGTGACTCACCAAAATGTGGTGACTCACCACTTTCTAACACAAAAATATCAGCATTCTTATCATTATTAATCAAAACAAAGAAAAAGAAAAGAAGAAAAGCAAGAGAAAAGCTCTCTCCCTCATTTTCCAGATTTCTGCCCAGCAAGACCAAGCAATGAAGAAAAATTCGTAACTTAATATCTACTCATGATAAAATCACCCAATTTTAACCATAGCGTCTCCACTCCATGGATCACATTCGTTCAAAATTTCATGGCCAACAAAGGAGTTTAACCTAGTCAAATAGCTTCCCCAAGTCGGAGAACAGAAACTGTCCTGCCTTTTTCCAGTTTCGACCACTCACCTTAGAAAGCCAATAAGTCGAGCTTCAAGCATCCCCTGGTGATGCGATAGGACTCAAAAGAAATCCCTTGAAGAGTAGAAGGTGTGGTAAAAATTTGAGAACCAAACTCTTGTTTTTCGATTTTATATGGATTTTACAAAGTGATGATGAATAGTAACTGTTCATGATTCTTGATTTTGTTTCTTAAGGATTAAGCTTGATAAGGTTCGTTCAAAGCTCAAGGAAGGATTATAAACCATTGTTAGTGTATATGAAGCATCAAGGAAGGTATAAAAACCTCTGCCCCTTTTTGTTTATATGAGTTTTGAAGTGGTTTTGATGTTCATGTAAGTTAAGATCATGATTAAGTGATTTAGTGATTGTTTGGCTTTGTTTAAATGTGTAAAATGATGGGTGTTGGATTTGAGCCTCACAACTGATCTTAGAGGTGTATGATGGTTGTTTGTTGAGATTGTGGATGTATGGTATGCCCGGTGTGGCTTGGTTACGTTGTGACAAAATTGGATTATTCGATTTTAAGCCGTCGTAATGCCCGATTTTCGGTAACTCTATAAACTGCCTAGAATCCGAAACCTTAACTGCCTCTTTTGGTTCAATGATGAACATGAGTGTGTAGAGCCATGTTTCTAGTTTACGTGAGCGCAAGAATCATGTTAATCCGATTTACGGTTTAAGAGAAAAGTGAGTTTTAGTAAACGCCGTTCGGAGGAACAACCCATCTCTGGTCAGTCACTTTGAGGCTATATTTGGACCACTTAGAAGCCATATTAAAATGTGAAACTTTGAGGAATAATGCTATAGACAGTTAGGAAGGCTCACGAAAACGATTCGGATTAAAAAGATTATTTTTCGATTTTATACAAATGTTTTCGCCGAGATCGCGCAACTGAAAACCACTAAGAACGTGACTTAGAAACCAATGTTGTAAATGGTTAAGTATAACTTGTATTCGAGGATCGATTTCGGACTAAACCTACGACTTAAGTAATCGTCGATTAAACATGGACTTAGTATGAGCCTATAACGAGCTAGTAATTCCTTGGTTGTGTTTCGCTTACGTGTTTAAGCATTGAGTTTAAGTGGATTATCCAGGGGATTAATCGTGCGTTTGCTTTGACTTTGTCTAGATTGTCCGGCATCGTCGCGAACCCCTATCACTTCTCGAGCATCAGGCAAGTTTACTAACCCTTACTCTATTGTTAGAGTGGGCATATTTTCAAATGTTTAATACTTGTTGATTCAAAAATATATCTATATATATATATATATATATTCTTTGTTCCAAGTATCGTACAAGTTTTCTCATTCTATGCTTTATTTTAAGTTATAATATTCTGATGATGCATATGGTATATTATGCATACTTTCAAACCTCACGTCGTATATGGGTGTGATGGTATAAAAGCTATTGAGATTATAGTATATGCATGTGATAGAGGCAAGTTTTCAAACCTATACCTCTATAAACTGTTCTTGTGATAAATAAAAGATATTGAGATATATGTTACGTGTTCATGATTTCGAAACAATACTTATGATGCTAAGTAAAAGTTATTAGTATAAGTTGGACTTATAAGCTATGGTTATGGCAATATTTATAAGCCGATATGTTAAGAAAAATCCCTCAGTAGGGGGTATATACTCTGTATTTATTCTACGGACCGGGAATGGTATCAGTTGTTATCTAGGGTTATATTATTATTATTATTTAGTATCCCTTCTTTTGTTAAGAAAATAATTGAGGATTACTTCTAAATAAATATTCTTTATTAAATATAGCTTTCATTAAGTATTTAAAGCCCTACTTCTTAAGGAAGTATTTTGTGAAAACTATTCTTTAACCCTAGATAACCAATAAAGTTTTATTCAGACAATTATAAACATAATTAGAGAAGGTTCCCAAATCTATTTCCCTTTTAAGTCTGTATTCAGAAAGACTTAAATGTTCGCTCAAACTACAAAGACTCAGGGGATCTTTCTCAAGTTTTAATGTTTGTTTCAAGAGGACTGCCCGGTCCTAAATCTTTTCGAAACTATTCATTTAACAACTTTGTATGCCACCATCAAAATGATTTTGATTACTTCCTCAAGACTCGAGGAGTAAGATCAGTGGAATGAGTTGTATCCATGAACAAGCATCAGCTTGGGAAATATGGGTGAATTTTCCTTTCCAACCAGATATGACTACTTTGTGGAGTCGTATACTAGGGGAAAAAGGGAAAGGAACTTTATGTTTCAGAACTATGGATTTTCTTGAACTCGGAGAATATGTAAGGGACTGAGTGGCGACCTGTCCCCTAAGGGAATTACGCGTAGACCGACGGTCTATGAACGGGTCTGTTCTTCCCTTAGATTATCAGATATTGCCCGACCGTAGGGTAAGAGAAGAGTATCAGGCCGGTAGTCTATGAACGGGTCTGCTCTTTCCCCTACAACCGAAGGCGGGGAGGTAGGTCAGTTAGCGTCTGCCCTATTTTCCCTTCTGCGTAGAAAAACAGCAGTGGGGATTTGCCTTACGACTGATCATCGTAGAGGTATCCCTGTCGCCCAGAATCTCCGTCTACAGTTCATCATACATGAAAGAAAATGTTTTATGCAAGTTATCAGAGGAAGAACATGTTTTAAGCAAGATTCCAGAAAAGAAAAGTTTATTCAAGATATTCAAGTTATTCAAGTTCATGCAAGTTATTCAAGTTTAGAAAGGGGATTGGAAATATTTTGCCTTGTCTTTATTTCCAGGATATGATATGAGATAAATGTTTGATATGAAAGATGATAGTTGGAAATTCCTACAACTTCATCTTTTATTTTATGAGTTATGACTCTGATAAAACCTGATTAAGGATATATATATGCATAAGTGGATTTTGGGTTATGGAAACCTTATATTGAATTTTCCTTATAACTTCATCTTTTAAGTTATATGTTGATAGTCTGCTTATATTTATATAGCAGATAATTTACGGAAAGGATATACTGAGTTATCTTGCTACTTCATCTTTTATTTATACTAGAACCTTGTTCATAGTATGAATATCGAAAGTTTGCAGAATATTATAGAGATGATATTTGAAATACAACAATGGTATTTTTGGGAATACATTTCTATAAGGAAATGATTTCAGTATCAAGATATTTTGACAAATTTTGTCGTATACCGCTTTATTTCTGGGTTGAATTAAGGGCAGAATTATGCCATACTTTCATTACCTTGCTGAGCTATCGCTCACTCTTGCTATTATTTTATATATATTATATAGCAGTGAAGCAGGATGCCAATGGGACGGCACATACCTCGCAAGGCGTTTTCATAAACAGTTTCTAGCAGTGATCCCGGGAATAGTACGAACCAATCGAATCAGGCTACGGCTTTTGGTATTCAACTTATGTATAGACATGAATGGTATAAGAGGATTGTGAGCATTAAAAGGCTTAGTTGATAATGTAACAATACTTAGAAATTGTATCAGTAACAGATTCAAAAGACATTTGGGTATTGTAATAAAAATTATTTATTCCGTAGTTGTTGTATTGTGTCGTTTCTGAGACTCTAACCTGTGTGTGTGTGAGACATATGTTATGGGGTCATGAACAGGTGAATTATGAATGGTGTGAGTAATACAGGTAAGGCAAGGAGTACATGGATTGTGACAACCCTAAATCCCCGACCCCGGATTTGGGGCTGTTACAGAGATGGTATCAGAGCATTAGGTTACAGTCCTCAAAAACGATAGGAGATCGAGTCTTACAATACCCTTAATAATGATAAAAACATCTAGAGCTCAAATTAAGTTCTTAGTCGGGTTAGAGGACATGACCTTGACTGTTTAAGATGAAGCCCGAGAGGGGACTTCTTCTGGGAAACCGTACTTAGGACTTCATGGTTAGTCACCTCGATTCGTAAGAGTTATAGATGGATGGGACTCTGAGATACCAGATCCCGAGGCCTTCGAGTAGGCATTTGATGATGCGCTCCTTGAAATGGACGGAGACCCGATAAAGGAAGATCCATAGGAGGATCTGGAGGAAGACCCCATAGTGGGTCAAGGAAAGAATCTTGTAGAAAATGTGCCGATTGATAAAGATGTGGTGTGTTACTTGAGGTCTAATAATAAGACCGGACGAACCTTCAAGGGATAAATAAGTGACGAGACGAGAGTTTAAGGATCGTTTATGATTCATCAAGAGGTATGACAAAGAAAATGGAGTAGAGTCTCCAAAGCAGAAGAGGTAGAGGCAGTATAGCCAGTATCAGTGGATTGATTCGACTTGAACGAAACCGGTTACTCATAGTCGGTTATAGTTGCCCATAAGGAGGCGGCATACGTAAGAACCAAGGTGTTCAGATTTTCACGAATGATTAAGGGTACTTAGTTGCCTAGTATAGTGAAAGGAATTGCTTTGGCTACGAGGTTTCAATCCCCCACGACCAGCGATTCCACTGGAACTAGTGTCTATTACATCATTGAGGGATTTTATTATCTCAAGGAAAATTTTGGTTATATGTACCATGCAAATGTCATTGTAAGACAAGCACGCTAAGACGGAATCGAGAACGAGATTTACCACCCTCAGGAAACCAGGAAGGAATTATGAGGATAGAACAGAAAGGTCGGAAATCAGATCCGAGCATTACTAGTAGGTAAATAGATTGATCAAATTCCCTGATTTTGGAAAGAAATTCAGCAAATTTTGGCAAACCTTGTCTTTCTGATTACCAGAGGATGTCAGCAAAAGAAAGTGGAAACTAGAGCGAACCCTGTGGATTGGGTAAGATGGCCGCTATATGGGTTGGTGGACAGACCCAGATTGCTATAATTGATTGTAGAGATGAAATGATGAAGTTGAGATTGGACGGTAATGGCGAAATATATTTAAGGACCAAGACGGACTGAGAAATTCCGGGATTGACTTAAATGAAAAGGCTATTGTGCCAAAAGTGTTAAGCTTAGGTAGCACACGGGATTGATATGGGAGAAGGAATATTGGGTATAAGGATGATTGGAATAGAGACCGGATTTAAGCCTGTAGATTCTAACGATCTTCCGGAGTACCGCCCAGTCGACATGAGGAATTGTCATTGCTATGGGCGACAACGGTATCGAAGTCTTATTATAGAACAGAACGCTTACTTGAGATGTTTGCGCCTAGTCGAATGGCATTCCCTGTGATTGCAAATGTTGATGGTTGAATTCTTAGAGACTATTATAAGTCGGCAATGATCGAACACCTTAGGGTGCGTGGAAAAGAAAATCTTTAGAATTGAACGATTATCCATTAGAGGAGCCGACATAAAAGGCATCCGTAGAGACCTTGGTAGTACCCTCCCCATTTGAAAATTATGTGGGGTACCTCCCCAATCTATGATCTATCTTGACCTCTCTCCAGGAAAGAATTCTGATAAAGGGTATATTCCCTCTTCGAAGTTATTTTATAACACTTGTGTTAAACCATATTCAGTTTCAATTGTGCCAGAGGCTATCACAATGCCTACTTTCAGGCTTTCGAAGCCCTGTCAAATGATGTTATTTAAGCTTTCACTTTTCTTCAAATAATGAATGACCCTATGGTGATACCTCACCACTTGTTTGTTGAATACCAGTATCTTTATGGCTATCCTTTTCTTGTAAATCGCACCTTTGGAATCTGTTCAATTTTAATCCAAGGTATTCCTTTAAGAAATATTGTCGAAAGACGATAATCATTAAATTGATCTCGAATTGCTTTCATACTTTTCAACTTCCACTAAGACGAACAACCCTATACTTATAGGGGCTACAAGGACTATCTGTCTGTGTGATAGAAGTCGGATGGGACGCCATCACTTGTAAGTTGTGAAATACAAGAAGGCTAATTACCTTTAGTAATGTCTCAATTGAGACACACAACGTTGAGTTCTTATGATCATATTGATGTCTCGGTAAAAATTCTTTTACCTCCAATAAGGTTACCTTAAAACTCATAACCAATGTGTGACGTTTTCCTTGATATGGGAACTGTCTTTTCAAGGCCCCATAATTTTTGTTATCCTCATTGAATTCTTAGGGGAGGCCAACCAGGTCAAATAAGTCAAAATTCACTGATAGGAATTAGATTCGCAACGAAATCGCCTATGACAGGAGCGAATCCCTAAGACGAATAGAATGTTAGTGATATATCAATGAAATTGGTTTATTCTCCCAAGGATATTATGATAATGGAAAGCGTGTCAATCGATATATGTGAAAGGAATAGCGATGTGCCGTGGACTCCAGTGACGACGATGTTAGATAGATGCCCTATAGTGGAATTGAGATTTTGGAGGAGTTGTTTATGAATGGACACTACCTCTGGGTTAGCAAGATAAGTACTGGCGATGGAGTTAGAGGGAGCTGGTATTGTGACTTGGGAGAGGTGCAGCATGTGTTGTTTTTAGAGGAATAATTTTCGGAAATATATAGAGACCCGAATGAAAATGAAAGTTAAAGAGTTAAAACAAGAAACCATGACTGTGACCAAGTATGAGGCCAAGTTTTCCGAATTATTGAGGTGTGTTCCGGAGTTTGTGAACACAGAAGAAAAGAAAGCCAGTAGGTTTCAACCAGGGCTACCTCCAACAAGCAGCCCACTGTCAGGACCTTTAAATAGCAGATACCCTTCTATACTATTTAGACAGAGCTCATGCATCGTTGTATATCAAGAAGTTGCATGACAATTAAACCTTAAGGCCGAGCCACTAAGGGAATAATTACAAGTAGAAATAGTCCATCGGGGAATTTTCCCATAAGACTGGTACATCCAGGTTGTGAACTAGAAATATGAGGTCGACCCTTTTGATAGACCTGATTCCTTTCAAGTTGGGAGAAGTTGATATTATAATAAGAATGGGTTGGTTGACACCCAATGGAGCCCAAACTGATTGTAAGGGAGAGAGAGTAATAAATAAAGAATGGAGACAGATTCAGAGATTCTTGAATATAGTTCAGACTAAGAAACTATTACGCCAGAGATATGAGACTTAATTAGCTCTTATGGTTGACGCCAAGAAAAGAGATACCAAGTATAAAGGGAACTACAATGGTTTTGGGAGATTGTACAAGGTTTTAATGAGCTGCCAGATATCGATTTGGATGACATGAGAATGAATACCGAGTATTCAGGGTATAGTGGGAATGAAAGAATTAGTGACTCATTTACAAGAGTTGTTGTACAAGGGTATGATAAGACCCAGTGCACCACCATGGAGAGCCCGGTGTTGTTGTAAGAAAGAAAGATGTTAGCACAAGATTATGTATCGAACCTCGAGAGTTGTATGAGTTCGACATGGAGAATAGGTACCCTTGTAAATGATTGTTTGATCAGCGGAAGAACGCTGTGTATTTCCAAATTTATTTAAGAACTGGGTATCACCAGTTGGAAGTTAAATCCGAGGATATACCTGAGACTGTGATTCGAACTAAGAATAGACACTTCGAGTTTTCAGCGAGGTTATTTTGGGTTGACTAATGCACCCACAAATTTTATGGAATGTAATGAAGTGGCTTTCAGTTATCCGTGATAGTAGATAACATGAGATGGAGAAATGGCTAGAATTGACCTAGAATTATGACTGTGAGATGCACTACCATCCGGGGAAGGCCAATGTGGTGGCCGATACCCTTAATTAAAATGAGACAGAGATGGATTCCGAATGATCGGGAATTAAAGGATGAGATTTTACACAAAACCCAAGTTAGTCCAACAAACTAGAAAGACAAAAGATTTCACCGACAAGCGGCTAGCGACAACCAAGACAGACAGAGAAAGTATGCGGACTAAGCCCGCGAGTATAGAGATAGTACTGCTATCGATAAGCTAAATGGCATGTTGATGGATGACAAGCAAGTTTATGTTGGGGTATTTTCTGTACAAACAAGATGGGGAATATGAGGTTAGAGATTCGTGATGCTAAAAGATATCCATGGAAAGAATTAATGAGATTTGGAAAGAAATGGAAGTGAGCCCGAGATTCATTGGGCCATCTGAGATTTTAAAACGCGTCAGGAAGGTGGCCTACAAGCCAGCCTTACCCCCCAAACTTGTAGAATGGTCATAACGGGGTTCATGTGTCAATGCTACGTCAGTATACTAGAGATGCCCGACATATGTAGAGTACGAGCAGGTAGGTATACAACCTGGTCTGACTTACAAAGAACAACCTGTGGAAATCACGGATAGAAAAGAGCAAGTGCTAAGTGACGAGGTTGCCAAGCTAGTGAGAGGTTTGTGGAAAATCAAGAGGTGGAAGAATCCACCTAGGAGTTAGAAGGTGCAATGGAAGAGAAGTACCCCCAGTTATTCCTAAGTTGATTCCGGGATGGAATCCTTTTAAGGAGGGGAGACTATAATAACCCGAATTTTTGGTAAAATTAAAACTTTTCTTATTATGATTAAGTGCATCAGTGAATAGTGAATTGGTGGATGAATAGTGATTTTGAGGGTTAAGAAAAATTTTCATGCCACCTATGTACGAGACGTAGTGTGGATATTCCAAAGTCATATTAGTGATCTACGGAGTAAATAAGTGAATGCAAAGACGATCGGAATTCAGAAATTCCAAATTTTATTTTGGTGTGGTATTTGACCGGGCAGTGAATTATATATTATTATATTCAAGAAATGAGATATTAAAATTGAGGATTTGAGGATTAAATATAGACATGGAAGTAACATGTAACAAGATTAATTCGAGGGATGCAACATTTAGATCATCCATGTGAAAGGAAACGAACCAGTAAAGCTACTTTAGCCAAACTCATGCATGCGCGACACGTGTCCTGGTGACTCACCAAAATGTGGTGACTCACCACTTTCTAACACAAAAATATCAGCATTCTTATCATTATTAATCAAAACAAAGAAAAAGAAAAGAAGAAAAGCAAGAGAAAAGCTCTCTCCCTCATTTTCCAGATTTCTGCCCAGCAAGACCAAGCAATGAAGAAAAATTCGTAACTTAATATCTACTCATGATAAAATCACCCAATTTTAACCATAGCGTCTCCACTCCATGGATCACATTCGTTCAAAATTTCATGGCCAACAAAGGAGTTTAACCTAGTCAAATAGCTTCCCCAAGTCGGAGAACAGAAACTGTCCTGCCTTTTTCCAGTTTCGACCACTCACCTTAGAAAGCCAATAAGTCGAGCTTCAAGCATCCCCTGGTGATGCGATAGGACTCAAAAGAAATCCCTTGAAGAGTAGAAGGTGTGGTAAAAATTTGAGAACCAAACTCTTGTTTTTCGATTTTATATGGATTTTACAAAGTGATGATGAATAGTAACTGTTCATGATTCTTGATTTTGTTTCTTAAGGATTAAGCTTGATAAGGTTCGTTCAAAGCTCAAGGAAGGATTATAAACCATTGTTAGTGTATATGAAGCATCAAGGAAGGTATAAAAACCTCTGCCCCTTTTTGTTTATATGAGTTTTGAAGTGGTTTTGATGTTCATGTAAGTTAAGATCATGATTAAGTGATTTAGTGATTGTTTGGCTTTGTTTAAATGTGTAAAATGATGGGTGTTGGATTTGAGCCTCACAACTGATCTTAGAGGTGTATGATGGTTGTTTGTTGAGATTGTGGATGTATGGTATGCCCGGTGTGGCTTGGTTACGTTGTGACAAAATTGGATTATTCGATTTTAAGCCGTCGTAATGCCCGATTTTCGGTAACTCTATAAACTGCCTAGAATCCGAAACCTTAACTGCCTCTTTTGGTTCAATGATGAACATGAGTGTGTAGAGCCATGTTTCTAGTTTACGTGAGCGCAAGAATCATGTTAATCCGATTTACGGTTTAAGAGAAAAGTGAGTTTTAGTAAACGCCGTTCGGAGGAACAACCCATCTCTGGTCAGTCACTTTGAGGCTATATTTGGACCACTTAGAAGCCATATTAAAATGTGAAACTTTGAGGAATAATGCTATAGACAGTTAGGAAGGCTCACGAAAACGATTCGGATTAAAAAGATTATTTTTCGATTTTATACAAATGTTTTCGCCGAGATCGCGCAACTGAAAACCACTAAGAACGTGACTTAGAAACCAATGTTGTAAATGGTTAAGTATAACTTGTATTCGAGGATCGATTTCGGACTAAACCTACGACTTAAGTAATCGTCGATTAAACATGGACTTAGTATGAGCCTATAACGAGCTAGTAATTCCTTGGTTGTGTTTCGCTTACGTGTTTAAGCATTGAGTTTAAGTGGATTATCCAGGGGATTAATCGTGCGTTTGCTTTGACTTTGTCTAGATTGTCCGGCATCGTCGCGAACCCCTATCACTTCTCGAGCATCAGGCAAGTTTACTAACCCTTACTCTATTGTTAGAGTGGGCATATTTTCAAATGTTTAATACTTGTTGATTCAAAAATATATCTATATATATATATATATATATATATATATATTCTTTGTTCCAAGTATCGTACAAGTTTTCTCATTCTATGCTTTATTTTAAGTTATAATATTCTGATGATGCATATGGTATATTATGCATACTTTCAAACCTCACGTCGTATATGGGTGTGATGGTATAAAAGCTATTGAGATTATAGTATATGCATGTGATAGAGGCAAGTTTTCAAACCTATACCTCTATAAACTGTTCTTGTGATAAATAAAAGATATTGAGATATATGTTACGTGTTCATGATTTCGAAACAATACTTATGATGCTAAGTAAAAGTTATTAGTATAAGTTGGACTTATAAGCTATGGTTATGGCAATATTTATAAGCCGATATGTTAAGAAAAATCCCTCAGTAGGGGGTATATACTCTGTATTTATTCTACGGACCGGGAATGGTATCAGTTGTTATCTAGGGTTATATTATTATTATTATTTAGTATCCCTTCTTTTGTTAAGAAAATAATTGAGGATTACTTCTAAATAAATATTCTTTATTAAATATAGCTTTCATTAAGTATTTAAAGCCCTACTTCTTAAGGAAGTATTTTGTGAAAACTATTCTTTAACCCTAGATAACCAATAAAGTTTTATTCAGACAATTATAAACATAATTAGAGAAGGTTCCCAAATCTATTTCCCTTTTAAGTCTGTATTCAGAAAGACTTAAATGTTCGCTCAAACTACAAAGACTCAGGGGATCTTTCTCAAGTTTTAATGTTTGTTTCAAGAGGACTGCCCGGTCCTAAATCTTTTCGAAACTATTCATTTAACAACTTTGTATGCCACCATCAAAATGATTTTGATTACTTCCTCAAGACTCGAGGAGTAAGATCAGTGGAATGAGTTGTATCCATGAACAAGCATCAGCTTGGGAAATATGGGTGAATTTTCCTTTCCAACCAGATATGACTACTTTGTGGAGTCGTATACTAGGGGAAAAAGGGAAAGGAACTTTATGTTTCAGAACTATGGATTTTCTTGAACTCGGAGAATATGTAAGGGACTGAGTGGCGACCTGTCCCCTAAGGGAATTACGCGTAGACCGACGGTCTATGAACGGGTCTGTTCTTCCCTTAGATTATCAGATATTGCCCGACCGTAGGGTAAGAGAAGAGTATCAGGCCGGTAGTCTATGAACGGGTCTGCTCTTTCCCCTACAACCGAAGGCGGGGAGGTAGGTCAGTTAGCGTCTGCCCTATTTTCCCTTCTGCGTAGAAAAACAGCAGTGGGGATTTGCCTTACGACTGATCATCGTAGAGGTATCCCTGTCGCCCAGAATCCCCGTCTACAGTTCATCATACATGAAAGAAAATGTTTTATGCAAGTTATCAGAGGAAGAACATGTTTTAAGCAAGATTCCAGAAAAGAAAAGTTTATTCAAGATATTCAAGTTATTCAAGTTCATGCAAGTTATTCAAGTTTAGAAAGGGGATTGGAAATATTTTGCCTTGTCTTTATTTCCAGGATATGATATGAGATAAATGTTTGATATGAAAGATGATAGTTGGAAATTCCTACAACTTCATCTTTTATTTTATGAGTTATGACTCTGATAAAACCTGATTAAGGATATATATATGCATAAGTGGATTTTGGGTTATGGAAACCTTATATTGAATTTTCCTTATAACTTCATCTTTTAAGTTATATGTTGATAGTCTGCTTATATTTATATAGCAGATAATTTACGGAAAGGATATACTGAGTTATCTTGCTACTTCATCTTTTATTTATACTAGAACCTTGTTCATAGTATGAATATCGAAAGTTTGCAGAATATTATAGAGATGATATTTGAAATACAACAATGGTATTTTTGGGAATACATTTCTATAAGGAAATGATTTCAGTATCAAGATATTTTGACAAATTTTGTCGTATACCGCTTTATTTCTGGGTTGAATTAAGGGCAGAATTATGCCATACTTTCATTACCTTGCTGAGCTATCGCTCACTCTTGCTATTATTTTATATATATTATATAGCAGTGAAGCAGGATGCCAATGGGACGGCACATACCTCGCAAGGCGTTTTCATAAACAGTTTCTAGCAGTGATCCCGGGAATAGTACGAACCAATCGAATCAGGCTACGGCTTTTGGTATTCAACTTATGTATAGACATGAATGGTATAAGAGGATTGTGAGCATTAAAAGGCTTAGTTGATAATGTAACAATACTTAGAAATTGTATCAGTAACAGATTCAAAAGACATTTGGGTATTGTAATAAAAATTATTTATTCCGTAGTTGTTGTATTGTGTCGTTTCTGAGACTCTAACCTGTGTGTGTGTGAGACATATGTTATGGGGTCATGAACAGGTGAATTATGAATGGTGTGAGTAATACAGGTAAGGCAAGGAGTACATGGATTGTGACAACCCTAAATCCCCGACCCCGGATTTGGGGCTGTTACAGAGATGGTATCAGAGCATTAGGTTACAGTCCTCAAAAACGATAGGAGATCGAGTCTTACAATACCCTTAATAATGATAAGAACATCTAGAGCTCAAATTAAGTTCTTAGTCGGGTTAGAGGACATGACCTTGACTGTTTAAGATGAAGCCCGAGAGGGGACTTCTTCTGGGAAACCGTACTTAGGACTTCATGGTTAGTCACCTCGATTCGTAAGAGTTATAGATGGATGGGACTCTGAGATACCAGATCCCGAGGCCTTCGAGTAGGCATTTGATGATGCGCTCCTTGAAATGGACGGAGACCCGATAAAGGAAGATCCATAGGAGGATCTGGAGGAAGACCCCATAGTGGGTCAAGGAAAGAATCTTGTAGAAAATGTGCCGATTGATAAAGATGTGGTGTGTTACTTGAGGTCTAATAATAAGACCGGACGAACCTTCAAGGGATAAATAAGTGACGAGACGAGAGTTTAAGGATCGTTTATGATTCATCAAGAGGTATGACAAAGAAAATGGAGTAGAGTCTCCAAAGCAGAAGAGGTAGAGGCAGTATAGCCAGTATCAGTGGATTGATTCGACTTGAACGAAACCGGTTACTCATAGTCGGTTATAGTTGCCCATAAGGAGGCGGCATACGTAAGAACCAAGGTGTTCAGATTTTCACGAATGATTAAGGGTACTTAGTTGCCTAGTATAGTGAAAGGAATTGCTTTGGCTACGAGGTTTCAATCCCCCACGACCAGCGATTCCACTGGAACTAGTGTCTATTACATCATTGAGGGATTTTATTATCTCAAGGAAAATTTTGGTTATATGTACCATGCAAATGTCATTGTAAGACAAGCACGCTAAGACGGAATCGAGAACGAGATTTACCACCCTCAGGAAACCAGGAAGGAATTATGAGGATAGAACAGAAAGGTCGGAAATCAGATCCGAGCATTACTAGTAGGTAAATAGATTGATCAAATTCCCTGATTTTGGAAAGAAATTCAGCAAATTTTGGCAAACCTTGTCTTTCTGATTACCAGAGGATGTCAGCAAAAGAAAGTGGAAACTAGAGCGAACCCTGTGGATTGGGTAAGATGGCCGCTATATGGGTTGGTGGACAGACCCAGATTGCTATAATTGATTGTAGAGATGAAATGATGAAGTTGAGATTGGACGGTAATGGCGAAATATATTTAAGGACCAAGACGGACTGAGAAATTCCGGGATTGACTTAAATGAAAAGGCTATTGTGCCAAAAGTGTTAAGCTTAGGTAGCACACGGGATTGATATGGGAGAAGGAATATTGGGTATAAGGATGATTGGAATAGAGACCGGATTTAAGCCTGTAGATTCTAACGATCTTCCGGAGTACCGCCCAGTCGACATGAGGAATTGTCATTGCTATGGGCGACAACGGTATCGAAGTCTTATTATAGAACAGAACGCTTACTTGAGATGTTTGCGCCTAGTCGAATGGCATTCCCTGTGATTGCAAATGTTGATGGTTGAATTCTTAGAGACTATTATAAGTCGGCAATGATCGAACACCTTAGGGTGCGTGGAAAAGAAAATCTTTAGAATTGAACGATTATCCATTAGAGGAGCCGACATAAAAGGCATCCGTAGAGACCTTGGTAGTACCCTCCCCATTTGAAAATTATGTGGGGTACCTCCCCAATCTATGATCTATCTTGACCTCTCTCCAGGAAAGAATTCTGATAAAGGGTATATTCCCTCTTCGAAGTTATTTTATAACACTTGTGTTAAACCATATTCAGTTTCAATTGTGCCAGAGGCTATCACAATGCCTACTTTCAGGCTTTCGAAGCCCTGTCAAATGATGTTATTTAAGCTTTCACTTTTCTTCAAATAATGAATGACCCTATGGTGATACCTCACCACTTGTTTGTTGAATACCAGTATCTTTATGGCTATCCTTTTCTTGTAAATCGCACCTTTGGAATCTGTTCAATTTTAATCCAAGGTATTCCTTTAAGAAATATTGTCGAAAGACGATAATCATTAAATTGATCTCGAATTGCTTTCATACTTTTCAACTTCCACTAAGACGAACAACCCTATACTTATAGGGGCTACAAGGACTATCTGTCTGTGTGATAGAAGTCGGATGGGACGCCATCACTTGTAAGTTGTGAAATACAAGAAGGCTAATTACCTTTAGTAATGTCTCAATTGAGACACACAACGTTGAGTTCTTATGATCATATTGATGTCTCGGTAAAAATTCTTTTACCTCCAATAAGGTTACCTTAAAACTCATAACCAATGTGTGACGTTTTCCTTGATATGGGAACTGTCTTTTCAAGGCCCCATAATTTTTGTTATCCTCATTGAATTCTTAGGGGAGGCCAACCAGGTCAAATAAGTCAAAATTCACTGATAGGAATTAGATTCGCAACGAAATCGCCTATGACAGGAGCGAATCCCTAAGACGAATAGAATGTTAGTGATATATCAATGAAATTGGTTTATTCTCCCAAGGATATTATGATAATGGAAAGCGTGTCAATCGATATATGTGAAAGGAATAGCGATGTGCCGTGGACTCCAGTGACGACGATGTTAGATAGATGCCCTATAGTGGAATTGAGATTTTGGAGGAGTTGTTTATGAATGGACACTACCTCTGGGTTAGCAAGATAAGTACTGGCGATGGAGTTAGAGGGAGCTGGTATTGTGACTTGGGAGAGGTGCAGCATGTGTTGTTTTTAGAGGAATAATTTTCGGAAATATATAGAGACCCGAATGAAAATGAAAGTTAAAGAGTTAAAACAAGAAACCATGACTGTGACCAAGTATGAGGCCAAGTTTTCCGAATTATTGAGGTGTGTTCCGGAGTTTGTGAACACAGAAGAAAAGAAAGCCAGTAGGTTTCAACCAGGGCTACCTCCAACAAGCAGCCCACTGTCAGGACCTTTAAATAGCAGATACCCTTCTATACTATTTAGACAGAGCTCATGCATCGTTGTATATCAAGAAGTTGCATGACAATTAAACCTTAAGGCCGAGCCACTAAGGGAATAATTACAAGTAGAAATAGTCCATCGGGGAATTTTCCCATAAGACTGGTACATCCAGGTTGTGAACTAGAAATATGAGGTCGACCCTTTTGATAGACCTGATTCCTTTCAAGTTGGGAGAAGTTGATATTATAATAAGAATGGGTTGGTTGACACCCAATGGAGCCCAAACTGATTGTAAGGGAGAGAGAGTAATAAATAAAGAATGGAGACAGATTCAGAGATTCTTGAATATAGTTCAGACTAAGAAACTATTACGCCAGAGATATGAGACTTAATTAGCTCTTATGGTTGACGCCAAGAAAAGAGATACCAAGTATAAAGGGAACTACAATGGTTTTGGGAGATTGTACAAGGTTTTAATGAGCTGCCAGATATCGATTTGGATGACATGAGAATGAATACCGAGTATTCAGGGTATAGTGGGAATGAAAGAATTAGTGACTCATTTACAAGAGTTGTTGTACAAGGGTATGATAAGACCCAGTGCACCACCATGGAGAGCCCGGTGTTGTTGTAAGAAAGAAAGATGTTAGCACAAGATTATGTATCGAACCTCGAGAGTTGTATGAGTTCGACATGGAGAATAGGTACCCTTGTAAATGATTGTTTGATCAGCGGAAGAACGCTGTGTATTTCCAAATTTATTTAAGAACTGGGTATCACCAGTTGGAAGTTAAATCCGAGGATATACCTGAGACTGTGATTCGAACTAAGAATAGACACTTCGAGTTTTCAGCGAGGTTATTTTGGGTTGACTAATGCACCCACAAATTTTATGGAATGTAATGAAGTGGCTTTCAGTTATCCGTGATAGTAGATAACATGAGATGGAGAAATGGCTAGA
Source organism: Heracleum sosnowskyi (assembly GCA_030848705.1). Classification (NCBI taxonomy): domain Eukaryota; kingdom Viridiplantae; phylum Streptophyta; class Magnoliopsida; order Apiales; family Apiaceae; genus Heracleum; species Heracleum sosnowskyi. The sequence continues at coordinate 72,234,214 of CM061241.1, read as the reverse complement.
ATTGACCTAGAATTATGACTGTGAGATGCACTACCATCCGGGGAAGGCCAATGTGGTGGCCGATACCCTTAATTAAAATGAGACAGAGATGGATTCCGAATGATCGGGAATTAAAGGATGAGATTTTACACAAAACCCAAGTTAGTCCAACAAACTAGAAAGACAAAAGATTTCACCGACAAGCGGCTAGCGACAACCAAGACAGACAGAGAAAGTATGCGGACTAAGCCCGCGAGTATAGAGATAGTACTGCTATCGATAAGCTAAATGGCATGTTGATGGATGACAAGCAAGTTTATGTTGGGGTATTTTCTGTACAAACAAGATGGGGAATATGAGGTTAGAGATTCGTGATGCTAAAAGATATCCATGGAAAGAATTAATGAGATTTGGAAAGAAATGGAAGTGAGCCCGAGATTCATTGGGCCATCTGAGATTTTAAAACGCGTCAGGAAGGTGGCCTACAAGCCAGCCTTACCCCCCAAACTTGTAGAATGGTCATAACGGGGTTCATGTGTCAATGCTACGTCAGTATACTAGAGATGCCCGACATATGTAGAGTACGAGCAGGTAGGTATACAACCTGGTCTGACTTACAAAGAACAACCTGTGGAAATCACGGATAGAAAAGAGCAAGTGCTAAGTGACGAGGTTGCCAAGCTAGTGAGAGGTTTGTGGAAAATCAAGAGGTGGAATAATCCACCTAGGAGTTAGAAGGTGCAATGGAAGAGAAGTACCCCCAGTTATTCCTAAGTTGATTCCGGGATGGAATCCTTTTAAGGAGGGGAGACTATAATAACCCGAATTTTTGGTAAAATTAAAACTTTTCTTATTATGATTAAGTGCATCAGTGAATAGTGAATTGGTGGATGAATAGTGATTTTGAGGGTTAAGAAAAATTTTCATGCCACCTATGTACGAGACGTAGTGTGGATATTCCAAAGTCATATTAGTGATCTACGGAGTAAATAAGTGAATGCAAAGACGATCGGAATTCAGAAATTCCAAATTTTATTTTGGTGTGGTATTTGACCGGGCAGTGAATTATATATTATTATATTCAAGAAATGAGATATTAAAATTGAGGATTTGAGGATTAAATATAGACATGGAAGTAACATGTAACAAGATTAATTCGAGGGATGCAACATTTAGATCATCCATGTGAAAGGAAACGAACCAGTAAAGCTACTTTAGCCAAACTCATGCATGCGCGACACGTGTCCTGGTGACTCACCAAAATGTGGTGACTCACCACTTTCTAATACAAAAATATCAGCATTCTTATCATTATTAATCAAAACAAAGAAAAAGAAAAGAAGAAAAGCAAGAGAAAAGCTCTCTCCCTCATTTTCCAGATTTCTGCCCAGCAAGACCAAGCAATGAAGACAAATTCGTAACTTAATATCTACTCATGCTAAAATCACCCAATTTTAACCATAGCTTCTCCACGCCATGGGTCACATTCGTTCAAAATTTCATGGCCAACAAAGGAGTTTAACCTAGTCAAATCGCTTCCCCAAGTCGGAGAACAGAAACTGTCCTGCCTTTTTCCAGTTTCGACCACTCACCTTAGAAAGCCAATACGTCGAGCTTCAAGCATCCCCTGGTGATGTGATAGGACTCAAAAGAAATCCCTTGAAGAGTAGAAGGTGTGGTAAAAATTTGAGAACCAAACTCTTGTTTTTCGATTTTATATGGATTTTACAAAGTGATGATGAATAGTAACTTTTCATGATTCTTGATTTTGTTTCTTAAGGATTAAGCTTGATAAGGTTCGTTCAAAGCTCAAGGAAGGATTATAAACCATTGTTATTGTATATGAAGCATCAAGGAAGGTATAAAAACCTCTGCCCCTTTTTGTTTATATGAGTTTTGCAGTGGTTTTGATGTTCATGTAAGTTAAGATCATGATTAAGTGATTTAGTGATTGTTTGGCTTTGTTTAAATGTGTAAAATGATGGGTGTTAGATTTGAGCCTCACAACTGATCTTAGAGGTGTATGATGGTTGTTTGTTGAGATTGTGGATGTATGGTATGCCCGGTGTGGCTTGGTTACGTTGTGACAAAATTGGATTATTCGATTTTAAGCCGTCGTAATGCCCGATTTTCGGTAACTCTATAAACTGCCTAGAATCCGAAACCTTAACTGCCTCTTTTGGTTCAATGATGAACATTAGTGTGTAGAGCCATGTTTCTAGTTTACGTGAGCGCAAGAATCATGTTAATCCGATTTACGGTTTAAGAGAAAAGTGAGTTTTAGTAAACGCCGTTCGGAGGAACAACCCATCTCTGGTCAGTCACTTTGAGGCTATATTTGGACCACTTAGAAGCCATATTAAAATGTGAAACTTTGAGGAATAATGCTATAGACAGTTAGGAAGGCTCACGAAAACGATTCGGATTAAAAAGATTATTTTTCGATTTTATACAAATATTTTAGCCGAGATCGCGCAACTGAAAACCACTAAGAACGTGACTTAGAAACCAATGTTGTAAATGGTTAAGTATAACTTGTATTCGAGGATCGATTTCGGACTAAACCTACGACTTAAGTAATCGTCGATTAAACATGGACTTAGTATGAGCCTATAACGAGCTAGTAATTCCTTGGTTGTGTTTCGCTTACGTGTTTAAGCATTGAGTATAAGTGGATTATCCAGGGGATTAATCGTGCATTTGCTTTGACTTTGTCTAGATTGTCCGGCATCGTCGCGAACCCCTATCACTTCTCGAGCATCAGGCAAGTTTACTAACCCTTACTCTATTGTTAGAGTGGGCATATTTTCAAATGTTTAATACTTGTTGATTCAAAAATATATCTATATATATATATATTCTTTGTTCCAAGTATCGTACAAGTTTTCTCATTCTATGCTTTATTTTAAGTTATAATATTCTGATGATGCATATGGTATATTATGCATGCTTTCAAACCTCACGTCGTATATGGGTGTGATGGTATAAAAGATATCGAGATTATAGTATATGCATGTGATAGAGGCAAGTTTTCAAACCTATACCTCTATAAATTGTTGTTGTGATAAATAAAAGATATTGAGATATATGTTACGTGTTCATGATTTCGAAACAATACTTATGATGCTAAGTAAAAGTTATTAGTATAAGTTGGACTTATAAGCTATGGTTATGGCAATATTTATAAGCCGATATGTTAAGAAAAATCCCTCAGTAGGGGGTATATACTCTGTATTTATTCGACGGACCGGGAATGGTATCAGTTGTTATCTAGGGTTATATTATTATTATTATTTAGTATCCCTTCTTTTGTTAAGAAAATAATTGAGGATTACTTCTAAATAAATATTCTTTATTAAATATAGCTTTCATTAAGTATTTAAATCCTTACTTCTTAAGGAAGTATTTTGTGAAAACTATTCTTTAACCCTAGATAACCAATAAAGTTTTATTCAGACAATTATAAACATAATTAGAGAAGGTTCCCAAATCTATTTCCCTTTTAAGTCTATATTCAGAAAGACTTAAATGTTCGCTCAAACTACAAAGACTCAGGGGATCTTTCTCAAGTTTTAATGTTTGTTTCAAGAGGACTGCCCAGTCCTAAATCTTTTCGAAACTATTCATTTAACAACTTTGTATGCCACCATCAAAATGATTTTGATTACTTCCTCAAGACTCGAGGAGTAAGATCAGTGGAATGAGTTGTATCCATGAACAAGCATCAGCTTGGGAAATATGGGTGAATTTTCCTTTCCAACCAGATATGACTACTTTGTGGAGTCGTATACTAGGGGAAAAAGGGAAAGGAACTTTATGTTTCAGAACTATGGATTTTCTTGAACTCGGAGAATATGTAAGGGACTGAGTGGCGACCTGTCCCCTAAGTGAATTACGTGTAGACCGACGGTCTATGAACGTGTATGTTCTTCCCTTAGATTATCATATAGTGCCCGACCGTAGGGTAAGAGAAGAGTATCAGGCCGGCAGTCTATGAACGGGTCTGCTCTTTCCCCTACAACCGAAGGCGGGGAGGTAGGTCAGTTAGCGTCTGCCCTATTTTCCCTTCTACGTAGAAAAACAGCAGTGGGGATTTGCCTTACGACTGATCATCGTAGAGGTATCCCTGTCGCCCAGAATCTCCGTCTACAGTTCATCATCCATGAAAGAAAATGTTTTATGCAAGTTATCAGAGGAAGAACATGTTTTAAGCAAGATTCCAGAAAAGAAAAGTTTATTCAAGCTATTCAAGTTATTCAAGTTCATGCAAGTTATTCAAGTTTAGAAAGGGGATTGAAAATATTTTGCCTTGTCTTTATTTCCAGGATATGATATGAGATAAATGTTTGATATGAAAGATGATATTTGGAAATTCCTACAACTTCATCTTTTATTTTATGAGTTATGACTCTGATAAAACCTGATTAAGGATATATATGCATAAGTGGATTTTGGGTTATGGAAACCTTATATTGAATTTTCCTTATAACTTCATCTTTTAAGTTATATGTTGATAGTCTGATTATATTTATATAGCAGATAATTTACAGAAAGGATATACTGAGTTATTGTTAATCCCAAATGACCTAACATAATTGTAGAAGGGGGGGGGGGGGGGGGGTTGAATACAATTCTTGATATTTCTTAAACTTAAAACAACTTACAAATAAAAACTGAACTTAAAGTAAAAATCACAAGCACATAAATAATTTCAGTTGGATTGTTTGATGATCCAACTGAAGTGATTTTTATTGCGGAAATAATCTGTGATACAAAAGTACACAGCTGCTCAGTTACAAGATTGTAGAGAAGTATGCTCTCAAAGATAGCTAATACAAACACTTTGTTTTTCTTCTCTTACTCTTATTTTAACTGCTACACTTGGTTATATATTCCCCAAGTTTACAAAGCTATTTTTGGCTACACTAAAGTACACTAAAGGTAACCGCCAATAGTTTGCTTTTCATCCCTTTGTCCAGTGGTCCTTGGAGATCCTTGTTTTTGTCTTCATGCTTATTATGATCACTCCCAAGAGCCCAATTGGAAACTGGGATGTTTCCTTATTCCCCATGTCCATTTTAATGGTTTCCAATGCCAAGTACACTTCCACATCTCCTTTTTGATCTGTCAGAAAACTGTCACTATCACTTTGTCAACTATTCAGAAAAGCAATAATGATTCGTTGATAGCATGGAGATGTGTTTCGTTGATAGCTTTATTCTTCATTCCGTTGATGGTGTTTCCCTCGTTTCGTTGATGAGTAAACTCCATACCGTTGACAGAGTAATCTTCATACCGTTGACATGTTTTCACTTAGGCAAAATTACAAGGCATAATATATTTACAATTAACCAACCTATTTTGCCTATCTAGTACTTAGTCAACATGACTTAGAAAACCTATCTAATACATACAACAAAATGCCTATCATATTGTGAAGTATTGTACAATGCAATTGTTACATCACTCATTTCGTTGATGAGCTTCCTGTCAACGGAATGCTGCAAAGCATGCCATTTCGTTGACAGTTACAGAATGACTTAATACAAAATCTACTAAGTGTTTTTATAATTATCATCAAGAACAACATATTCCTAACAGTTATCTTGCTACTTCATCTTTTATTTATACTAGAACCTTGTTCATAGTATGAATATCGAAAGTTTGCAGAATATTATAGAGATGATATTTGAAATACAACAATGGTATTTTTGGGAATACATTCCGATAAGGAAATGATTTCAGTATCAAGATATTTTGACAAATTTTGTCGTATACCGCTTTATTTCTGGGTTGAATTAAGGGCAGAATTATGCCATACTTTCATTACCTTGCTGAGCTATCGCTCACTCTTGCTATTATTTTATATATATTATATAGCAGCGAAGCAGGATGCCAATGGGACGGCATATACCTCGCAAGGCGTTTTCATAAACAGTTTCTAGCAGTGATCCCGGGAATAGTACGAACCAATCGAATCAGGCTACGGCTTTTGGTATTCAACTTATGTATAGACATGAATGGTATAAGAGGATTGTGAGCATCAGAAGGCTTAGTTGGTAATGTAACAATACTTAGAAATTGTATCAGTAACAGATTCAAAAGACATTTGGGTATTGTAATCAAAATTATTTATTCCGCAGTTGTTGTATTGTGTCGTTTCTGAGACTCTAACCTGTGTGTGTGTGAGAGACATATGTTGTGGGGTCATGAGCAGGTGAATTATGAATGGTGTGAGTAATACAGGTAAGGCAAGGAGTACATGGATTGTGACAACCCTAAATCCCCGACCCCGGATTTGGGGCTGTTACAATCCAGCTCAATCAACTTTACATGATCAATCACCATCTGTGGAGTTTCATCCTTGGAATGTAGGAATAAAAACCTTGTGTATTTGGAATAGTCATCGACGATCACAAGAGTGTATTACTTCTTTAACATAGACATCACATTAACTAGACCAAACAAATCCATGTACAATAATTGATGAGGTTTAGTTATTGAAGACTTGTCAGTGCCCTTGTGAGATGCTTTCTTTGACTTTCCTTTCTAACATGCCTCACACAGTCCTTCCTGTGTAAATTCCATTTGAGGCAAACCTCTCACCAATTCCCTCTTGACTAGGGAGTTCATTGTTTTGAAGTTGAGGTGAGACATCTTCTTGTGCCATAGCCAACTTTCATTTGACAAAGCTTTAGCATAAAAACAATTAACTTCATCTTTGCATCTAGAATACAAATCAGCTATGAACAAGTTTCCTTTCCTAACTCCTTGAAGAGAAGGCTTTCCATTCTTCTTGTGAAGGATCTTACACTTCTCCTTATCAAACGAAACAGCATATCCTCTGTCACAGAATTGACTGATGCTGAGAAGATTGTGCTTAAGACCTTCCACAACATATACATCCTCAATGATAACATTTCCAGCTTCTAGACTGCCATATCCTTCAGTTATACCATTGTTGTTATCTCCAAAGGTAACCACTGGGTCGGCTTTCTCAACCACATTTGATAGTAGGGCTCTATCTCCGGTCATATGCTTTGAACATCCACTGTCCAGAATCCACACAACTCGGTTTACCAGTTCCACACCCTGCAATATCAAATTGATTAGACCTGCAACATCCCGGTCATATGCCCTGAGTATTGTCTTGTTATTTCTTTGTCTACACAAAAGTCATTTAGGACTGCATTCTTGAATTCAGTTCCATTATCTGACCTTATTGCTCTGACTGGAAACTTAGAATCCATATAATAACCCGAATTTTTGGTAAAATTAAAACTTTTCTTATTATGATTAAGTGCATCAGTGAATAGTGAATTGGTGGATGAATAGTGATTTTGAGGGTTAAGAAAATTTTTCATGCCACCTATGTACGAGACGTAGTGTGGATATTCCAAAGTCATATTAGTGATCTACGGAGTAAATAAGTGAATGCAAAGACGATCGGAATTCAGAAATTCCAAATTTTATTTTGGTGTGGTATTTGACCGGGCAGTGAATTATATATTATTATATTCAAGAAATGAGATATTAAAATTGAGGATTTGAGGATTAAATATAGACATGAAAGTAACATGTAACAAGATTAATTCGAGGGATGCAACATTTGGATCATTCATGTGAAAGGAAACGAATCAGTAAAGCTACTTTAGCCAAACTCATGCATGCGCGACACGTGTCCTGGTGACTCACCAAAATGTGGTGACTCACCACTTTCTAATACAAAAATATCAGCATTCTTATCATTATTAATCAAAACAAAGAAAAAGAAAAGAAGAAAAGCAAGAGAAAAGCTCTCTCCCTCATTTTCCAAATTTCTGCCCAGCAAGACCAAGCAATGAAGAACAATTCGTAACTTAATATCTACTCATGATATAATCACCAAATGTTAACCATAGCTTCTCCACTCCATGGGAAACATGCGTTCAAAATTTCATGGACAACAAAGGAGTTTAGCCTAGTCAAATCGCTTCCCCAAGTCGGAGAACAGAAACTATCCTGCCTTTTTCCAGTTTCGACCACTCACCTTAGAAAGCCAATAAGTCGAGCTTCAAGCATCCCCTGGTGATGAGATAGGACTCAAAAGAAATCCCTTGAAGATTAGAAGGTGTGGTAAAAAGTTGAGAACCAAACTCTTGTTTTTCGATTTTATATGGATTTTACAAAGTGATGATGAATAGTAACTTTTCATGATTCTTGATTTTGTTTCTTAAGGATTAAGCTTGATAAAGTTCGTTCAAAGCTCAAGGAAGGATTATAAACCATTGTTAGTGTATATGAAGCATCAAGGAAGGTATAAAAACCTCTGCCCCTTTTTGTTTATATGAGTTTTGAAGTGGTTTTGATGTTCATGTAAGTTAAGATCATGATTAAGTGATTTAGTGATTGTTTGGCTTTGTTTAAATGTGTAAAATGATGGGTGTTGGATTTGAGCCTCACAACTGATCTTAGAGGTATATGATGGTTGTTTGTTGAGATTGTGGATGTATGGTATGCCCGGTGTGTCTTGGTTACGTTGTGACAAAATTGGATTATTCGATTTTAAGCCGTCGTAATGCCCGATTTTCGGTAACTCTATAAACTGCCTAGAATCCGAACACTTAACTGCCTCTTTTGGTTCAATGATGAAAATGAGTGTGTAGAGCCTTGTTTCTAGTTTACGTGAGCGCAAGAATCATGTTAATCCGATTTACGGTTTAAGAGAAAAGTGAGTTTTAGTAAACGCCGTTCGGAGGAACAACCCATCTCTGGTCAGTCACTTTGAGGTTATATTTGGACCACTTAGAAGCCATATTAAAATGTGAAACTTTGAGGAATAATGATATAGACAGTTAGGAAGGCTCAGGAAAATGATTCGGCTTCAAACGATTATTTTTCGATTTTATAAAAATGTTTTAGCCGAGATCGCGCAAGTGAAAACCACTAAGAACGTGACTTAGAAACCAATGTTGTAAATGGTTAAGTATAACTTGTATTCGAGGATCGATTTCGGACTAAACCTACGACTTAAGTAATCGTCGATTAAACATGGACTTAGTATGAGCCTATAACGAGCTAGTAATTCCTTGGTTGTGTTTCGCTTACGTGTTTAAGCATTGAGTATAAGTGGATTATCCAGGGGATTAATCGTGCGTTTGCTTTGACTTTGTCTAGATTGTCCGGTATCGTCGCGAACCCCTATCACTTCTCGAGCATCAGGCAAGTTTACTAACCCTTACTCTATTGTTAGAGTGGGCATATTTTCAAATGTTTAATACTTGTTGATTCAAAAATATATCTATATATATATATATTCTTTGTTCCAAGTATCGTACAAGTTTTCTCATTCTATGCTTTATTTTAAGTTATAATATTCTGATGATGCATATGGTATATTATGCATGCTTTCAAACCTCACGTCGTATATGGGTGTGATGGTATAAAAGATATTGAGATTATAGTATATGCATGTGATGGAGGCAAGTTTTCAAACCTATACCTCTATAAACTGTTGTTGTGATAAATAAAAGATATTGAGATATATGTTACGTGTTCATGATTTCGAAACAATACTTATGATGCTAAGTAAAAGTTATTAGTATAAGTTGGACTTATAAGCTATGGTTATGGCAATATTTATAAGCCGATATGTTAAGAAAAATCCCTCAGTAGGGGGTATATACTCTGTATTTATTCTACGGACCGG